>OW240913.1:136944042-137138890 GCA_933207985.1 Pelobates cultripes
ACATATGAAATATACAAAACGCCCAGCAAAAATGCAATCCGTATGTAAAAAATGCACAAAATTATTTTTTACCACATACTTTGGCATATATTGGTGAAAAAATGGGGGATGTTAAGGCACAATATGCACCTTATAAGATACCCTTGAGTGTCTACTTTTACAAATGGTAGGCCTTTGTGGGGGGTTTTTGAACAGTCAAACTGTTATAATACCCCAAATGGAAGCTAAGGCTCATTAAATCCATCTCTCAAAATTCTACTGTGAATACTGTAAAGGACAGGTCTCCTATATGGCACTGTAGCTTCACGAAATAGTGCCAAAGACATTCATATGGGGTGTCATTTTACTCAGAAGACTTAGCTGAGCATAATTTGGGGGGTTTGAACTTAGTGGCACATATGAAATATACAAAACGCCCAGCAAAAATGCAATCCGTATGTAAAAAATGCACAAAATTATTTTTTACCACATACTTTGGCATATATTGGTGAAAAAATGAGGGCATGTTAAGGCACAATATGCACCTTATAAGATACCCTGGAGTGTCTACTTTTACAAATGGTAGGCCTTTGTGGGGGTTTTTTGAACAGTCAAACTGTTATAATACCCCAAATGGAAGCTAAGGCTCATTAAATCCATCTCAAAATTCTACTGTGAATACTGAAAAGGACAGGTATCCTGTATGGCACTGTAACTTCACAAAATAGTGCAAAAGACATACAATGGGGGTGTCATTTTACTCAGCAGATGTAACTGAACACAAAATAAAACTTTGTACAGGAATAGCACACCAACTTTACAAAATATACACGAGAATTTCTCTGTTATAAGTTTGTGTGCCAAAAACCAAAAAGAACACAATTTTACTCCAATATTTAGCAGAGGTTGGCGGTGAAATGGCTACGTAGAAAGTGTCAAAACAACCTTAGGTAAATAGCCCGTGATGTCTACTTTATATAAATATATACTTTTGTGTGGCAATTTTGTTTTCTTTTATGGCTATTAAGCTTACAAGACAAACATACCAAATTCTAAAATCGCTCCACATTAAAAGTTTATTTTACTCCTTGTGCTTTGTGATCTGTAACTACCAAAAAAAACTTAAAATCCCAGACACATTATATATTCTGTAAATCAGAACAAATAAATAAATTTATTTTTAATTACTTTCCTTAACCTGCACTAATTATGCACACATTATTATTGCAAAAACTGTAAAAAAAACCAATATTTTTCATTTTTTTTGCATTTTTCTGTATTTTTTTTATAATAAGTAAGCATTTATATATATATATGTTATATCAAATTAAAGCCCTTTCTGTCCTTTAAAAAACAGTATATAATATGTGTCGGTGCAATAAATGAGAGAGATGCAAATTGCAGTTGAACGCAAACAGCAAGAAAATGCAAAAATTGCTTGTGTCATTAAGCGTAAGTCAAGCTTCTGAAGCTGTGTCCTTAAGGGGTTAATGTGGATAAGTGCAAGATAATGCATAAAAATGCATATAAACCCTTTGGCAGAATACAGAATATTTGATAGAGTCCTAACCTTAACATCAGAGGAAAGGCATTTAGGGGTAATTTTTTCAGATGACTTGAAGGTAGGCAGACAATGTAATAGAGCAGCAGAAAATGCTAACAGAATGCTTCGTTTTATAGGGAGAGGTATTAGCAGTAGAAAGAGGTAAGTGCTTATGACATTATACAGAACACTGGTGAGACCTCACTTGGAGTATTGTATGCAGTACTGGAGACCGTATCTCCCGAAGAATATTGATACTTTAGAGAGTGTTCAGAGACGAGCTACAAAACTTGTTCATGGACTTCAGGATAAAACTTACAAGGAAAGGTTAAAGGATCTTAACAAGTATAGCTTGGAGGAAAGACAAGACAGGGGGGATATGATAGAAACATTTAAATATATAAAGGGACTCAACAAAGTAAAGGAGGAGACTATATTTAAAAGAAGAAAAACTACCACAACATGAGGACATAGTCTTAAATTAGAGGGGCAAAGGTTTAAAAATAATATCAGGAAGTATTACTTTACTGAGAAGTTAGTGGATGCATGGTATAGCCTTCCAGCTGAAGTGGTAGAGGTTAACACAGTGAAGGAGTTTAAGCATGCATGGGATAGGCATAAGGCTATCCTAGATAAAAGATAAGATCAGCGACTAATGAAAGTATTTAGAAAATTGGGCAGACTAGATGGGCCGAATGGTTCTCATCTGCCGTCACATTCTATGTTTCTATGTTGTTAGTAATGCTGATAACAAGTGGCCATGGCTTAATAAAAACATTCTTCGTCTGTTTTGTCTATTTTATTTTTTACAAAATTATTAGGAAGAAAAAACATTCAGTTCCCACCACTGGCGAATACTTTGTTAGTTATTCAATTACACAATACTGGAAATAAATAATTATTGTAACTAAATGAGTGTCATGTGTTGTGATGACATTTCAATGTGTTGCTCTTGTAATAGCTTATATGCTGTGAGCATATATCTAGTCATGTTACAAAGGAGTAAAAATTTGAATTTAAAAAGTAAACTGTATTGTACTGTCCATTTTATTTAAGCAGTCTCAAGGTTGCATACAAAGAACTGATAAACTTCATAATCTTTAGAAAATGAGAAACAAGCTTACCCATGGAGCCTTTCATTTTTTTTGCAACTTTTTGTTCCTATTCTAACAACTTATCTGGCATAGACACCTTTCATTTGGACATTGGTACATCTTTCTTTCCTTGAGAGTGAAATTAACATACCATAGTTATGTAGATTATTCACCTTATTTTATGATGATCTGACCTTACATTGAAAGCCTTTTAATATCTTTACTGTCCCAGCTCCAAACACTTGCTAATAACTCCTGAGTCTTCCAAACTCCAGTTTCCCAGCATGATCACTTCAAATCACAGTTTTAATATGCTTTTCTCATAAAAACGTAGTCCTTGAAATTTCTGAAATATTCTATTTAAAACAGCTATCTCTTGCAATTTATGTCCAACATGATTTTATATGTTTGCTTAAATCGACTTTTTATAAGCAATGTTGTAATTTAGAGGTACCTTAATAAGTAAACTAAACCAAATTACTTAGACCTTAATTTCACAGAAATGGGGCGTAGCAGACATAACTTTTCATGTTTCAAACTCTGTTCTTGATCGTATGTTTTTTTTGGTCAGCTTATCACTGACACATTCACAATACTTGAAACAAAATAGGTATATATGAATAAATTATATGAATTACAGTAATTTAAGTCAAATTGAAGGATACTACCATATTACCTGTAGAACAGTGACAATTAAATGTGTGTTAGTGCTAAATCACAGAAATAATAAAAGCATGATAAATTTAATGAACATTTTGGAGTGCATCCATTATTAAACATATATACTGGAATAGTACAGATTCTAGAATGGGTAACTAATTAAATAAAATGGAAGAATAATGAAGGTATGAATACAAGTTGTGGAGATTATAGAGCAGATGTCAGAAGAGCAAAGATAGAGTAGTGTACACACAGAAAACAATAAGAGTGTATGGAAGAGGGCAATGAAAAATAGCAGACTGAGAGAGCTTAGAATTTGTTTGAGTGAGTATGAGAAAGAAGTGAAAAGAGTAATGGAAGAAGGAGGGGGAGAAAAAAAGATGAACATGTGAACATGGAGAGAGAAATAGAGAGAGAGAGCAGTGAAAGTGAGTTGGAAAAAAGTATAAGAAATTGAGGGGACTCAGAGATATTTGATATGTGGTGTGGAGATTTCTAGAGACTATGTGTAACTGAGAAGACTAATTGTAAGGCACACTGTGTCTAAGGAGACAAATCCTGAGCTGGGAAGTGTGGAATAGAAACTGGAAGACTCCCAGAAATAGTACCTGGGAACTCGATTAATTTGGTAAAAGAATTGTTGATTACAGACAAGAGCAAGAGTAAGAAACCTGGTTACTGGAAGAGACTTAGCATAAGAGATAAGAAATCATGATAAATATATAAGCATATAAAGGACATTCAGGTAGTGTTAACATGAATAAAAACCAGATGATGGCAACCATATGAAGCTTGATTTGGTCCAGAAGTAAACATACGCATTTGTGCTCCTACTAGCATCAATAAATGTGTGGTTAATTTACTTATTTAAAAATTGTACTAAAAGTATATTTATATTCTAAAAACTAATGTATGTATGTCAAATGTTCTTAAATTCTTGAATACATTCCTGTAAAAGTTAAAGGACATCCTTACATTGTAACTACATTTTATATTGCACATCATACATTACTTGAAAGTAATATAACCAACCACATTAAATTACATGACTTTCTGTTTAACCTCTTTTTTAAATCAAAGACGTTAACACTATTGTCTCATAAATCGCTAACAGTTCCTGAAATGTATGACTGTGAGGCATAGAAAAGCATTCAAAAGGAGACAATAATGAAATCATTTAGCATTTGGGGATAATATTCTGTATTTTAGCTACATTTTAAGACCTCTATTCTACAAATGACAGTTTAGTTAATAGTTAATGGCCTTGCTAAGACAAAACATGCTTATTAGATCTTTGAAAATATTGTAAAAGACGTGCATACCAATACAATTAGGTTGAATTCCACTCCAGGTACCATCAGACTGGCAAATTCGTCTTGAGGATCCAACCAAAACAAAAGGTGGTCTGCACTGGTATGAAACCTCAGATTTAAAAGTAAAGCTTTTTCCATTAAGATGTCCCTCAAATGGTGTACCAGGATCACCACAAAAGACAGCTGATAGGAAAAAAATTAAATACAATGATAAAATTGAAATAATAACTTACTAAAAACATGTTTGGAAAATAAATTATTATTTATAAAACCAAAAAGTAAAACTATAAAAATAAAACCTTTAAGCTCTGTATTTGATGATCAAAGGGCTACCATCCATACTTTGATTCAATTATTATTATAGTTACATAGCTACACAGTAACTAGTATTCCATACATCTTTTTAACAAAAAATTGGAGACCATTGGCCAATATGAGTCACTAATGGAAAAAAATCCTACATGACTCAAAATGTCAATATGATTTCTCCTAGGATCAACAAGCTATTGTCAAACATACTAATTATATCTATAAATAAACTGTTCCCACTACCAGCCTTAAAATAAAAAATAGACCTCTATTTTTAAAATACTCTACACAATCTGATAAAATAAACTTTTTGGGTAGAGAACGCTAAATTTTTTATGTTTTTACTATAAAGAACCTTTTCGTTTGCTGTAGTCATAATCACATTTCTTTATATTTAAGTCAATGTCTTCTTTTCATATATGTCTGTTAATGAACTGGCTGCTTACCATATACCAAGGCCAAGGAATGAATGTATCTCTCAGATAGATAAGTAGTAGAGTGCTGCACACTGGTATCAGTAGAACCAGAAATCTGTGATAGAGGTCGGCTAACCTCCAAATATTATATCCACAAGTAAAGAGGCACAGGCTGATCAGTGTAAGGTGAACACTGCAGTTTTATTGTGGAGTTCAGGACAAAACAAGGACAGCAGTGAGGCCGTAATCATGTATTGATCATGTACATGATTAAGACCTCACAACCAAATGGTTGTATCATGTTACATAGTTACATAGTTACATGGCTGAAAAGAGACTTTGTCCATCAAGTACAGCCTTCCTCACATATGCTTTTGCTGTCGATCCAAAAGAAGGCAAGAAACCTAGTCTGAAGCACTTCCAATTTTGCAACATTAGGAAAAAATTCCTTCTTGACCCCAAAATAACAATCAGATGTCTCCTTGGATCAAGCAGCTATTACCCCACTAATTAGAAATTATATCCCTGTATGTTATGTTTTTGGAAGTATTTATCCAAATGCAGTGTAAACATCTGTATGAACTCTAATAAAACCACCTTTTAAGGCAGAGAATTCCATATCCTTATTGCTCTTACTGTAAAAAAAAAAAAAAAACTTTTATTTTCCTTAGAGGAAATCTCCTTTCTTCCAGCCTAAGTGCGTGACCTTGTGTCCTATGTATAGCCCTGTTTATGAATAGATATCCAGATAATGGCTTGTACTAGCCCCGAATATATTTGTATAATGTTATCATATCCCCTCTGAGACGCCATTTTTCCAAACTAAAGAGATTTAAAAATTTTAACCCTGGTTTTGTCTTGCATTCCACAATAAAACTGCATTGTTCACCCTACGTTGTGCAGCCTGTGGCTCTTCACTTGTGGTTATCCTTCAGATTGTTATATGGGGTAACCTCATTTTTATTTTCCTAACTTTTTTTGTGTCAGCTGGTTTATGGGTGAAGGCTTGTTGCCACATAGTTAACCCTTGCACTGTTGAGGGATATATTAACAATCCAGTCCCTGATTGTTATCATTCAGTTTTGGATTTCAGATTTTTGGTTGCATTCGGACAGGCTTAAATCAGGTCTGCATTCAATGTCATACATTGCTACCTTGCAACATTTGATCAGAGAGTACCTGGATTATTTTTTGCTAATGCGGTCCTTGCATTTATACTTAACTTAATATCCCTGCCAATGAAATTCCATCAGTCTTTTTATAACTATTACCTTATAAATCAGATAGGTAAAGCATATTAAAATCATTATAAAAAACTTACGGAGACACTGAGGAACTTCACCCCTCCATACTCCTTTTCCTTCACAGGCCAGTACAGATGGGCTTGAAAGCTGATATCCTTCTACACATGTATAACTAATACTGGATCCCCAACTATAGTCCGATCCTTCAAGTTTTCCATGCATAACATGAGGAGGCTGACCGCAATGTATGGCTTTGTAAAAACAAAGTAAATTATTTATTTTTTTAAATATTAGAACTTTTGACTGTAACATTTCTTATTTTAGCACCTTCACTACCAAGCATGTTTTGATAATAAAAAAAAAATAGTACAACATCTATGTATGTAAACATATCATAACTCCGTAATTTTGTATATATATATATATATATATATATATAACTTGATTTTCATCCTTTATAAAAAACATATTTGGGAAATGAAAAGCTTTAGAGAGTAAGCAGTGTCCTTTATCTTGCAATATTTCACACAGTGCCTGAAATGTTATTAATATAAAAGCAAAAATGCAAGTTTTATCATATACAGTAGATGTGACTATAATATACACATTTAAGTATAGTGCCCACATATAATAAATACAGTTAAATCAGGTTTCTAAAATAAATGTATTTTAAACTATCGTAATCTTTATCAATCTCTAAAAGGTTAATGTAATGCTGACAGTGAAATGGTTCAAACCTACTGAATTCAATTTGCTATCTATAATACTTTACATTAGTCTCTGTGTATTTTTTCTCATTCTAGACTTTTTTTATAGGTGGTTATTTACAGATTTTTGTGACTACGCATCATACTATATGTCACGCCAAGGGTGCATAATTCATTGTTGTATTATAGAATATTGCCATTTAATGTAATTTATGTAGTGCATATATGAATTTGCTACTTGGTAGGGTGTCAGATGACAGAAGGTGTAATGCAGATTGTATAGGAACATGACTTGCACCATGGATCATTAATCAAAGACTCTGCAGGGTGTGAGATTCTACACTGGAGATGCCTGGATATCTAGTTCCAAGCTCTGGAGGGTGTGATATGTTACACTTGAGATGCCTGAATGTCTAGTTCTGATTTAAACTAGCTGACTTCAGCCATATGGCCTTTGCCACTTAATTGAGGAATTGATATCTTTGATATGTTAATGATCTTGTGTTCAAGTATCATATCTAAATGAAACATTAATATGTACCCACAGAATAATAATTGAGCCTTGTTGTTATTATATTTAGAATGGGACAAGCGCCATCTTCAAAACAAGCCCAAACATGATTGGCATAAATTAGCCATATGGAAAGGGATTGGGATGTCCACTATATTGGGTCACAAGTAAGAAGTATAACATATCTATGGAATGGAGAAATGTTAGAAAAATGTATATATGCAAGTACAAAAGAGGAGAAAGAAGAAAAAGTTTCTATTTGGATTGATGTGGATCTGGAACACAAGGGGGTGGTCACTTATTGTCTCTATAGATATGCCTTAACTCCACCCCTAGGCCAGGCTTTGTAATCCACAGGGTATATATCCAATGATACTGAAATGTGTATTGGACATGCCAGGATCTAATTCTAAGTTAGTCACCACCTTTCTTACCAGAGACCCCCTGGGCAGAAGTTCTACTTTTAAAAACTTAACTAAGTGATTAGGACTGCTTTTATTTTATCCCTTTTGGTTTTATCTGTTGTTGGTGTAACTAATTTGATTGTCATCTATATTTTTGCATGTGACTATTTGTTGCTCATAATAAATATTCCTTTATTAAGTTCTGCCTTTGTCTGGTAAAGAATCACGTTACCTGAAGAGACTAATTAATGAGTGTTTTGCAATTGCTTAGATATTGTGCTAAGTTGTATTTGGTGGGTTTTTCTTATTCATTTACCTAGGAGACAAAGGCACCCCATTTATAAATTGTCTTGGTGGTTGCAGCGTTATTATAGTAATATTTATATTATTTATGTTTAAGTGTGGGTGGTCTTAAGGGGGATTTTATCATTATTGCAGACAAATAGTGAACTTTAACACTTTCACCACCACCACAACTATGTCACGCACACTCTTGAAGTAGGGTGCATTTGTGACACTATGTATTATTATTGGTATTTATATAGCGCCACCTAATTCCGCAGCGCTTTACAATATTATGAAAGGGCGGGGAAATGTACAATAAATGAAACAATTACACAGTGACACAGGAACAATAGGTAGATGAGATGCTTAAGTGTGGGTGGTGTTAAGGGGGATTGTATCATTATTTCCGGTCTAGTGCAGACAAATAGTGAACTTTAACACTTTCACCACCACAACTACGTCACGCACACTCTTGAAATAGGGTGCGTTTGTGACACTATTTATATAGTGCCAACTAATTCCACAGTGCTTTACAATATTATGGAAGGGTGGGGGAATGTACAATAAATGAGACAATTATATAGTGACACAGGAACAATAGGTAGATGAGGGCCCTGCTCAAACAAGCTTACAATCTCTAGGAGGTGGGGTACAAATACACAACAGGGCAGCAAGGGTGACAGCCACCAAACATAGTGAAAAAGTAGCATAGCTATAGGTAAGAGTGGAGTGTGGCTCTTTAGGAGAGCAAGAGACAGATATGGATAAGTATAGATACTCTTGGAGTCCATAAGCATGTAAGCACTTTGTATTCACAATACCACTTTATGTATATTTATTTAAATATTGTATTGGTGTAAGTGTCACTTTAGTATATTGGTATATATTTCAAGTTGATAGATATCGCATGTTACTAGATTTTATGTGCACCATTTGTTTATTGTTTCACTACTTCTTTTACCGGGATTTGGATGGCTGCTGCACTAAATTTGCGTGTTTTATGACACTTATATGATTTTCTTTCTTTATTGTTGAAAATATTCACATAATTATTGTACTGCTCCACTTTATCTTTTTGCATTTTTCTAAGAAATTTTTGTTGTTAAAAAATAGCATTGCTATTTCTATAAAAATATTATCAGACCCTAATTTTGGATAATTGAGTTGAAGTACACTTTCTTATATGGTTTGGAGGGAACATTACCATTAGTAAAGGATGATCTTTGAAATGTTATTCACTACCTGGAGTTTTATATGAAGCATTGTAAAGTTAATTAGCTTCTAAATATATCACTGTAACTATCAGTTTTTTTAACTATCTACCTAAATATATTAGGCATGCAAGATCAAAAGATTTGTATCCATTACTGTACTTTGTTCAAAGCATATATTTTCTTTATTGATCTCTTTATCAACAATAAGAAAAAGCCTCTATTTCCAGCTATTACAACCCTGCAACAATAAGCAGAAAAAGTATTTGTTGTCATTGGAAAAGCCTAATTAGACTTGCATGTAAGCATAAAAAATGGACTTACTATGCATACAATTTGTGTAAGAATACATCTGAGTAATGTGAGAATCATGGAAATAAATCATCCTGAGTTTTATATGATGCCTGGTGCATGTTTATTGAAAAACCCTTTTGTATTTGTCTCAAACTTCCAAAAATAAGTATTGAGATGCCTAGAAGGAATTATACATTAGCAATCATATTATCCCCTTGGAATTTTCTGTAGTTCTGCATCATAGGTCTTAAATTTGATCTGATCTTCAATTGTCACACAAATAATGTTTACACGTTGTGTTCAATGAAGACAAGAACCTATATATTTTTTGTGTGTAATTTGTTTAGGAAGACCAGAGTTGGATTAGGTTGCCCAATGGCCTAAGCAGGGTGCCACATTGGGGCCTTCTCCTAGAACACTGGGCTCTGTTTCTGTGAGTGGTGTGTGTGTGAGTTGACTGAGTGTTGTGTGTGGAGTGTGTATAGTGGTTGAGTGTTGTGTGTGGAGGACGCTGAGAGCTATATAAGGGAGCTGAGTGTGCCTATGTTTCTAGCAGCATGTACCTGTGCACATGTATTTCTGACTGAGAGTGTCTGTGCCTCTGACATTGAGTGCATGTGTATGTACCTGAGAGTGAATGCACTTCTGACAGAGTGAGTCTTTGTTTTTGGCATTGTGTATCTATGTCTGTTTCTCTGGAAACATATATCTGTGTATGTTCCTGAGTTGCTTGAGTGGGAATGTAAGTGCAAAAGCTAAAGGTGGTAACCAAAATGACTATCATAGAGCCAACTTATTTTCATATTTTACTATATGTAAACATGTGCACATTTAGCTAGAATATTGTAAAGGTTAAAATATTTGTAGATTCTAATGACAAAGTTTACATTTTGTAAGATAGGTTTCTTTGAGATGTGTCAATATTTAATAAATTCAACCTATTTTCAATCTAGATAACTATTCTAGTGCCTGCACGTGTTATAGTATCAAGTATTTCTGTTACTTTTCTGTTACTAGACAATGTTGCAGATTTCCAACATTTATATAAAATTTCCTAGTAAACTATTTGTTTGGAATCAAGATAAATTCTATCACAATAAGAAACAAAAAGTAACATGTTGAGAAAATTGAACAATGGAACTACAAACCTTTACATGTGGGTTTTGTCTGGTTCCAAGTCCCATCTTTGTTACACTTCAAAGAGGTTTCTGAGGGTGGATCCTTCACAAATCCTGGATTGCAGCGATAGTTCACTGTGTTGTTGAATGTAAAATCTTTCCCAAACTGAATACCATTTGCAATTGGGCCTGGGTCTTCACAAGTAATCACTAATAACACATAGAATACAATTACTATTTAATGACATGGTTGAAAGCATGGAATGTAATACAGCATACAAAAACAGGAACATGTATATGGTTATATAGAATTAATGTAACAACAATTGGCGATAGACCACGCCTAATGGTGAAACTTACTGACGTGATATAGAATACATCTATAGTGTGGTATACAGATATATATATATATATATACATATATGTGTGTGTACTTCGTTTTTCTGATTTGCACATTCAATCATTTGATATTCAGTGAATAGATCCTCAAGAAAAAATAAACATAAATACATATAATAGTGCAATATGCCACCTTAATTGCGTATCCTATATAAAGTGACATATTGCCCTATTATCTGTTTTATTTGTGTTTCACCATTAGGCGCGGTCTATCACCAATTGTTGAAACATATATTGTATCTTTACACAAGGTTTTTGGGAATCCTTGTCGATTTACCGATGCCACCCATTGTATGCTATAATGAGTGCCCACGCTGTCTTTGCTTTATATCCATTATATGGAATTAATAACTACATATCTAAGGAAGGTATTATATACTGAATAAATTGCACTACATGATGTTCCATGAAATGAAGCCCATTTCACATTGTCTGATATGTTGGATCTTTCACTTTAGTTCTTAGAGAAAACTAGTTGATAAAAATAATTTTAAGTCAGCTGTTTCAAATGAGTGAACACTATCTGTGTATTTCTAGCTGGGTATCAAATATGCCAACAATAAGGCATTCTTGATATCACAAGATTGATTGCAAAAAAACTAAAAGGCCCATTTGTAAAGCTGAGCTGTGAACAGGAAGTAAATTAAAAAAATAAAACAATTAACTCCCTGAACAGGGCATGGAGGAAGGAGCAGATAACATATAGGTAACCCAAAACTTAGCTATGATATAAACCTGTGTTATGTGGGATGGGAAAAGGTGGTGAGGGCATTCATCATGTTTTTGACCTCAACGTGACAAGTCAATTATAAGATACTTGATAAATTCCAACTTTCTTTATTTGTAATAACAAAATAAGTGTTATCCTATTATAAACAATTTTAACCTAGTCTAGAAATGCACATGCACATTTTGATTGTGTTGATGTCTCTTTAGTTAACTAGATTATCTTAAACAAATAAAATACTCTTTAAACAATTTAAACTATATAAAGGAAACTCATGATAGAACTTTTCAAAGCAGAAAAAAAAGAAATTAAACAGAAATTAGTGTCATGCAATATTTTTCTGCTGTGAAACAAACAAACTTGCTTTCAAATGTAAATTGCAGTTCTTGCTTTTAAATATATTCTGCATTTTTTTTGTATCTTCATCCTATATTTATTGCAGTTTATGGGGTCCTTTAGTGCAGTTTAAGAACCATACGTACATAATGAAAATTTTTGTTTTTTTAACATATAACTTTGTTCTGTAATAGGCAGGAAAAAAGTAGAACAATTATATTGAACAAAAATCAGTTTAAGATAATGTACAAGTGGATGAAAGGCTAATAATTTTGAGTGCAAGTTAGAAAGAAAAGGAAAAAAGAGAAGACAAGAAAATAAAAGAAAAAGAGAAATCAATAGTCGTTCTTGCTCAGAATAAAATAGCGGTTGTCACTTCTCTAATCTGTTGTGACAGTGTGTTGGTTATTGACCTGAGCAATCTGGAGCGTTGCCAGTCCAGGTTCCATTGGCAGTGCAATGACGAGTAGTTAACCCTGATGTTCTGTAACCTTCCCAACAGGCATAGATGATAGAATTAGAAAAAAGTATTCCATCACTGTAAATTATCATGCCATTGGCTGGAGTTCCAGGATTTCCACAGGATACCGCTGTCAAAAAGATGGAACTAAAATCAACACATGCATATAGACATGACAAGTGGGATTAGTTCAAGTACATCACTTTTAAAAGGCTCTGATAGCTAAGATGGCTCGTGGTAATCTCAAGAACCATAGTAATAAGAATGAAGTGAACAGAATGTACTTCTTTCTTAAAATAAAGATGCAAAGAGATTCTGGGTATTTCATTAACATTAGTTTAATTAAATTGCAATAATTATGGGAAACCTTTCAGACTTCAAGCTGAGCCGGTAACATATCCATTTCTTAGCAGTAAAATGGGACTTATTTTATGACTGCAATGATTTATCACCACTTGAGAAGCACAGATCTATGTTAGGGATGTAATATATTCTATATGCTGGGTTTACTCTCTGTGGTGCAAGAGTTCCAAAACAGTTCCTCAAGTACTAGTAAAAGTCCAGAGGTCAATGTTAAAACTGTTAGAACAAAGTAAAATTATCACTTTCTGTCATGAACGTTATTTTGCTTAGTATAGGCAAGGATAATGTTAGCAGGCATTAGAATGAGGTTAAATTAACTACCAAATAATTTTTGTTTAAAAATATAGTGTAACATTTATTTAAAACATAGATTGTGTAATTAATACACAGAAAAATGGAAATATATAAAATGTGGGTGCACTCATTAAATCTCATTTATATATGTCACTCAGTGTTTAAACATGTACATCTCTAATCTTAACCAATTCTTCAATGTCCTCTGTTATTCAGATTAGCTGTACAAGAAAACAGCATTTATCCAAGACTTGCTATTGGAAAATTAAATGAGGCTTAATAGGGTTCTCTTGCATTGGAAGGGTATGGACCTCATACCTAGATATTATATTAACACTTTAAATCAGAGATCAATGTATCATATGAGAACCAACTAGTCACATTATGCAGAACAATATATTTAGGAGAGCATCACAAGTAGGTTTTCCTGTAGCTTGCACAGAAAGATATATATTTACTTCCCTATGGTTTTGTGTCCATTGTGCTAAAATAGTTGTGGAAGATTCTGCTGTTAAGCTGGTTACTTATTGAACTTATTTGACTTGTGACATTCCTCAGCTTTTTTTACTAAATATTTTATTTTGCAATATTTTACAGCTAGTAGAACTTATATTTTATTTTGCAATATTTTTTTTTGTTTTTTACAATTAGTGGAACTTTAACAAGCAAATATTAGTACAAAAAGTGAAGTAAAAATATAAATACAGGAACATAAAAGCATGCAGTAGACTAAAAGAAGTATACTAACATAAGCATAGTGAAAATATACTGACATAATGTTCTCTCATTCTGGGGGAAAAAACTATGCAATAAATCACTAAAAAAGAATAAAATAAGCTTGATGATAAAAATATTGCTAGGAAAAACGCTGAGAAAGTATACATTCTTGAAATATTTGTTGTGTACACTTTTGGTAAAAAAGCATAACATGTTAAAAATTAAATATTAAATGTTCATATACACGACTGGTATCATTATTTTCTCTCTTAAAATATTTGATCATTTATGTATCACTTGTTGCTAGAATTTGTATTAGCACCAAATCCACTAGAAATTCTGTTTGCATATCAGATTTGGTAGATCTATTATTTTTAGCATTTGTTCTTTATTTTTCTTGTTTTTGCAAACATTGAACACGTATAGTTTACTTCATTTTCAAAGCACGATCTTGTTTTCTCGTCTGAATAACTCCACATTTTCTGTAAATGGCGCCATTGACTCACAGCTTTAAAGTTTCAAAACAGAACATTGCTGCAAAGATAACCTTTCTCTCATCTCAACCATCTCCTGTACTCTATCCTCCAGAAAACTTTCAGAGTGAACCATGTGAAACAACACTAAAGATAAGTGTGACTTTTCCAGTTTCAAACTTTTTTTGTTGTTGGTTTCCTACCAATAGTTATTAGGTTTCACACGATGCTTTTGGATTCTTTTAAATTGTTCAGATTTGTATAACCTTTATGTTTTTGCCCTCTGTTTTGTGTGGCCTTGATTTTATCCAAACAAGACCAATTAATAACGGTATTTAACATATAATTCAGTGAGTTAATAGACAGATTTCAATGAAAAGAATTGCTATATAGTATATTGTTTGCAAAAAATATTTTACATTTGACATCTAAGAAAAATATATATATATTCAGAATATAACTAAAATATGTGGTTATTTTCTATGGTTATATTAAGAATATGTGTATAAGATATGCATGGTATTCCATGTAAACTGGGCAGATTGCAATTTCCATCTTCAAAAATGTAATGGTTGATGTTGTTATATTTTAGTTAACTCTTTTTTTTCAAGCTATATATGCAGCATTATTGAGTATTGGGATATTATCCTGCTCAGTACATTTTCCCATTTGGACAGAACTGAGTTTCAAATTCTTTAAATGTGTAATATTTTCCAACTGCTTCCTTGCGTAAACAGTTTTATTTTAAAGAATAGGCTAAACTTTTTTAGAATAGTCCGATCCCTTCCAGCAGATGATCCACCATGATAATATGTTAGCCGGGGTAGACGTGTCCTGGGATTCAAGCATCAATGACTGTCCCTCTTGGGACTTCCAAAGACCAAGACAATAAGTAAAGTGGTAGAGCACGTAAAACATATGGTTCTCAACAATGGGAAAATTATTAAGTCTAGATAAAATACAATGGTTACTGTAGCCATGAGATGTCAATTATTAATAGAACACTGATGAGTGGAGGTATATAGTAGGCTATCATTTAAGGAATTTAAGAATATGTTAAAAAATAAAGTTCTGCAGGAATAAGAAGAATTTAAGCAGATGCAATATTTGATATGACCTAGTAGATCCAATTAACATGAAAGATTTTGGTTAAAATTAGAAGTTACATAAAACTCTAGACTTTCCCATATCAGATGCCTTGTAAAATGGGTTTTATCCCTAAATGCTTTTATCTCTGAATGACAAGGTCCTTTTAGATATGTATGAAAAAAACAATTAAAAAAACACATATCTATCTAACTAAATCTTCCAAACAGCTTTGCATTCCAACTCCAAAAATGTATATAATATTTGCTATCTAATGCTCAAGTATACTTTGAGCATTTGTACTGTGTGGCCACGACATTCAAAATGACTGAGCGAGTAGAATAACAAATTTGCATCAAATTATGTGTTAAACTTGAACATTCCTCCATGGAAGTTATTTGGTGATTCAGAGGGCTTTTGAGGATGATGCTATGAGGGCAGCGCAAATAAAAGTGTAATGGTTGAGAATCTGTTAAAAGATTTGACGCCCTGCGACTTCTGGCTTTTCCAAAAAACTAAAATCAACTTAGAAAGGAAGGAGATTTCAGAGCATCAATATGATTCATGTTAATACGATGAGGCAGCTGGTGGCGATTCCAACAAATGATTTTGCAGAGTGTTTTGAACAGTGGAAGAAATGCTGGGAGAACTGTGTGAGACCCCAAATTGCCTACTTTGAAGGTGACTGAGGCATCATAGTCCAATGTACAAGGTTTTTTTGTAACTTGTATATTCTTCAATAAATGTCTCTATGTTTCATATTACATGGCTGGATACTTTCTGGACAGACCTTGTGTGTGTGTATATATACGCACACACACACACACACACACACACACACACACGTCTTACTCCTATAAAAACACACAATTACTTTTGGAGGTCATTACTCTCATTACTCTAAATGACATAGAAATTAGTTCAACATATTTATTAATCATATGATACTCTGTGGTCCATTAAGAATAACACTGGGAAATAATGCCACATTAATTAAATCATACCTAACACTAAGTTTATTCCCAATGATCCAATTAAATAGCACTTTTGCTGGAAATAAATAAATATAAGATAAATAATTTTATATATATATATATATATATATATAAATATATTTATTTATTTCATGACCAGCACAAAAATGCGTAGCTCGTCCGATCCCTAATTATACAGGCACCTCTTTAAAAACTGAGGTATAAGCACCTGCTCCTACATTGTTCCATTCGTCCCAAGAGCCAGAGGCTTGCAGGCCACAGTAACCTGACTACAATGGGAGATTATGCTATTCCAAACCTCTATCTTGATTACTCTCAGTCAACTTGCAGTCCTGCTTTGTATTTTTGTGAATTTTTTTGTAACTTTTTTTTTTTAGCATATTCTCGTCCATATTTCTTATAATGCTTGTAAGCTGGAAGTCATTTTAAAGATGTGACCCAGGGGCAACTTCATCCAGGCAGTATCTAAGAGATGAGTGCAGAGACTCTCCCCTCTTCCCCCACTGCCCACTTGGTTAGGGGCAATCGCTACAAATGCTAAGGCAAAGCTCTCTCTAGTCCTACTGGATGCTTTCACCTTCATATAATCTTTTGCCCTAGACCTTGTGTGACGAAATTAACCTTGTCACTGGCTTTTGGAGGAGCCTGCTGGCCAGCCTCTTGCCTCAGGACTATGGGCCCTGCAATATACCTTGCCCAATGCACTTTAAAAGGCTCTGTTCATGTGAAGTATGTACTTTTGTACTCCAGACAGAGAGACATATATCTTACGGGAAGACAATGTAGGGTCTGACAGAGGGGGGAGGCATGGGAAGTGCGGGTGGACAGGAAGATGAGCCTTGCTGCCACATTCATTATAGATTGCAATGGGGCAAGCTGGAAAGACCTACGACCACTGAGAAGGGGATTGCAGTAGTCAAGGCGAGATGTGCGCAATGTTTTTGAGATGGAAAAGGCAGCATTTGGTGATTGAATGGATATGAGAGGTAAAGGAGAGGTTGAAGAGAACACCTAGGCAGCGAGCCTACAAGGTAGAGGTGATGGTAGCGCCGTTGACATGGAGGGGGACAGACACGGGAGTAGCAACACTTGAGGGAGGAAAGACCAGACATTATGTTTTGGACAGTTTGAGTTTAAGGAAGTGAACAGCCATCCAGTTGGGTATCACAGAGAGGCAGTCAGGTACATGAGTCAAAATGGGTGGCGAGAGATCAGGAGAGGAAAGATAGATTTGTGTGTCAACCGCATATAAATGATAACGCAAGCCAAAGGAGCTTATGAGTTTACCAAGGAAGGCTGTATAGATAGAGAACAGTGGGGGACCAAAGACAGAATATTGGGGAATGCCAACAGAGAGGGGTAGGAGAAAAGAGGCAGAGCCAGAGAATGAAACACTGAAAGAGAGCTGGGAGAAGTACAGAGAGGGAAAAAAGTATTTGATCCCCTGCTGATGTTGAACATTTGCCCACAGACAAAGAAATGATCAGTCTATAATTTTAATGGTAGGTGTATTTTAACAGTGAGTGAAAGAATAACAAAAAAAAAAAAAATCCAGAAAAACGCATGTCAAAAAAGTTGTAAATTGATTTGCATGTCAATGACTGAAATAAGTATTTGATCCCCTATCAATCAGCAAGATTTCTGGCTCCCAGGTGTCAAAATCCATCAAACATGGAGGTGGAAACATTATGCTTTAGGGGTTTTTTTTCTACTAAGGGGACAGGACAACTGCACTGCATTAAAGGGAAGGAGGCTATGTACTGCAAAATCTTGGGTGAGAAGCTCCTTCCCTCAGCCAGGGCATTGAAAATGGGTCGTGGATGGGTATTCCAGCATGACAATGACCCAAAACACACAGCCAAGGCAACAAAGGAGTGGCTCAAGAAGAAGCACATTTAGATCCTGGAGTGGCCTAGCCATCATAATCCATCAAACATGGAGGTGGAAACATTATGCTTTGGGGGTGTTTTATGCTTTTGGAGTGGCCTAGCCATCGAAATCCATCAAACATG
Source organism: Pelobates cultripes (assembly GCA_933207985.1). Classification (NCBI taxonomy): domain Eukaryota; kingdom Metazoa; phylum Chordata; class Amphibia; order Anura; family Pelobatidae; genus Pelobates; species Pelobates cultripes. The sequence goes on from OW240913.1 coordinate 136,962,993, forward strand.
GAGGTATAGAACGAGGTTACATAGTTATTTCTGCCTGTAACTAATATACAATTTGTAAATTTATATGTTTTTGCATGTTTGGTTTCAAATACACATTTTTGGCTTATAGTTTGGTGTTGCCTTTTTCTTGCACTCCCTTGGTCATTGCTTGGGTATTACCAATTGTAGTGGTGCCATATTGTGCAATGTTGTGGTGGAAAAGAGGAAAATGTAAACATACTTTGTGTAATTTTCTTTTATTGGTTATAGACCTTGGGATCAAAACCTTGGGATATTGCTTTTCATTGAGTGAAGAAGGGGTAGGGGGGATGCTTAAACTTTTAATTTTAATTAGGTTCTTGTTTAATTGGAAATGGGAGGAGCTTCATATTGTTGTGCAGCCTTAACCTATGGCCAGGAAAAGAAAATTCTGCTAAGTATGATAACATTTTAATATATATATATATATATATATATATATATATATATATATATATAAATATATATATATATATATATATATATATATATATATATATATATATATATATATTGATAAGCCACAAAATTAAAACCACCTGCTTAGTTTTATTTTGGTCCCCCTCGTGCTTAGGCATAGATAGACTCCTGAAAGTGTCCTGTGGTATCTGGCACCCAGACATTAGTAGTAGATCCTTTTAGTCATGCAAGTTACGAGGTGGGGAATCTTGCCATCATTATTTGGACCAGTCAAAATGTATATTGAGCTGGATGTCAGAGAGAGCTCTTGGACTATTTCTGTACTTGGCTTCAGACTATAATTTTTTTTTTTTATAATTCTGTCTTTTATTAAGGCATATATGAAGGGTACAAAATAAAGAATGGGAAATGCAAGGCTATGCAACACAATGGGGTTAATACAGCGATAACATTGCTCCCTACATTTACAGAATATAAATGCCTCATTTTTTAAAGTTTTGTAAATCGTGCAACGTAAACATATTTTGAATCAGGCTAGGTTAAGATGCAGTATTATGATATTAACAAGCTAATTGTACTTCCTTAACAGGCTAACCTTACTGCATGACATGCTATGTGGCTATAAAAATATGACAATCAGAGTGTAAATCATATGTTTAGCTAAATCTACATTGAACATTTATACGGTTAAACCATCTATTCCACCCAAAGTATCCCGTCAGTTAACATGCTTAGCTATACAATATTGTAAAGTGATAATACAAGCGATGGGTCCTAAGATTCGTTCGGTATCACATTCACAATAATATGAGTCAGCATAAGTATATCAACATTGTACACTGTTAGTTTGCTTAACATTTAAAAGTTTACTGCACTGTTATTTTATGTTTTGCGTTAAAGTTAACATAATGACATATTTAAGCCGAATTTTTTTTACCGGTCTCGGCCTGCAGGTCTTAGCTTTTCTAGTCGCTTGCGTTTGTGTCTGAGGTCAAAGCAGGGGGTGGGGGGTACCATTTCTTTGTCTGGGGGCTGTCTGTGCCTATGGGGCAGTCGGTGTTAGGTCTCATTTTTGGGTACCCAGGCTACAAGGAGACCCTCAGCCTCCGTTCTCCCTCTAGTCGGGCTGTCCTGTCCGGTGTTATGCACCTGCGAGGGGAGCTGGCTGGCCTTAGTCTTTAAACAGGCATGAGGTTCGAGGGCGCTAATGGGCGGCAGGTCGTGGCAGCGGTGTGCCGGGGCACCATCCCTGTTCTCGCTGGTGTAATGGGCTGCCATTTATAGTAAGTTGATTAAGTGTTTAAAGTATAGGGGTCGGCAGGTCCCAATCCCACCAGGCTTCATTAGGGGGATGTCTGTGGTGCACTGTCTCGTTTCCCCTCACCACCGCCCCATTCCCTGCGAGGTCTGGGCTACCGTTAGTAAAAGTAAGATGTCGGAGCGGAAGTTCACCCTTCTCGGGTGGGGTGGTTGTCCTCCTCCCCCTAGGTCCCGGGGAGGTGGTGTGTAGTTACTTGTTACAGGGGGGTAGGCTGTCAATGCTTGGCCCTTTCACAGTCGCCCTATTCGCGGCCATCTACGGCACCCTATCCCCGTATCCCTGAGTGGTCTGTATGAGTTTGTCCTCTCTCTAGTGTTGGGAGATGTACATTTTGAGGCATTAAGATAATTATGACATGCCCACTGGTATGGGATGGAGTGTTGGCAGAGTGTGGTGGTCAGTGGTTTGAATCGGCTTCTCCAGAGCACTGGCTTCAGACTTTGATTTTATGCCCTTATGAGAAGTGACTCACTGGGGGTTCAATGCATTATTTACATATTTTTCTATGATATGTGAACTTTAAATAAGAAAATGGCTCCTTTTTGGAAGAACTTTAGTTTTGGATATTTACTGTAATTTCAGAAAATACTATTATTTAATTCATAACATTGTACGTTATTATTTAATTCATAGCATTGTAACAATTTGAAAAGAATGATGCTGATTTGGGATGTCATTTTTATTTATCTGTGTGTATCAATACATCACAATAAAATTAGATTTTGAAAAATATTGTTGCACAAATGTAGTGCATAAAATAATCTATGAATGACAAATAAAATGCAAGCTTTATTTAAATATTTATGACATTCTGAAGAAAGCTGTGTAGTTATTAATTGTTTTTTTTTTCTAAAAAAATAACAGGGTTTAGTACATTTACCAAATTTGATTTAATTAGTGAATTTATTCACACAATGTCTAATTCATCAAACAGTGAACTGTGAAAATTACACTGTAAAATAAAGTAAAAAAACAGAGCTTTAGTCACAGCCTGACTATTTTACGTAGAATTGTGCAAATTATTTTGTAATGCCTAAATCACCATTTCACAGTTCATAATAAAGTAAAATAAATGTTTAATTGTGATTCGTTGAGCAGGAGAATTAAGTTTTGCAGATCTGCTTTACATCCCCCATGAATTTTTTAAACTTAAAAATCCCCAAATTATCCTATGTATCAGATGTTTAATAGGGAGTTTAGAATATCATGTATGCAGTCTCCCATTTAGTTATTGCAGATTAAATATATACCTTCACATGATGGTTGTATTCCAGACCAGGAACCATTTAGTAAACATGTTCTTTCAACAGAGCCCTTCAGCATATATCCAACTTCACATGAAAATCGAAGTAAGCTTTTTAACTTAAAATCACTTCCAAGTCTGGAGCCATGAGCTGGTATCCCTGGATCATCACAAATGCCTGGATTGTTTCCTGAAAAAAAATTGAGTTTTTTTGTTGTTTTTTTTAAATTGCTTGAAAATCATTAACACTCAAATAATAAAACAGTTGTAAAATGTTGAGCAACAAAACTGATCGAATCCAAATCTAATGCATAAACACACAAATAAACCACATACCCTAACACACTCATCCATCATTTGTAGAAAAAAACATGCTCTTGGGTGATTGCTTTGGGCTCTCCCTGGATAATTACTTTGGGCTTATTTGATGGAACTAGTAACACTTTTTGAATCTGGGGTATTTAAGACTGTTAGCAGTTAGTAACAGTTATCCTGATGAAAGTGTTTTATAGACTAAAATGTTGATATAATGTGACTGTACTCACAATAAATATTTAAAATTTGGCTGAAAAGTTCAGTGAGAGTTCTTCTTTATGATTATTATTTACCCAAGGCTGGAGATTGCTTCTTGGCAGGTACTTCTGACAGGCGTGTTCAGGACCTTGGAAGAGTCCCATAGAGGACTGAACTGTCGACACATTTCCTGGTGTATAATTGCACAATAAAACTCAAAGATTTATTTACAAAGGCCTGTGAGTGCACCTTCCTATATATCATAGGAGTGGACAATAGGTTGTTAGAGTGGGACCTGCCAAATATGGGGTACATTAACGTTGTGGCAGGCATTACATTTTAAGTTCAGTTGAATTCACATTGAATTCTCAATTTAGTGAATAATTTATATTTTTCTTTAAAGGTTTTTCTTAGAAATAAGGAGCTATACAGCACATACATTTACAGCTGGAATTCAATACATATAAATGAAATATTTGTCACATGTAAACCAGAGATGAAAAAATTTTTTTATAGAAAAAGCACAAAAATTTGTTTGTAGAAAAGAAAATAGAATATGGCTTATTCCATTTTAGAAGATAGTAAAAGCCCACAATTCAACACTAGTTTTTCAAAAGCTATCTTTTTAAATAATGGATAGGGTTTCCAGTATAGATATCGGTCTATATAGAGTACCTGTGCAGTGAGGGGGTGCTGCACTCCATCGATTATCCTCTTGGCATACTCTTGTTGAATTTCCAATGAGAGTATACATTCCTGTGCATGTATAGTGAACTTTTGAGCCATATGTAAATTTATCTCCAATAAGTATAGCATTAGCAGGAACTCCAGGATGTCCACAAGATATAGCTAAAAACAAAATAAAATCTTAATTCATGAATATGTAAGAATGTTTTCATATACCATTTTAATTAAGTGTACTTATTTATTTTTAGGTATAGTAAGCTAAATAATTAGCTGACTTTGGTTTAATGGAAACTGACTTTTCTGAAATTTGAAAATGAAGTAGATGGTCAGATACAAAGGACAAAGCTTATAACAATGACAAACAGGGAGCTAAGATGAAGTCAATCAGTTGCAGAATAAAGAGGCGAAGATTTTAATATTATTATTTTTTTCAAACCTAAATAAATATTGTGATATGTAACATATGATTAAAAACCACATGAAGGGATGGTTTCCTTTTAAATATAGTAGTTTGAAAACAAAATGTATGTTACTTATCATGGATAATATATATCTAGAATATACACGTGTTTTCCCCAAATCTATACTTCCTTGATTAATGTAGTGATCTATACCACTTAAAAACAACCCACAACTGTAGACATCATCTACAGTCAGGGAAGTTTTTTTAGACTGCAAGTGGAAATCAGAGCAGAGAAATAGGAACAGGGTATTTGCAGTGTTTCTTTTTTCAGTTTTTTTTAGTTTAGCTGTTTATTTCCCAGTATTTTAAATTTTGCCTGAGACTACAGATAAGAGAAAAATCAACCAATAAGTAACAAATGCAGAAAATGTGACTGCTAGTGACTTTGTCACATGAATTCCTTTTAATCATGCACACATATACTTATTTTTTCCTACCACTGGCCGTAAGCAAAATGTTATTTCACAATAAAATACAATATATTGACAGCTAAGATTATTTCATACATGTCATCAAAATTCAGTCTGGATAAAAATAACTCAATACATTTTTGAAGACCATTAACAATGTGACAATTCTTGCAAAACAAGATCTTATATATCTTAATAATGCATTAGATAAAATCAATTTAAGGAAGATCTTATATGTCATATTACTATATTAGATTGGGTCAATATAAATCTTTACTGTAGTTAAACAGTTTTGCACTTGATTTGTAGCTGTGCCTAATTTTACATAAAATAAATGATACATAGAATTCATGATCAAAATTATGATTTCCAACTTACACTTTGGTCTCAAGTTTTCTACTCACATCTTAAGGGCTTCAGATGGGTGATAAGTTATTAGGTTCACATATTCAATAGTCGCTCATTTATATTTTATGCATAAGTTGCTCTGTTGGTTTTTTCTTTATAAAAAAATCTTTTCATTTTTATATTTTTACTGTTTTATGAGGGGAAAATTATATTATACTATGCATAATATCTAGATTTAGTAAGTAAATCAATTGTCATAACAATAATTTAAATAAATCAATATGGTATACTTACGCAAGCACTTGGGTAAAGATCTGTCCCATAAACCATTTGCTTTGCAATTTAAAACGGATGATCCCAAAAGGTAGTAGCCTTTTTTACAGTGATAAGTCACGCTAATTCCATATTTAAAATTTTCAGGGTAATTTTGCTGTCCATGACGAATTGCATTTTCAATAAACCCAGGATCAGAACAATTTACAACTATAGAGGAAACAAATTAAACATTTTGTATTATTACATACATACCCAGGAAGCAGTTACATACATTTAATAGAATTACGCAAAACAAAAGCTCAAATTGATTCTATAGAACCATGCTACAGTACAATACCTCTAAACACAATAGTTTACATAAAACCAAAAAAAAACCAACAAAAAAAAAAAACCAGAAGACCTCAAACTGTAATTTAGACTGCACTTAAATACTTTAGTCACCACATGTGTGAGTAACGGATTTATTTATACAGAAAATGACAAAAATCTGTCAACTGAAACGTGTTTTCTGCAAAGTTATTTTTCAGTTGTTTTTGTTGGAAAGTTTGTTTGAAGCCAGTGACTTCACAAAAATGTATCTCTTGACATGTCATGTCAGATCCATCCAAAAGTTTTAAATTCAAAGTCAAGCATCTATTTAATGTCAAATGTGTGAAAATTAAAGACAATTCTGTAAGATATATGTTATATGGAGCTAAACACTGATTATGTTGAAGCAAAATTCTTACTTGTGCCAGTAAAATTAAAATGTTTATTACGTAATTTCATTAATTTCTTTTTCACAATACATTTTTCAAAGCAATAATCTTGCACCTGAAATTCTCATTACATGAATTAATGCAAAACAATATTCTGAAGAGATTAGTATTCTTCTCTAACCCATAAGTATCATTTTTGAAATAAACCTGACAATATTTCAATGTCAGTGTTGTTATTGTGCCGCAATCTTAAGATACAAATAACATAATATAATAATAATTTAAACAGAAAATAAAAATAATATAAATAAGCAATACTCAACCACACAACATAGCCGGTAGGTAGCATATTCAGTTTGGGAAAAAAATCATTTTAAAGCAACAGCTCTACATTCAAGATTCCCATTCAGTTTATTGATCCTCTATTCGTGCAGTTATAATAAGCAATTTTAGTAGTCAAAGTCATCTGAAATATTTTATACTATTTTAAATTTTTTTTATAAAAGACAGGATCAGAAAGTACCTTTGTATGTTATTTTTCCCTTTTAGATTCATTTGAAGCAAAAAACAAATATGATGTATACATACATAAGATGTACAGTTACCTAAAAATTCTCTGAGAAACATAGTAAAAAACTATTTCTTGATGTTGGTGTTGACCAACATGATGTTGGATATAAAAATCAAGCAGAACCCTCTAGTGATGGCTGGATTCTTTATACAATCTAAGAGTAGCAAATGTTTTGGTTTAACTGGACATTTATTGGTTAGCACCTTGAGAATTATTTCAGATGTATAGTGCTACTATGGGATATCAAAAGTAAATTATGGAACTGTATATATATTTATTTATAATTTATTATTTCATCTTTTAAATAAATATTTGTTATATTTTTAGAATAGGTGTGGAAAGAAGAAGAAATAGTGTGGAATCAAAGGTGTGGAATCAAGAAGAAGAAGACATACTATATGTTACATACAGTAGTAAGCAGGGTTGCCATCAGGTGGTGACAACTATAATGGTTGTCACAGGCTCTGGGCTCTAATGGCTACTGATCAATCCCTGACGGCATGGGGAAGAAAAATAAGAAACAGTGCTCTGACCCAGGCTCGGGTTCCCAAGATATCGGGGCATTTCTGCACATGACCGCGCAGCCTGAACCCGCCAAGATGATGCCCACTAAGGCCTATACCTCGGATGAGGACAGCATCACAGCTGACCTCTCCCCTCCACCCAGGCAGCGAACAGAGCCACAGGCGCACACAGAGGTGGAAGACTTGGCTCCATCCATAAAGGCTGACATCAAGGCCTTAATGAAGGAGATCCAGGCCATATTTAATGTGGACTTGGCACCAGTCTGCAAAGCAGTGACCACGTGAGTGCACACAGTGGAGAAAAGCATGGAGGTCTCCAAGTTCTCACAATCAGCCACAGATGCTGCCATAGGAACACTGCAGAAACAGTGTGCTGACCACCAGGCCCAGATAGCCAGCATGGAAGATAGGACCAGGGCACATAACCTGAGGATCCGTGGAGTGTTGGAAATGATTTAAGGAGCTGGGCTCCCTCATTATTGCCGGAAGTTCCTGGCTGCTCTCCTAATGCCGAAACAGATAAAGTAATTGGTCAAGGATTACTGCTTCTGACTCAACAGAGCAACTAACACAGCTCAAGAGGTACCCAGGGATGTCTTGCTGAAACTGGTGCAGGAATCTGACTATGGAGTAATCATAGAGGTAGTCAGGGGCTCCCCTACGGTATCTTTTGAGGGGAAAAGGCTGGCTTTTCCCAGGCCCTTTCTAGGCACTCCTTGACATATTGAGATCCCTCAAACCAGTCACCCAGCTTCTCCAGGAGGATTCGATCCCCTATAAGTGGGGCCCCCACCAACTTATTGCCGAGAGATTGGGCAAGACATATGTAATGTCGCACCCCACTGAAGCACCATCCTTCCTGCAATCCCTCGGCATGCCAGTAGAGAAGGCTCCTCTGCCAGACCATCCAGCCTGGACTGTTGCAGGAATTACCCAATTTGTACCCAGATGAGGAGCGCACCAAAAAAATGCCCTGCCTATCTGAAATCTGTGGCTGCAGATACTTGTGCTCTTACTTCCATAAAGTGTTACTTAGATTTGTTCAGTTTTTCTTTTTCTTTATTGTTCTTTAAGATTGTTTATAATATTCCTATTGATCTGGCTCCTTAAGCTTTAAGATGAAGCTCTAACTTAGCTTATCCCTACCCCCACCCCAACACAAAGAGTGCGCAAGGGGACCCCTTGTATCATCAAAGCTAGCCAATTCACACTCCGCATACAATCATGGCCTTCCAATTAGGCACATGATCGTATGCGCATTAAAGCTCCACTCCTTAGCTATAGAAGGCTTCCCAGCTTATTAAACCTCCCATAGGTGCCTTACAAGAGCCTTTGTTTAATGGCTCTATACCACTCAGCCATAAGGCACATTAAGCCCATCACCAGTATCCCCGCAGATGAAAGCTTATTAGCTGAACTATAGGAGAGACTGGGTACTATCTTGGTTGGCAAACAATTGAAATGAGTAGGTTCCGCAATGTGATACATGTCCAGCTTCTATGATAATAACGTTTATATGCAATTTACGTAAAATTTACTTTCTGCTATAACTCACAAAAATAAAGAATGTCAAAATATCAATGTTTAGCTAAAAAAAATAATCATTTTTGCACATGTTTATAATTAAGATAGTGGGCAGATAAACTGTAGAACATGGGAAGATACAGTGGGGAACGCGGGAAGATGTAGATGCACTGTGGTAAATGGGGAAATGCACTTGAGTGAATGTGAGCACTGCCAAATTATTTTTGTAGGAAGTGGAGGGTCAGGTAGGCAGCATTGTATTTTTAGATCCAGGCAACATATTGCCTTCATCCAGCCCTGAAAGAATCAGTTTGAATTTCTGTGAATGCAGATTTTTATAACTGCCACAAGTTCAAAGGTGAGCCAGAGAGTACTGATAGAATATTTCTGGTGTCTCTATGAATAATAAAAACATATCAAACATTGTAAAACATTCCTCCAATATATGTCTATCACTGTTCATTTTGTGCAACTTAAAATGCATTTTCCTCACACTTGACTCATCAGCAGCCATTCAGCATATTGAATACTGCATGTAAGCCTCATGCTGCAAAAGAATGAGCATCAGTCAAATAAAGGAAAATTCAACAGAACTGATCTGGAGGTGACCATAGATGAAGTTTGCCAGGATTTTGACAGACATTTTCGGCGGTATGATGGATGACTGAGCTGTTGGGTGATAATGGTTGCCTGGGATTAATGGATGTTGAAGGTAGCCTGGGATTTATGTATGGATGGCTAGAACTAATGGATGTATATGAATGGATGAATGGATGGATGAATGGGATTATGAGTGTGGGTGTATGGTTAGAGGAAATGAGTATGGATGGATGGATGGTTGGAGGTCATGGTGAGAAACTGCATCCTGTTTATCTATATCCACTCTCTCCTCTTCCTTTGCTGATAATGTCACCAAACTACTGTTTCTTCTACTACTGAACCAGTGGCAACCTCAGTGTCCAACATGTGTGCTATTGCTGATATCTTTCACTTTTATAAGGGCCACTGCCCGCTGTTTGTTATTTCTCCTCACCTTCTATAAGTTGTTCTCAAATTTTTTGAGAATTCAAAGTACAATTTTGTGCGTTAAAAGCATATTGTGGAAATACCTACACAATGTAAATACCATCAGAGCTGAAAATACTTACTAAATTTTTTTTCTTAGACTGTGCATTTTAAAAAAAAGTAATGTAGCTAACAATGTTATATCAATAAAATGAAAGGTGGGTGAAGAGCAGTGAGAACCGAGTGCAGGCAAGCTTCTGTGAAGAGGTCACTCCAACCACAAATATAAACATAAAAAAACAGAAAGCACAGGGCGCCGCAATCACTATATCTGCAATATTAAATAGGGGTAAAAAAGGAATATAGAAACTAAGGTAAAAAAAAGCAAGAGTTTATTGATAACAAAGTATACACACTTCGCAGCACAACACATGTGCAACCTATCAAAGACCCTTAGGTACAGCAGCTTAACACAACATAATACAGGACTGTATGAACAAAGTGCAAGTGAAAATAGAAATAAAAGTGCACAAAGTCAGTCATTTTCAAACTCAGTATATCATGAGCTAAAGGCAAAGTATTGCACAAATAGTAAAAAACAGCATATATGCAAAAACCACTAGTACCAAAATGGTCCTGATGCCTTTTCATCTGCTGTTCTCATTATGTACCATTATATGTATGTGTTACATCTACTCTTTATGGTTTCTAAGTTATACATGCCCTTATTATTGATGTATGTACTGATAACCCTCAATTAATGTACCGTGTATGGATCTATGTTGCTTATTGGAAATATAAATAGACTCATCTCCATCCAACATACTTGCATACACTTCTAGATCCACATTTTACTTAATTTTATGCATTTAATTTTATGCAGTTATATGTTTTTTCATTTTTTTCCACTTTTTTGTATACATTTTTTATATATTCTTTTTTTTAATATATATATTTGTTATATATATTTTATACATTTTTTTCATTTTTCTTTCCCCCACCAGTACTATTTATATTATTCTTTAGGCTGATAGTTATGGATGTTAGGGGTCAGCCGGGAGGTAGGTAGGGGGTAGAGCGTCCTTAATGCGGCTGTGTACATGATCAATAAAGATATCCTGGATTCCGGCATGGCCGCACATGCGCGGACCGGTCACGCATACGTCATGACGTATGAAGGTGCCCGTGACGCGGCGCGCATGGGCAACGACGGAAGTGACTGCACAGACCGGCGGATTCAAAAGGGAGGAAGATCTTGAAGAGAGAAGAAGCTCCTGAGGAAGTCGCAAGATGAAACGCGTTGAGCATATCCTGTGACCCTGCATTTTGGTATTAGCGGTTTTTGCATATATGCTGTTTTTTTATACTATTTTTTATATTTGTGCAATACTTTGCCTTTAGCTCATGATATACTAAGTTTGAAAGTGACTGAAAGTGACTTTGTGCACTTTTATTTCTATTTTCACTTGCACTTTGTTCATACAGTCCAGTATTATTTTGTGTTAAGCTGCTGTACCTAAGGGTCTTTGGCCTATCGTGGCCTTTTTATATTTATTTTTGATACGTTGCACATGTATTGTGCTGCGAAGTGTGTATACTTTGCTATCAATAAACTCTTGCTATTTTTTACCTTAGTTTCTATATTCCTTTTTTACCCCTATTTAATATTGCCGATATAGTGATTGTGGCGCCCTGTGCTTTCTGTTTTTTTCTGTTAACAATGTTATATCAACTTAAGCACAAACTTGAACAAAAAGTTAATAAAGTTACTAAAATATCTGCCTACATTATCTATTCCTATAAAAATTCTGAGACAAAATATTTTTTATTTTCTTAATAAAAGCCCAATATTAATAAAGTAAGGATATTTTACAGTTATGTATATTATTTATCTCAATTTTACATAAATATACATGCTTCATATATAGTCAACATTTGACTGCATTATACATTGGAATATGATTGAAAGCATATTATCAGTTGCACTAAATTCAGAGGAGGAAACATTTATTTAGTAATAGTACAGCTAGCTGACATTACTAGAAATGTCTTGCACTTTCTAAAATCTATTTCATGTGGCTCATTTCTTCAATAATGTAAATTAAACAAGAATGCTAAATACAATTCAATAAGACATATTTCACAAAAGAATGAGGTCGGCTGGCATGAGCATCTGTGCCACTGGATTCCCTGATTACCATTTACCCTGGGGACACTATTGTAAATCCAGGTGATAGAGCAGAAGAAGATTGCTTTCTTTCAATGACAGCTGTCAAGAAAAACATTGGAAATGAGTTCTGGCATTCTCAGTTTGGTCTGTTGAAAAAGTCAGAATGATGCTTAAGTCTGTCCTGATGACTTTGGAACTTTCATCTAAGTAGATTCAAAGCCCTGAGGATATATAAATATGGATTGGCAGCCCAAAAGTAGTTCAAAATATTTCTGATAAAGTTAGACTTTTTTTAGACTGTATCATACTGTATGAAATCCAACATTTTTCTATACATTACATTACTCTTATTTACATAAAATCTATTGTGTATTATACATAATGTAGAATAATGTACACAATCCTTTATGTGACAAAACATTATTATTAATAATATTATATTATTTTATAATATTATATATACACACACACAATATATATTAATGGAATGACCAGTAGTGACCTACTAGCTGCTGATGACAGCTGGGCCATTAAAGGGCAGCACTGAATGGTGGGTGTTCTAGTACTTAAATACACATACACTTTGTGATGGTGACACTGTAGTGATGGAAAGCAGGCAAGTAAGATTTTAACAGTTTCCAAAGCACAAAAGTATTTTATTTATCATGATGATACCTGATATATTTACTGTCTTATCATGTCTGATGATACTATTAAAGTCATCAGTGACAGCGACTCTTCCAAGCTGTTGGAGCTATTCCATTCACTACTAGTTCCTGGTCTAAGTAATTCAGACTATGATTTTCCTCATTGTGGCTGGATAAGCAGTGTTTCTGTGCCTTGTTTCTGCTGTGATTTGGGGGATAGTTAGGACTTAATTTAACTTGGTCTTACAAAATCTTGCTCCCTGGCTGGTGTACTAGTTTATCTTCTTTATCTGCTGCTCCTGAAGCATCCTCAAAACAAAAATTAGACTCTTAATAACCTACCCATTCTAGGGCAATGGCCACATTATTGTGGAGTTGGGTGTTGGCTTCTCAATGTTGATTCAGAGACAAAATAGAATGGCCATGACATTTGACAATAAAGACAACGGTGGCCGAAGTGGACCTACCATAATTTAGACACATAGGATTATTTTCAAATTAATAAGAGGTATAGGCCACATGCAACCACTACCTAACAACAGCTGAAGAGATGCATGTGGAAGAAATAAAAAAGTAATTGCCCTTGTACTTTTTCACAAATGAGATGAAGTTTTTTGGGGGGGGGTTTCCCAAAAAGAGAACGTTGTACATGTTCAACACACAAAAAAAAAACAGAGATGAACCAAAAATACTGAAATGTCCCTGCGTTTTTATCATTTGAAAGCTTATTTTAATAACTTAACTAATGCAACAAACATCTTTTTAAATATTAAGTAACCTATTTAGTAAAGATAAGTAAAATGTTGAATATATTGCTGCACACATATAAAGGAGCACTCTAATGTTAAAATCAATATATTTATTTTTAACATTAGAATGGTCAATTTTTGGTCACTTTTTGTTAAATAGCAGCAAAACCTTCCTGTATCCCAGCACCAGGCCAAACTCTTTGCTACAATTGCTTCTCCTCCAATAAATTCCTCAGTTGAGAAAACTTTTGTCCAGTCCATTGAGAAGCAGTGAAGCACAGGATGCATGCAAACTCTGGTGAGTGGGGCATTGATCTATCAAATCAGTGCCCTATCCCTGAGAGTGCTGTGAAAGTGCACTGGGCATGCCTGACAGATTTATACATGTACCATCCTGACAAGGGGATAAGACAGGTAGTCTGATCAGATTTTTGTGCTTAGAATGTCAAGAAAATAAACACCATAGTCTGAGAAATAATATTCATCCACGAGAAACATATGTGATATAAAAAAATATTTTAAACATGTTTCTTTCAAATTGAATTTTAATTTTTTTCAGAATTTTCTATTTGACCCCAGTCTATGCATTTTTTTTTTATAAAACTGCACTTACATGACAATATCAACACAATTGGCATTTCATATAAAATGTGTTGTATTCACTTTCACTTTCTTCCTGGTTGTGTGTGCTTGAGACAATTCCTATAAAGTTATTATATATTTTTCTGCACTTTCTGTAGTATGGCAAAATATTGTCAACACTGCCGATTCATTATGAAAAAAGGGAATGCAACTAACTGGTTAATTAAAACATAAACACATTTGCTAAATCAGAGGACAGAAGAGTTACATGAAGATCACTTTTACAAGTTCACCTTACATATATTTATCTACTCTTACATAAAACAGTTATGTTAGAAAGCCAGCTGTATTCCTTGATGTAAATTACTATATAGTTCTTGCTACTATACTTCATTTGTGCAATGAAATATAAATACAAAATAAAAAGAGCAATGTTCTAAGAAGAAAAGGCACATTCACAGTTTACAATATTTTTACATATTAACCATAAAAGGAAGTACATGTACGCTGCTTACCTGTCACAGTAAACTCCACAATCTGACAAATTCAGAAAACTTTGTCAGAAAGAAAAGGTACATTTTTGTATCACTTTATTAATGCATCTAGATTGACAAATATTTAAACCAAAATAAAGACAAAAAGTAATGCAAAAATAAGAAATAAAAAGTGTACTCAGGCACTTATTTGGCATCCCAAACGGGACTATCTTTTGGCATCCCCCTGAATTGTTAAATGTTTGTGAATTGTTTTGTGTATCCCAACAACTCCTGTTTTGTGTCTCTATACCCTCTCATCTCCTTCTGTGTTTCTCCTAAGCTGTCTTATTCTATTGTCTTTCCCTCCTAACCACCTTACAGTGAGGGAAAAAAGTATTTGATCCCCTGCTGATTATGAACGTTTGTCCACTGACAAAGAAATGATCAGTCTATAATTTTAATGGTAGGTGTATTTTAACAGTAAGAGACAGAAAAAAAAAAACAAACAGAAAAATGCATGTCAAAAAAGTTATAAATTGATTTGCATGTCAATGAGTGAAATAAGGAATTTGATTCCCTATCAATCAGCAAGATTTTTGGCTCCCAGGTGTCTTTTATATAAGTAACGAGCTGAGATTAGGATCACTCTCTTAAAGGGAGCGCCCATAATCTCAGCTCATTACCTATATAAAAGATACCTGTCCATAGAAGCAATCAATCAGATTCCAAACTCTCCACCATGTCCAGGACCAAAGAGCTGTCCAATGATGTCATGGACAAGATTGTAGACCAACACAAGGCTGAAATGGGCTACAAGACCATCGCCAAGCAGCTTGGTCAGAAGGTAACAACAGTTGGTGTGATTGTTCGCAAATGTAAGAAACACAAAATAACAGTCAGTCTCCCTCGGTCTGGTGCTCCATGCAAGATCTCACCTCGTGAAGTTTCAATGATCATGAGAATGATGAAGAATCAGCCCAGAACTAGCACATCTTGCTAATGATCTCAAGGCAGCTGGAACCATAGTTACCAAGAAAACAATTGATAACACACTATGCCGTAAATGACTGAAATCGTGCAGCGCCTGCAAGGTCCCCCTGCTCAAGAAAGCACATGTACAGGCCCGTCTGAAGTTTGCCAATCAACATCTGAATGATTTAGAGGAGAACTGGGTGAAAGTGTTGTGGTCAGATGAGACCAAAATCAAGCTTTTTGGCATCAACTCAACTCAACTCAACTCAACCGTGTTTGGAGGAGGAGTAACGCTGCCTATGACCCCAAGAATACCATCCCTATCATCAAACATGGAGGTGGAAACATTATGCTTTGGGGGTCTTTTCTTACTAAGGGGACAGGACAACTGCACCACATCAAAGGGATGAGGACGGGGTCATGTACCATCAAATCTTAGGTGAGAACCTCCTTCCCTCAGCCAGGTGATTGACAATGGGTTGTGGATGGGTATTGCAGCATGACAATGACCCAAAACACACAGCCAAGGCAACAAAAGAGTCGCTCAAGAAAAAGCACATTAAGGTCCTGGAGTGACCTAGCCAGTCTCTAAACCTTAATCCTATAGAAAATCTGTATAGGGAGCTGAAGGTTCGGGTTTCCAAATGTCAGCCTCGAAACCTTAATGACTTGGAGAGGATCTGCAAAGGTGTGCACTTTGGTGGTAAGAAAGGTGGTAAATGAAAAAAAAAAAAATCGAAATATTCTTTTTACATAGCTAAGAGAGAATATACTGTAACAATAAATAATTAGACATTATCTAACGTTATGTTGACCTTATAAATGATTTACATAACTGAATGATAATTTCTTCAAAAATTTATAGAGTTCAGAACTGGTCTCTGCCATTTCCATTTCGATTAAATGTCATATTTCAGTAGGAACAAATGGAAACAAGTTCCAGAAATAAATCAGATAAGAATAGTTTTCAGAAATGTATTTTTCTATTTATCTGATTCAATATCTTGTTCTGAGTGCCATGCAAATTCTGATCCAAAGTCAAAAAAGAATATTTAGAATTAAATATGTTCTAAAATAATTTATTCAAAGTTGTGGTACATATATAACTGTACTTTCTCAACTAAAATCTTTCACCAAACAGTGATGGGTATTCCTTATCTTACAACTGGTGCAAGAAAAAGAGCATAAAAAGTAATAACACATGAGAAATGAGAAGTGCAATGATTATGTCTATAAGACTAAATAGTATACATGGTAGAAGTTCTAGAATGAAGCAAATGTGTGCATAACATTTTACTGATCTGAAAATGGCCTGAAAGATAATGCATTTAAAGCTTTTCCTTCCAAAATATATTTGAAAATGGAGAAATATTGTCACTTCAAAAATTGCCACAGATGAATACTATAGAGTACATGATTCTAGGATTTTGAAAGTGCTCTCTTTCTCTCTCTGTCTGTGTTTTTGTATCTGTATTTTAGAACACTTGGGTCTTTTGTTCACTGAACTAAAAAGTACCGAACTACACATTTACTTCATGTTATGACTTCTTTTATCTTGCTATATTGTATACAATCGCAAAATAATATATTGCATCAGACTATGAAAAAGAAGACAGTCAAATTATTATATTTATTATTACATTTATTTGAATTGTATTGCTAGAGTGTTATTTTATGTCACTATGCAATCTGAGTATGAATGGAGCTAGAATGGAGCAATTCTCTAAATACTCAGTAATGTACCTCCCAGAAGACAGCTTTTATTTGTTTTATATCATTAGATACAAATCAAAAAAAAAATGCAAGAAATACTGTCTTTCTCACAAACATCAAGCACTATCTAAATCAGCAATCTAAAACATATTAAAATTCATTTTCATGAGAACACATTTAAATTAGTAAGCCTAAATATATGTTATAAAAAATTACCATTTTGATAACCACACTCTACTTGGATATAGAGTGCTCCTATCTACACTCTTTCATACATACGCACAGATTGTCAAACACACTCAATCCTAAGTATCCAGACATGCTCTCCCATTCTTATATATACATATTGACAGCTGGTCATACTACTCACATTATCTCATACATATATGGATTGGCAATAATAACCACACTTTACCCCACATACATATAAAGAGGCAGTCACAGCCACACTCTTTCAGGCATTCATACATAAAGACAGTTATACTCATACTCTTTTATACAAAACAAAACACTCTGCACAAACAGAAAATAAGGCATATCCAGTAGTAGTAATAGTCCTACATGTACACATACATAACACTTTAATACATACTCCTACATGGAAACTAGACTTAAACAGAGTGAAACACTTGGATTCTTCTGAACCACTTCATGAAAAAAATGTTTTTGTTTTAATCAGGACATCAGAATTGAGTTCATTCTTCTGTTCAGCTTGGCTGAATTTCGATACTAAAAAAAATTGGGAAGGTATTTCTGACAGCCACAAAAACAGGAAAAATGCTACTTATGACTGACAACTGCAATATTGTCTGGCCTAATGGCTATTCAATATCTGGCATTTTTGCAATGCCAATTCCTAGTAGCCAAATTGGCATTATTATATAACCTAATTAAAAAAGGGATTTTTGTTTAATCTTAATATCTTAAATTAATGAAAAATGAGTATCACTCTATTCATTTTAAGTTCGTAATAGGGTTATTTTTTTCAAAAATGAGAAGAAAAAGTTCTGTGGGCACTTCACCACCCACTTACCTCTTCCACCCTGACAAGAACACCCAGGGGCTGACAAGTAATAGAAAAAAATGTAAAGTGTAGCAAAAAACACTGCTCTATCAACTTCTACCACCTGCATCCGAGGAAGTATTAGGCGTAGTGACATGGCAAGACTCAGCCAAGACTCAAAACCACTACAGTTAAAGACATTTGAAAACATTACATTTGGCTTTAGTAAATTTGAGAATTGCCAATGCAGTCGGAATACAATGTTGAGTAAGTAACCTTGTAGGTTTAGCAGTGTCTGCTGTATGTAGCTAGCAGCTACTAACAGTGACACTAGAAACAACTAAGAATGGGAAATAGGAAATTGTCACTTGGCAGGCATTTTATCATTGAAGGAACACGATAGGGTCTGGAACATCAACATGTATTCCTGACCCTATAGTGTTAAAAACACCATCTAGTCCCCTGCTCCCCCTGAACATAGTGAAATTTCACCTTTACTCCAGTCTGCTACTGCTGGCTCTGCCCCTGATCTGTCTGCTTGGCTGACATCATCAGAAGTGCTGATCTGAGCCAGCTCTAATGCTTTTCCTTAGGAAAGCATTGGATTGGCTGAGCTTGTCAAGGAGGCAGATCCGGGGCAGAGACAGCAAAAGTCAAACAGGCTGGCCAATCAGCATCTCCTCATAGAGATGCATTAAATCAATGCATCTCTATGAGGAAAGTTCAGTGTTTCAGTGTAGAGGGTGGAGACACTGAATGGCAGTGCTGCACATTGTGCAACACTGCCTCAGGAAGCACCTCTAGTTGCCATCTGAGGTGTGGCCAGTGGAGATAGCTCTAGGCTGCAATATACACACTTCATTTTCTCTGAAAAGACATTGTTTACAGAAAAAGCCTGAAGGGAATGATTTCACTCACCAGAACAAATACAACCAGTTGTAGTTGTTCTGGTGACTAAAGTGTCCCTTTAATGGTAGCATGAGACTAGACCAGTATCTAATTGTTAAATGTATTTATTTTTATTAAGTGTAAAAATCCCATTTTAATTTATATTTCTGAGTGTTCAGTCCAGTGTGTGCTGTGCAAATGTGTGAACACTGTGCAGTGTTTCTTACTGTCAAACACAATAATGTTACAGGAGAAAACCCACCATGAATTTTGTAACACAAACACCTATTTTTGCTAAATAAAGTTGTTTATTTACACAATACACCTTACTTAACGTAATGTATTAAGAAAAAGAAACTCACCATTTTTAATGTCACCCAAGTCAAAATTAAGAGGGGGTAGGTGGAGGGGGTTCTGTTCATCAACAGTAGTGCCATGGCTTCTGAGAGTTAGAAAACACCTTCTACCACTACCACCATCAGCACTGCCATCACCACTAATAGTAGTATTCAGCCTCAAGATAATGGGATTATCAGCACGTCTGTTACATCCAATTCAAAACCCAGGAGACATTTTTATTTCCTTCCTTTCAGAGCTTTAAGTTGTGCTTATGCTTTTAATGGCACTGCAACTCCATATTTAGCAAATTCAAGTGTTATACTTTCTTGGTGGCCCACCTCAGAAGCAATTAAGGAGGAATGCAGCAGGGTCTACTTTGTGGTGATCATCAAAGCCACACTTTAGTGAGGATGCAGTTCCAGGTGTCCCCAATGTCTGGTGTTACTGGAGATACTGAACCCAGTGATGACAATTGTGTTTCCCTTACCACTGCAGAAATAGCACTTTTACCTCTGGCCAAGCAGCTAGTGTGAATGCACCGCCTGTATCTTAACCAACATATATAAGTCAATTTGTTTCTTTTATAGAATCATCTTATCCAATGGAGACAGAGTAGACATCAGCTGCATCTGCTACTACTGACACATATAGCTCACCCACTGTCAATTTTACCATTACCAACAGCACCACTACCACCACCATCAATAGCATGAGCACTAGCACTATCAATATTTCCATTAGCATTTATCAACCAAGTGCTTGTGTACTGGCTGCCACCGATAAAAATCCACCTGTATATCAACATACGCAGGACAAATGGTTAAGCATAGTTTATTGCACGAACAATAGAAACGCTGGGATAACTTTGAGTGTCTCCATGAATATGACAAGGAAGTGAGTAGAGTTTAAATGAATGGTCATCTCACTAGTGTAGGGAATTGGTACTTTTATAAATTAATCGTGTTACATTACACTGGCTTTCAAGCAGACAGCAGTTCCTGCTATGTCCTAGTTTGTTTAGCTCAGTGGAGCTAAACTCAAGAGGCAGGCAGTTGCCCAGAGCACCTGCAATGCATAGTCTTAGAACTGTAGCTTTTGCAAGCTGTTTTAGACATACCCCAAATTAAAAAAAACACATTCAACCTTAACAGTCTCCCCATACACCTGAGGAAGACTTATGTTTTTATTTATTCACAGCCTATGCTAGCTGCTTGTTTTTATACTGTTTGCTATTTGAAGTAAAACTTCTTTACCTCTATCTTCTGGTCTGTATCTTACCTGGGAAAGAAGTATATAGAGGAATGTAGCTGATAGCCTGAATAAGCTATATTATTCAACTGCCAACATAGCGAGAGCCTGCTCTGTAAGGCTCTGGAAAGTGTGAGTGACCCATTATCTCTAAAATGGTCTATTTTATTGTTTACAGTATTACGCTATGTTTGTTTTTATACTGTTTTTACAGAGTGATCAAGAGGTCTCATACTAATAAGTATTATCACTGTGTGCTGTTGAAATTATGTGCACCCCCAACCTTGTGTTTGTTTTCTAATTTTGTGTTTAGATTGCATGATTATGTTGCTGGAAAATATAACAAATTTAGAACATACACTGATTTTGTTCATTTTTTATGTTACTGAAAGTGGGGATCATTGGATGTTATTGCAGCTTCAGCATTATTGCCAAATTCATGGCAATTTTACCTTAATTCCAAAACTATTTTTGCTCTTCAATAATAATAATAAGTCAAATTAAAAAATGAGAAAATGAGATAAAAGAAAGATGTTCAGATAAATATATTGAAATGTGAACACATGATGGGATACCCAATACCTAAACATAAACACATGATGCATTTATCTTACGTCTAACATTTCTAATACAAAGAGATACTTCATATGCATAATATAGTGACTACAGTGGTTAATATCACACACACACACACACACACACAACAAACACAAGGGTTATGGTAAAAAAGTATGACAATGGAAAAACCTGCACATTTTCCATTGTTATATTTTTTACCATAACCCTTGTATGCCATATTAAAGGAATATATCAATGGCCATGGAGGTCAGTATATTACCATTGCAACATTTAAAAAGCCTGGAAAAGTTATGGGCCTTGGATTTTTCTTCAGTGAGTTCTATGTGTTCTAGAATTTTGACCTTCATAGCCCTGGAGTATTGCCCTGCATCCTAGGTAATCCATATTGAAAGAGAAAGTACTTATCTAAATAGAAGAGATTTCTTGTGAAAGGAAAATCAAAGGAGAAGTGATGTTCCTATGACGATTGTTGTAAAGAGTAATATAGTAAGAATTCCTTTGATCTCAAGTGTGCCTTCTGACTAGGTGCAATGTGGAATATAAGAAAAGATTTAGAAAAACATTGTTTTGGCCTTTTAGGTGACCCAATATTGGTTTACGTGTTGTCACCACATCCAGTGTTCTAGCATTAAAAATACATATTGAAAAAAATGTTGGCTACTAGTGTGTTTTTAAAAAAAGAAGAAACTTTGCAGGTTAAAATACAGAATTTAAATGTAATGTTTATTTTTACAGCTGCTGTCACGGTAAATCTCATATATGGCAGACACTCAAACAGATACAAAATAATACAACAAATCTACAAAATATTTTAGATTAAAGGTTATTTTTTTGTGATTCATCCTTAGTCATTTATTTAGTTAGTTGCAATAGCTGAATCCCTCAGTACAGTTAAAAATGATGCCGCAACCCATAAAACAGTGGGTGATACAAGAGAAAATTCAGAAAACACGCGCGGGCGCTCTCCTTTGACACATATCTGATATATTTTCTATCTAGGAAAGTTATTGCTGCCAGAGGTTATTTTAAAACTATGTGCTGATATCGTGTTTGATTTATTAGAACTTCTTTTGTGGGTTACTTTTGCATTTTTTAAAGAGTAGCTGTCACTAGCTAGGATTTTAATATTATGTTTACGTATCCCCTGTATTTAACAAAAAATGTATTTGTGAGGTATGAAATATAAAAATTCACACCTTTTTATTTTGCAACTCAGTACATTCATCTTAGCTCCCTGTCAGTCATTGTTATAAGCTCTTTCTTTTGTCCCCACAGTCAGTATAGAGAGAACATACAGAGAAGACAAGAAATTAAACAATATGTAAATATCTTCACTTCGTTTGTAGTGTGTGCCCTGGTTTTGTCAACACTGAATGGGATAGTGATTTAATTTGTTAAATATTTAATATAAATTTAAATAAAAACTAAGTATCACATGAACAAAGGTAAACAAAGGTTATAAGTGATTTTTAATATTTTATCCCATGGTGTAATTTCCAGAGAAGTGTTATATTTCTTTTTAATTGCTCTTTTAAGTCGGTGCCATGTTAGTTTATTTGTCTTTATGTTGTAGGAGTTTAGGAAGGAGGTTTAAGACTTGCTCTACTGTTTGCTCCTTGTGGTGTATAAGACTTTGAGAGTAGTTTTGCTTATGTTAGTTTACCATTTTTATATTTAAGACTGTTATCTAGGGTTATCTTGCTCACAGATTGTTAGAATTTTGGCCTTATAAATCTCGTAGTGTCAGCTAACTGGAAGAGTTGTGTTTTACCATATACCATTTACATACTTTTTAATGCTTTATTCAATTTTAGAAAAAACAAAACAAACACGGAAACAACCAACCATTTAGCAACTATATGTAATTTTGTGCAGATTACAATAATTCTTACCTCGACAACTAGGAAGTAAACTGCTCCACAAACCATTGCTGCGACATTGTGCTTGGAATGCTCCATATAGTACATAGCCTGTATTGCACGTGAAGTTTACAATGTCATTTAAATTAAATTCACTTCCATTGGTTAGGCCATGTGGTGGATTTCCTGGATGACCACATGTAATCGCTGCAATAAATAAATAAATATGGTAATTTAAATGAAAGTTGTGTTTTTTATCTTACAGTGCTTTTTTTTATGATCGTGTAGCTGAATTCAACATATAGGTGAAATTTAGAACTTGTGATTATGAATAAATTATAAAGGTCATTATTGTATTCAGAACAATAAGGTATCATTTTTGTATGCATGTTTGACTATTTAGACATTTTTTTTCATACTGATTATTAAAATACCTTCATCATACCCCCTAACTGTTATATTTCTTGTATGGTCACAATTATACAATTAAGTGCTGTGTTATTATCTTCTGTCCGTAAATGTCCCAATGGATTTCCCATGAATTTCAGTCAACTTTTTTTTTCAGCCCCAAGCACATATCTGCATCATAAGCTGATTCCTCAGTAATAACTCAAAATCATTTCCAACTTTCACATAGATACCTAAACACTCCAGGGTGTGTGTGTTCTGATATTCTTAAAGCTGTGGTCAGTCGTCTCAACTCTATTATTTGAATGTATGGAATCAGGGCAGGTGGATAGGCCTGAAAATGGTCATCACCAGTGATGCAACTTGCATCACTGGCAACACCTATGATAAAAAGGCCCCAAAATGCTCGTGCCAGCCCACTGAAAGGGTGTGCCAACCTTGCATCATATATGCCAAATTGAAAGACAGCCCTTCTAAAGCTGGCCTCCGTCATACAGGAGTATGAAGAGAAGCACTTTTTGCAGCATCCTAGAGCCCACAGCTCAAGCACATCGATTGATGCATTCAAGTTGTGTTGCCTGGGGATGTGGGACACCAGTGAAGGACAGAAACCCAAAATAACTACTGTCCTGCCTAATGCATGACAGTTGGTTACCCTGAAGCATATAAACATTAGATGCATTGCCCATCCTAAAGTTTCACTTAATGCCTGCATTTTTTTACATAACTTTGAACTGTTGGGAAATACAAATATAGGTCAAAGTGTCCAAAATTTATATATTCTTCAACTGCCACCAGTCAAGATGATTAAAAATAACTGTAAAAATCAAACTACAAAATCCAGACATTGTTCTTAAGATTTATCAATTATTTAGGATATTTACACTTTGCTCCTCCGTAGACCCTGTATAATGAATTCTGTGTAGTAATATTTTCTGTTTGCATACTATATAGTGCTCTAACTAAATAAGGAGGAGCAGTCTAGAGATTGATTAATATTGCTATAGCAGTTTTAAATACCTTTATTTTAGAAATATATGATGTACTGTATGTGGGCATTATGCTCAAATGCAAACATTATTTTTACATTCTGTTATAATCTTTTAGTAAGCTGCACTGATAGTAATGCTTTTACAATCCCCATAAGCACAGTTTTTGACCATTTTTGTTTATATATATTTGTATACACTTAGTGTATGGGGGAAACAATTAATTTTCCTTTTATACTAATATGTCAGACCCTGTGTTAAAAATTTTCAAGATGAAGATAAAAGACTCTCTATACTATTTAAAGCATTTTGCTCTAATATCTAATATTTCTAAGATTTTGATAAAGTATGAACGAATAAGTAAAAAAAAAATGAAAAATTGTAAATTCACATATATTTAAGTTTGCCTGAAAAGCAGCCTATACATAAAACTGAGTTGTTATGATATGTTTATATGCTAGCATGCATCCCTGGCTTCAAATAAATGTCATGCTATGTTATGTTATATTGCAGTATGCAATGATACCTTTTTTATTGGACTAACAAATTATTTAAAAGACATGCTTTCAAGAGATTTCCTCTCCTTTTCAGGTCTGGAGCAATGTACTAATACAGTTAATTCAATATACATAAATATATGATATGCACATGCATAAATATAGTTGTTTTGGTTTTTTTTACTGTTCCCTTTCTTTTGCCCTCTGTTGATTACTTTTTCTCATTTTGATCTAAAAAAAATGCAGCTGTGTACTGAAAAATATATACATAATATTTACCATTTGCAGTACACTAATAAGACCATTTTCTTGCCCCTTTTAATTCACCTGAAAAGTTTTCATGATATTCGGACAAGCTGAACTGCCACATGGATGATTATCAGACTGCCCAAATATATAAATTTTATTTCTAACGGATTTGTCTGAGTGGGATTTTTCCATTGTCTATTAGTATTAATTTGCACTAGATAAGCATGCCATTTACTTTTGAGTTGTATTCAATAATTTTAAATTTCCAAACGTAATTCCCTCCATAATTTTCCTTCTTTTTGTAGCTCTAAGAAATTAAAAAGATGTAAATAGAATGATTACAATTCATCTCGGAAGGAATTATTTTGGGTGTTTTACATTGATAATATTTAAATAATAAAACAAACATTCTGACTTTGTAGTTCTTCTGTCAGCTTTCAGACCAAATGATTTATTTCACTGACCATCACAATATATATATTATTTTAAATTGTGTTTTTCTATTTCTCCTTCACTACCTCAATAAATAGTGTAATTCCAAAGGGGGATGCTTGAAAAAGACTCCTTGTGACAGCCAAAATGTTGCTTTAATAAAGCATGCTCACATGGAACAATGGCCATTTTTCTTATTAAAAAAAAATGCACAATCTGGCAATTGCTGCAATATGTGTTACTTTCCTACTTGGCTCATAAAGATGTATAAGATCTTTAGGGTCAGGGTGGAAGGGTGAGTGCCCACTGACTCTTACTTCTAACATTTTGAACTTAAAAGGAATCCTGCTCCAATGGCTGATATTGCATAGCAGTTAGTCCAGGCAATATTGTAGCTATTTTTGAATGTAAGCACAGTCATAGTCCCCTTTTTTTCTTTGGTTCTGGCTGTCTGAATGACCCTCCACAAAATTCTATAGATCCCTCTAATTTTTCTTTTTTTGAGAAAGCGTTTTGGAAAAAAACTATATGTTTCCACCTCGCACAAGTCCCTTATCTATTACCCATGCAAAGTTTGTATAAGTGGCAAAAGAAGTAACTTTAAAAGAGGAATATTTTTTATTACCGTTTAGCTTTTTAATAAACAACATACAAGCAAAAAATTTAAATATATATTTTCTCTCTACAAATAGTAAACAAAAATACTTTTCAAAGTATTGTCAAATCTCTATCTATCTATCTATCTATCTATCTATCTATCTATCTATCTATCTATCTATCTAATTGAAGTGACACTGTGCCACATGTAGGGGCTAGGCACAGCAATAACCCAACTAGCCTTACACTAGGATTAAAAACCCAGGCTATCTCCTATTCATAGTTGGTGCAGAAGCTAGGAAGGCACAGCAGTCTTAGCAGTACCTAGGCCTAAGCATTCTTACATACCATGCCTGACACAAGCTATCTCCCAATCTCAAACAGGCATAGCAAGGGTAAAAGCAGGCATTTCTTGTCCTACAATAATTACAGTCAAAGTTTATCAACCAATGATAATTATATATTTTTTCCTACTTCTCTTTTTTACCCTTTTTTGGTCACTTCTCACTTCATCTATGAATAAAATCAATATTTAGTGGTTCTTCCCTTATCAATCATCTTTGTTTTCTACTTCTTGATTGGACAGGAGACATAGACTATATCATTGGGCAGAATTCTTGTCAACCATGACAAACTAAGTTGCTTATTGACCCAACAAAAACAAGCTTCTTCTCCATTCTGTCCCCTTTTATTTGGTGCTATGTGTGGTACCCATAATGCAGAAGCATCCAAGCATGTACAAGCATTGCCTTGTCGTTTGCTTAATTTTATGTTGGCATGGTGCTTCTGAGATACAGATTTTGTCTAAACAGCCACTCAGGTTAAACCAAAACCCATACATCCAAACATGTCAAATGGGCAAACAGAGATACTTTATCTTTAGGGGTGTTACTAGTGGTGCAGCCATGGGTTTGGCTGTTCTGAAAAATTACCTCCAGCAACAAAGTGCTATACCTCTGTATCTCTCACACAGTGTTATTCGCTAAAGCATGAATTGAGGGGAATTCAGAATTCAGAGTAAATTTAAAGGGATACTGTAGGCACCCAGACCACTTCAGCTATTTGAAGAAGTCTGGGTGCTGTGATCCTTTTGCACTTAGTTCAACAAGGTAAAACATTGCAGTTCCAGAGAACATTGCAGCTCTAAGTATGCCCTCTGTGGCTGTGTAACAGACCGCCACTAGAGGACTTCCGGAATCCAAACTGACTTTTGGTCCATTATCTGACCTCACGGACCTCCAGCGTCAGTTTTTCCCAATAGGAAAACATTGAATAACACTTTCCTATGGGGAGGTTTAATTCACGCGAGAGGAGCGTGGGCGGAGCCAGACCCCTTCAGCCCTGCAGGAGGGGGGGCGCGAGGGAGGGGGGACCTATTAACCCTATAATGCCAGGAAAATTATAAATCAAATATCTTTAAGAAATATAGTAGTGCAAAAGTTGTATTTAACAATTTATTTAATTATTTTTGCAACCATAGATTAAAAAGAACAGTTTTTTTTTTTTAATTTTAGATGGTGTTGCCACATCCATCCACCTTCAAAATTATATTTCTAGTTACATCAAGAAATCAGTGAAATCAATATCTTTAAATCATCCAATTGTGGAGCAAGTTCATCTCAGTTTTAGATTGATTGTTTGAGTAAATTGAAAAATACAAATATGGTTAGAGCAAGGATACAAATTACATTATTATAGACTGAGAAATGTATTCTCATTTTGTCTCCAATATTTGAGATAAAATACTCACAAACACAAACTGGAATTTGTCCAGACCATTTATGATCTTGAAGGCATATTCTTACTGATGTACCAACCAGTCGGAATCCAGGGTTGCACTGATATACTACAGTATCACGGTAACTAAAACCATCACCACTTATGTGTCCATTTACTATCGGATCTGGTGAATCACAGTGGCCAGCTAAATAGGAAAGGGGAAAAAATATTTTTTTTATTAGAAATAAAACAAAATATATACAGCTATGTGCAAAAATATTAATAAAAGAACACTAATTTCTAGTGTTTAAGCACCATATTTTCAGATTAACAAGGTTATTCACTAAATTGGGAATAGATATTAAATCCAAATTGCATAGTTGGGGCTAAGATAACCAAATAACCAAGCTGTAACTAGGGTTTAGTTATTATTTTTCCAAGTAAGCTATTGCAGCCTTGGTTTTGCAATTTGGATTTGATTTGCAGAAAATTGAAGGTTAGTGAATAACCATGTGTGGGTCTACTCTTTTTTTTCTTCTTTCAATATGCATTACTATATTGTTAAGAAAAAAGAAAGAACAAATATTAGTAATAACATGTGAAATCTGAGATTGTCTTGCTGTCAGCCATCTTGCTTGTATCAGCCATTTTAGAATACAAATTGTTTTATATCTGCTTTTTAAAAGACCTACTTTTCTTTTTCTGAAATATGCTAAAGTATTTTGTAATGAAGTTTTTTACCTTCTTTCAAGGTTAGTCAGAGAGAAAGTAGACCCAGGAAAGGTGTAGTAATGGGTAAATGATGCGTGGTTTTGATGTAAGTTGAGTACATTGAGACTACAGTATATCAGGATGGGAGGGGTTACTGAATAATGAGCAGACCATATTAACTTGAGCATTGCTTAGTACAGAAGTAGAGAATAGACATGAACGGCTTACATCACATGTCCAGGAGTAATTTTGTAACTCTTAATGTCAGCTTAAAACCAAACTTAAATTCTAAGAACAATGACCATATTAGAAAATGTGAATCATTGTTCCTTGTTCCTTGTATAAAAATCCTTGCTTTTATTAACATGTAGACTTTCCCTTCTAAGGTCTCACTGTGATCACTGTGTTGCTTTGCACAATCAATAAAACTCTTATCTGAACAAGATGGTTATTAGATTATAATGATCACAGAATAAATATCACAAAGAATATATACTTGTAAATTGTCTTGCATATTTTGTTTGGGGGTATCTGAAGCATGTATAGTAGCAGATAGTGCATCTACCCCCTCTTTCCCCAGTGAAGACTTTCTGTGGCTGTCAAATCACAGACATTTCATTGAGCTGTATTTCATCTGGGCATTTACCTGATTTTTGAGTATAACTCTGCAGAGTTAAACTACGAGGAAGTAACAGGACCAGCTGTCTGATTAAAAGCAAGAGAGGAGTACCAAGGGTGTAAAGCTAAATATTTTGTGTTTTTGGAGTGTTTCTTTTATTAATACATTATATTTAGTAATAATAAATATATTTTAGAACATGGCTGCTTCTCAAACATTTTCAGATTCTGTGATACAAATTAAACCTATTTTTTGAATGTAGACACATCAAAATTTTCCGGAAGCTTGTAAACCAAACTAGAATAATCAGCCAGGGGAGGTATGGTTAGGGCTGCATGAACGAAGTAATTGAACTCCCATATGGCAGAGCATTGAGCAGTGGCATTGCAGATGCGCGATGTATACACCAAAACCACTCACCACCAGTAGGCTAAATTTGTTATGGGGCTTAGAGTTTCTTTAATATATTGGGGGAGATAAATCCATTATAAACAATGAATCATTAATATTGCTTTAAATAAACCAATATGAATATACACATATGTGAGTTTAAAACAAAACACATACTCATGCAATAAACCAGGAATTATTAAGATTTCACCTGGGAATAGCAAATGTTAGGCCAATTGTGCATCTTGGCTATTTTTCAGCATCACAATTTTGGTTCAAACTTTGCAATTCAATGGTCACTTCCTGATAAATCTCAATTTAGTGCGTAACCCTGACATATCTTACACATACTGTTATTATACATTTAGAGTTGGTATTTATGCAAGTTCTGACAGTATGTCTGGCTTTAACCCCTTAAGGACCAAACTTCTGGAATAAAAGGGAATCATGACATGTCACACGTCATGTGTCCTTAAGGGGTTAAATCACAAAGTTTTATATATTTTTGGCTTCTACTTCTTTTGCATTAAAGTTATTTTTGTCAGTGAGATCTCAGCTAAATTGTAGGGCAGAAGCAGAATTGGAGACAGTCAGAACATTTGTTACATTAATCGTTTAATAGAAGGTATATATTTAAACAGATAGATAGAAATGTAGGATGTTTCTGAGCAGATGATGAAGGTGCAAAAGAAATTCCATCTGAAAGGCACCATAGTCTTTAAAGTAGACAGAAGGTTTCCAGGGTGAGTTTACAGATGGAAGAGAAATTAAAGGACAGGAACAGTGTGAACCTCAAAGAAATAGCAAGGAAATGGATACAGACATTGTGCATGTAACTTCAGTGCATACTGCTTGTGACAGTGGGAGAAGATTAAGACTTCAGTAATCTTCACAAAAAGAACAGTATATCTCTGTAGGATTGTGTTCATTTTATATATATATATATCAGTGATGTGTATTTAAATATGCTATTAAAATTCAGTCCCTGGGGTCTGCTAAAATTTGATAAATATATACTTTAATGTAGCTCTGTGTTAATGTTGTTATATACTTTCATGTTGTTCATCGTTTAAATAGCATGCATATTTACCTAGACATCGGGTATCAGTACCGCTCCAGAGCCCATTGGATAAACACTCTCTTACATGTGAACCAACAAGAGTATAGCCAGAGTTACATGTGAAAATGGTGGTAGCTCCATAGACATTCAAAGTTCCAATCTTGTTTCCATTTGGTGGAGTTGGTAGTGCACCGCATGAAATGACTGTGAATACAAAACAAATTCACACATTGAAGGATAATAGATGATTTTTAAATTCCACATATTATGCATTTAAAAAACATAATATCTATAACTAATTATTATGATAATTATAAAGTGTGTGGGAATACAATACATACAAAAGGTAGAACTGCTTAATATGCCTAAAGTAAGATATTTAGGGTTCTGTGTCCCTGTGCAGTGAAAGTATAAATATGGATGAAACATTGCCCCCTGATACTTTTTTTTCTCGTTATCAACATCTATAGTTGTGTAGTAGAAAAAAAGCATATAAATCAAACAGAAGAAAAAACATTTTTATGTTAAATATAAAGTTGTTTACTTTATACTAAGGCATTTGTTATTATAGATAAATGGTTTTCTTAGTGGAGTTTAAAAAACACCTACATTGGCTTTCTGCATTCATTAAACAAACAAATTGCAAAGTCAAACTTGATCTTTACTGGAGAGATTCAATGAGAGGATTAATTATTATTGAAGAACCTGACACTGAATGTCTTCCTGAAATTCTTGCATGTCCCAATGGACTCTCTGACCATATAAAGTTGAGAAATCTAAAATAACTCATATGTGTTTAAAACTGAAGTTAAATTTGATAGATATTTCAGGTTACAATAAATGTTATTGATGTTTCAATATGCAATTGAACTTAATGAAGTCTTGATAAAAGCCTGTAGGTCGACCAAAACATACAATTTGATGTAGTGGTGTTGCAAAGGGTCCCTGAGTGGGATCCAGCAAAGCACTTGGGCTTTAATAATAGCCCTGAGTCCAAAGTAATATGGTGAGAGTAATATCATCTCCAGTTACATAATTTGTGACAGTACCACGTTAAAGCACTATATTTTAAATAAATTACACAGTACAGAGCGTTATTACTATGGGTGTAGTGGGTGTATTCTTTGATGCTCATATATTTGTTTAAATACATTGTCTATGAAAATACAGTAGAGCTGTAAACCTTAAATACAAAGAAAGAAATCACAAATGTCAAAAGGCTGCAAAGGATAAGAGGAAGATTTATGGATGTGAAATGGGCCAGTCATTAAGGATGGCCTAGCCAAGTTTAACCTTTGGGTTTTGAACCAGGTACTTCCGTTTTAAAGAACTATGAGTCCTCTGTGATTATTCAACTTTGTATATCTACACTGATCAGCTACACCATTAAAACCACCTGTCTAAGATTATGTAGGTCCCCTTTCTGCTGCCAAACAGCTCTTATACATCAAAGGCATGGACTACACAAGAACATGTCCTCTGCTATCTGACATAAACACACTAGCAGGTGAGGTGGTGCCTCCACTGATCAAGTTTGTTGTTCCAGCACATTCCACAAATGCTTTTTAGCAAGTAAAATGACGATACATTGCCAGTATTCTACCCATAAGGTGGAATAATGGTAATAGTAGGAATGAACTTATAATGGATAATATACCCTTTAGAAGTTATGACACAAAGAAAAAACACAACACCATCTATAGACTGTGAATAAACAAATACATTTTTCTTGCATTAGTTACTTAGACTAAGCTGAATTGAACAAGTTGGATAGTGGGTCTATTCACTACTATTACCATTATTCCACCTTGTTGGTAGAGTACTGGTATTTTCTTTTTTTTTGATTTTTACTTTGATTAAAAAAAATAAAAAAGTATTTTTTTGTCGAATAGACAGCATCCCGCCCGAGACCATTGCTTTTTTGCTGGTTTTCCTTCCTTTGCACCACTTTTAGCATGTGCTAATCACTGTGTACCAGGAACATTCCCCACAACCCATTTGGGAGATGCTCTTACACAGTCTTCTAAACATCCAACAATCCCTGCTTTTAACACAAGAAATTCAAAAAGTGTCTGTTCACTTGCTGCATAGTTTACCCCACTTCTTGGCAGGTGCCATTGTAATGATACAATCAATTGTGTTCACTTCACTTGTTAGTGCTTTTGATGTTGTGGCTGTCAGTGTATGCATATGCAAATCAGAAATGTTTCCCATTCCTTTGTCTTGTAAAATCCTTTAGTCATTGAGTACATTATTGGTATTATTATGGTAGTGAAACAAGTAGGGTCATTTTCATTATGCAAGCTTAAATTCATAAATTTCTGATCCATACCCTTACAAGCTGGTTTGACATCTTCTCCACTCCACGTTCCATTAGCTCTACACTGCAGAAGTCTAACTCCACTGAGATAATAACCAGGACTGCAACTCAGCAAGACTTGAGATCCATATTCATTTAATGATCCTGAAACCAGCCTCCAGTTGACATGTTCTGAAAGCAGAGAATCCATGCTTGGGCAGGTAATAGCTGCAACATAATACAGACATGGAAAATTTTATTTTTATTCCTGAAAACATGTCACATATACTTTGCATCTCTAATAGTATAATGAGACATTAGGGCAATAGTATTAAAGAAAGTTGCTGGAACAGAACTTCCAAATTACATCACAATAAAGAAATGTATACTGATAAACACATTTTCAAACTACTACAAAATACAATTAGTTGTTTTTTTATTATCCAACAAATATAAAGCAAGACTATACAATAATAAAATGAATAAATTAAGCTGTTACACTGATTACCACATACCATTTTTTTATATTGAAAAACAAATATATCTGTCTGTCTGTCTGTCTGTCAATCTATCTATCTATCTATCTATCTGTCTGTCTGTCTGTCTATCTATCTATCTATCTATCTAAACGGGTGTAGATTTCCAACATAGCAACACAGATTCATATTATATTCTTAAGTAAGCATATTAAAACTGTATATGTGAAGAGTGTGATTATTCTTTTAATTTTACAAGAAGTGCAGATTTCAATAGATATTGGCACTTTCATAAATTAACTTTGCAAATCAGATAACCGTTCCTGTTACTTCCTGGTTGCTTAGCTATGTGCAGCAAAACTCAAAAAGCAGGTAATTGCCTAGAACACCTGTCTTTCAAAAACGTTTTATATTATCTATATTAGAAACAAAACACAACACTACGGAGCATAACACAGTCTGTGGCGCTTTTAGAATCCCATTACAAATGCATATATAGATGGTACCTTACTACTTCCAAATTATTTAAGTAGCCTTATCTAATATTAGATCCGAACCATGAGATATTCCCACCCTATTTGCTATAAGCATAGAGAGTTTAAGAGTAGACTTATAGTCCAGCTCTTTCCTCAGTTACAAAGTAACAGATACACCCCTTCAGTGCTGGATTGGATTAATTACTCCAGCACTCAAAGAGTGAATTTATAGTATGATAACAGATTTTGGATTCCTGATGGCCCTTCCAGCCTGTTATACTGTTTAAAATATATGAACACAGACAGATTCATTTTTGAAACATTCTAGACTCTGTATCCACTCCTACTTTACCCTGAGCTCAATCATGATTGTAGCTACTAGGCCACTAGGTGGAAAGCAATCAGTCCAGTTGGATTGTTACTAAGTAACCTGTAGCCCAGCCCCCTTTTCTGGGTGTTGCACACATGGCCACCATACTCAGAGATACATTACTCTCTAATACAGGGCAAGCTGTCTCATGGCTAGGTGAGTACACAATTAAGGTAAATTATTTTGAGGGATTGGGGGTATATATTTCTTTGTGTCTGCACTTGTAAGTTATGTTTTGTCCTGATGAAAGCTCCATGTGGGAGCTGAAACGTTGACTTTTTAAATGGATTTAATAAAAGTAAAATTTTATTTGAAAATCTCTATAAAGTCCTTGCAGTGCGGTCATTTCTGCTATGTCTACATGATCCTTGCCAGACCAGCACCGGGCACCACAGGATTACACCAGGAGTGCAAGGCCTCGCTATTTTTATATATATATATATATATATATATATATATATAAAATAAATGGAGCACTCCTCAGGTATTTTTTCAAAGTGTATTAAAGTGAACGATCAACGTTTCAACCCTCCTGGGTCTTTATCAAGATCAAAAACAAAACTTACAGTGCATCAATATATACAATAATAAATTAGTGACTTACCAAAGGTGTGTAATTGCACAGGAGTTGAATGGGGTTGTTTACATGGTCACGATACATTAATGCTAGGACACTCCCCCACGTGCACTAACATTACATTTGACGTCACCGCACGCATCACGTCAATGCGCATGCGCACATGGGACCAATCACTTCCGGGTTCGGGAACACGGATGGGCGCGATTACACACCTTCTGTAAGTCACTAATTTATTATTGTATATATTGATGCACTGTAAGTTTTGTTTTTGATCTTGATAAAGACCCAGGAGGGTCAAAACGTTGATCGTTCACTTTAATACAGTTTGAAAAAATCCATGAGGAGTGCTCCATTTATTTTCCATTTACATATGCGCTGGAGGCACCTGGGTTGTTTCTGCCTGAGTCATGACCTTTTATATATATATATATTATTTATTTATTTTTTCTAGCATCGGATGATGTTAGTTACAATTATTCCCCTGTTATTATTTTTTTGTATTATTGTGTTATTATTGAAAATTCATTAATAAAAACATTTGAAAAGAAACAAAACACAAGTTTCTACAGAGCAATAAAACACTTTGCAAAGCAAGGCTATACAGAAAATACTTCAAATTACTAATAACAGATATGTTTACATAATTACATTGTAATATAGCCAAAATACTGAAGTCCTCCAAGTTTACCATAAAGTATTGCAACTATCAAATTTACTTTTTTTTTTTATGAAAAATTTATACTACATGGTTGCAAGTCAGCATCTAAACAGCATCCAACTTGCATCTTTAGTGCAAATGTTCATGCAGTCTACATTTTTGGAGCTAGCTGATTTTAGAAGAACGTAAAAATATAATCAGGTTGCTGATAACCAACTTTATTAGTCATTATAGTAAAACTAAAAAGTAATGGTGCCAGTTTACAAAATATTTACAAGCCGGCACATTGGTCATGGTTCCAGCTATACACATAATTACAATCTTGATTTTCTATGTATGCCGACAAGTAATATTCTTATCAGAGATACACCCACAAATTTTTTTTAATGAAAATAGATGTAATGGATGTATGTTAGAGTAATTGATTGCATGTGCTTTAGATGAGTGTGAACTTCTCAGAGTGTTCAGCCAGTCTGTACAGAGTGCAAACTCAAAAATTAAAAGACAACAGCGAAAATTAATATTATAGTGTA
Organism: Pelobates cultripes; assembly: GCA_933207985.1. Taxonomy (NCBI): domain Eukaryota; kingdom Metazoa; phylum Chordata; class Amphibia; order Anura; family Pelobatidae; genus Pelobates; species Pelobates cultripes. The sequence continues at coordinate 136,999,302 of OW240913.1, forward strand.
AATTAGAACTTATCAACATAGCTTTTACACTACATGGATCTAGTGAAAGTGTTGTATTGTGCAAGAATAAGTAGATAGAAAGAAAATATTTTATATTTCACATCATTCAAATAATATCTTTGAGGCAGGATTAAAAATGTAGTTTGGATTGGTGTCTTATTGATGTAAACCGATATTTCTCATGTCAGTGGTAACTGCTCCATTAATCCAACAGCTGGAAGAAAATGTCAAGTTAAATGAATTCCAACTCCTGAGTCAGCATATCAGCATTTCAGAGAGCTATGAAAGGCGCCAGAAATAAAATTCTTTATATATCTAAAATTAGTTAGTTCTAGAAATATAGCGGGATATGTATTAAAAGTTGTATACTGAACCAATCAAATATAAAAAAAGAGCACATTGTGATTACATTTGGAAATTAAATGTATGATATATTGTAAGATATTTTATGCTGAATTCATAGAATTCAGTGATGTGTGATGTCCGTTAATTCAAAATTAACAGTACACTGACTGGTGTAATATGCTGTAATATGTTACAATACACTCATAGATATATTTCACTGCCATGTGGTTCACAGATCAAGTGAGAAATAGAAGCAAAAAAATCTATATTTATTAAATATGTAACTATAGATTATTTTTTTCCCCTCCATTTTTTCCTTTTTTGGTCATTTCCCATTTGATCTGTGACTAATATCAACATTTAGTGACTGTCCCCTAGTTATCAAATATCTATTTCCCATCAATTGTGGTGCCAAAGGAAGAAATTTCAAATGGCTAATCAATGTAGTTTGGGATGGCAATACTTCTATTCTGTTTTATATTCAACAATGTGATTAATTAATAGAAAATAATTTCACAAATCATATTTATTGAATAATGAAGGCTACCCAAGCTGGTTTTGAAAATGTTCAAAAGATATGTAATAAATGTCATGGTCCATCTGTAAAGTAATACATGTAAAGACTGTTTAGGGAACATGAAAACATGTGGAAAAATGTATACTAGTAATAATGTATACTCCAGACTCCTTGCTGATGTGCTCTGTGTGTGATGATTATGTCCTTTTTCATTTCATAAAACTCAGATTTCAATAAAAATTGGCACTTTTATAAATGAACCTTGTCAAACCCCCTGGCTGTCAATGAGCCAACCGGTCCTGTTACTTCCTAGTTGTTTAGCTCAGTGGAACTAAATTCAAAAGGCAGGCAATTACCCAGAGCACCTGCCTCACAAAGACTCATTGACATGCATTGGGAAGTCTGTGATTGGACAACTACAAAATTAGTGGGCAGGCTTAAAATGGGAGGGATTGCAAATGCTGCAGATGAGATATATTCAACTTTTGTAATCATTTAATTTTAGAGAGACTAAATATAGTCAGCACTCTTTATCTTGGAGAATGTCAATCTTTACAGACAGTAAAACTGAAATGACAGTAAAGCTGTATAGATTTCTGCATCTGTAATGAAATGAATTTAGTTCATCACTTTTGGATACCGAACAACTGCCTTATTTTCACAAGTAAAAAAATAATAATAATTTTTGAACATAAAACTTGGGAACTAAAAAAAACAATAAGTAGACTTGTGCAAAGAAAAAAAAGAGATTTTCCAAAATGGATTTTGCCCCCCAAAAAATGGTGGTGTTGATTTGAAATTCATATATTCATACATTATAGTTTTTCAGATTAATTTTGCCATTAAATAGTTTCTAGAAAATTGATTCAGATGAATGAGGCGTGACAATGGACTAATCAGTTTACTACAAAATAACTGCATAATATAAAGATGATGTATTCATTTTGCAGTACATTGATATGCGCATTTTCCTGACATTTGGATCACAAAGAAAGTGGTTGTCCCCTCACCATTAATCACCTTTATTTCTCAGAAAATCATCTCTTTTTTTGGCACCATAGATGGAACATATCTGTTTGCCCATTGGCCATGTCATTTGTTTTGTAATTCGTCCATATAGTGTTTCAGAGCTATGGAATTTGGAAAATAGCTATACACCAAAAATTCTGACAAATCTCAACAGGTTTGAGACAGGTTGCAAAAGACTAATAATAAAGAAAAATATGTCCTGTAAAACTGGATCTTTAGTGACTGTAAGTATAATATCAACTGTCAATTGAAACCGAGACTGAAAATCTGTTAAAAGTATGTAAGTATGTATTAATAGAAACCAGAAATTAATAATTAGGCATAATTCTTAATATCTATGAAGCATAGGCTTTAAACAATAATCTTTCATGCAAAGGTTTAAATAAAACCAGTTTGTAGCATATTCTGTGCTTGAACATTTACAAAAACCTTAGTCATTCATAATTATGCTTATTTATATCCTTCACAATCCCCAAAATATTAATAATGTGATTTCTATTTCTTGGACTGAATTTAGTCATTACCTGTATAAAATACTCAGTATATATGTATATATATAACAACATTATAAACGAAAACATTGTTTCTTTATGCACTACCCCATTTACATCCAATTAACCAAATATGTAAAATCTAATAAAATCACTGACCTGGTCTTAAAATGGGTTAGTTTTTCTTAGCTTCTTAGATACCTTGTATGGCTCATAAAAACAGATTTATTTAAAGTTAAGGCCTCATTGATTTTTCTGACTTTTAAACATGTACATCAGTACCTATTATACTAAGCATTTGTGAAGGGGACATGTCTCATTGAGATGCATTAATGAGCCAGAACGAATGCACACCATACCTCAGATTTAAATATGCATAAAACCAATACTTTGGGGGTTATTTAGTAAATGTATGGCTACAAAATCAAAGGCAGATCATTTATCAAACGACAATTTAGCATGAGCCTGGCTCATGCGTTACATGTGGTACATGTTTATATATATATATATATATATATATATATACATACATACATGAGTGCTGGAGATTTTATATACATATATATATGTTTGTATATATATATATATATATATATATGTGTATGTGTGTGTGTGTGTGTGTGTATATATATGTATATATATATGTGTGTGTGTGTGTGTGTGTGTGTGTGTATAAAAATCTCCAGCACTCAACAAAAAATAAAAATAATCTGTAATATGCCTAGGTGGCAGCATAGAAACATAGAACATAGAAACATAGAATGTGACGGCATATAAGAACCATTCGGCCCATCTAGTCTGCCCAATTTTCTAAATACTTTCATTAGTCCCTAGCCTTATCTTATAGTTAGGGTAGCCTTATGCCTATCCCACGCATGCTTAAACTCCTTTACTGTGTTAACCTCTACCACTTCAGCTGTAATGGCTATTCCATGCATCCACTACCCTCTCAGTAAAGTAATACTTCCTGATATTATTTTTAAACCTTTGTCCCTCTAATTTAAGACTATGTCCTCTTGTTGTGGTAGTTTTTCTTTTCTTCTATTAAATATAGTCTCCTCCTTTACTGTGTTGATTCCCTTTATATATTTAAATGTTTCTATCATATCCCCCCTGTCTCGTCTTTCCTCCAAGCTATACATGTTAAGATCCTTTAACCTTTCCTGGTAAGTTTTATCCCGCAATCCATGAACCAGTTTAGTAGCCCTTCTCTGCATTTAAAGGACTTCCAAAAATTAGTCTTTACTCATACTCACGCACTGAGAATGTTTGGAAACACCAAATATGGTGCATGTGTGCATTCCCTGCCCACCAACATTAATGTGGTTAGCAGTTACCATGGTAGCTACTACTGGTTAGCCATATGCAAATACATTGTACACTGAAAGTTAAAATCACCTATGTGGTTAAAAAATAGGTAAATATATATATTCCTGAGATTATATATATTGTATCAAAAGAACAGACTTCATGGAACCAGATGCTTACTATACGCATGTAACATAAGGATATCCATCAGAGTTGGATATCCATATACATGGGGGGACACTTTCTAAGTCAAGCATTGTGAAAGCATCACAAGGTAAAATCTCAACATGCAGAGTTTAGGATAACCAGGAACGAAACAAGGAAATAAACCTATTACAGGGCCTTAGAATGACCGTACGTTATGTTAAACAGAGAAAAAAGCATAGTCAAAATACAAGCCGAGGTCAAGGTAATGGAGAGACTGTGAAAACAATAACTTGCCAGAGTCAGGTACATGGTAATCAGTCACACAAGCAAACAACACAGGAGAGGAGTAAAGATAAATGTAGGACTAGTAACAAAACCAAGGTCAATACTAGAATATACACAAGGAATCAAGAAGAGCACTAAAAGGTACTGGGAACAGAAACCACAATAAGGCACAGTAGATAGGACCAGGGGAGTTTAAATATCTTTATGTTACTTTTGATTGATCCACGTCATACCTGCAACCCCAAAATGTGCATTAATGGGGGCGCCGGAATGACGTGGAACAATGGGAAACAGAAGTGACTTGGGACTCTCATAGCCAAGAACATGCTTGTGACGCATTAAAAAAGCATAACTATTGAAGAGTGAAAGATACTCAAATATATTAATAGAAAACCAAATAATAAAAGAAAAAAGGTAAGACAACTGTACAATTTGAGAGAAAAAAGCTGCAACTGCATAATAAGAGTGTCAGTCAAAGAGAAGTGTTCATCCCAATAATTAAGGTTTGGTAAGTGTAGAATGTGGAAGTCTGAAAACTGAAAAAATATCACTATAAGTACTTAGTTCCCTCATTAAAGCAGGTAGAGACATTTGAGGTTTTGAATTTAAAAAAAGTAAGTCATCCAAAAGGTGGAAAATTCTCCCCAAAGGAAATACCAAATATAGCCATGTCACTGCAAATAGTATGAAGAAATGGTGTGAGAATTAATACAAATAAAAGGGAGGATAAAGGACAACACTGCCTAGTACCCATATGAATAAATTCCAGAGGGTGTAGGTGTCCATTAACTGCAATGTTATCTGTGGGACTAGAATATAAATATTGGATCCAAGCCATTGTAGTCCCAAGCCCAGAAATGTAACAGTTTGTAAAAGTAAAGAACAATCTCCCCTTTTTAAAATCATTTTCAGCAGAAGAGAAGGAGTATAAAAGTGGCAGGCTTGGTTAATAAGAGTGATAATCTTCATAGCATTATCTCTCATGTCAACATATTCTGTAGCACTGTACAATTGGAAAAAATAAACAGTGTAATTCACACAAGCAAATACAAAAAGTAAAGAGGGCAATATACTGAGCTGAAATCTTGCAATTAAAGTTATTTTAAATAAAGTGCTAGTTAGATAGCCAGTGAGCTTACATACTAAAGGATCTATTGGGGATTTGAGACAAGAGGAAGCAGAGGGAGTTCACAAGTGATGGCCTGTTAAAAAAATCAATAAGATTAGTTTGGCATGATCTCCCTGAAGTAAACCCATGTTGTCTCTGATCTTGAAATCCACGTGTTTTTAGATGTTCAACAATCCTATCCTTTAACGTGGTAGTGAGAAAGTAATGGAAACCATGTTAAAGGATAGGATTGTTGAACATCTAAAAACACGTGGATTTCAAGATCAGAGACAACATGGGTTTACTTCAGGGAGATCATGCCAAACTAATCTTATTGATTTTTTTGATTGAGTAACTAAAATAATAGATCAGGGTGGTGCAGTAGACCTTGCTTACCTAGATTTCAGTAAGGCTTTTTACACTGTTGCACATAGAAGGCTTATCAATAAACTGCAATCTTTAAGTTTGGATTCCAATATTGTTGAATGGGTTAGGCAGTGGCTGAGTGACAGGCAACAGAGGGTTGTAGTCAATGGAGTATATTCGAAGCTTGGGCTTGTCACCAGTGGGGTACCTCAGGGATCTGTACTCGGACCCATTCTCTTTAATATTTTTATTAGTGATATTGCAGAAGGTCTTGATGGTAAGGTATGTCTTTTTGCCGATGCTACTAAGATATGTAACATGGTTGATGTTCCAGGAGGGGTAAGCCAAATGGCAAATGATTTAGGTAAACTAGAAATAACACATATAAATAATTTTTACTTATACCATGTGACCTTTATCATGAGTTTTAAATATTCCCTCACATAATATATTAGAAAGTTTACTCTTTAAGTATTATTTAACTCTGAATTGAGAGTGGATTGATTAGTTGGTTGAGATATTTAGCTGAGTTGGATACATTTTCTTTTTTTTTCCAACTTGGATATTAACCTAAATTTTGCAACTTAGTTGCCAACCCTTCTCAACTTACCACAGTTTGATGTTTAGTAAAGAAAACCTTTATGCCCTAGTTACAAATGTACTTTTGACTTGGACATAAAAAGTTTATTCTCTCAGAACATGACTTTGTCCTTGTAAGAAACTTTTGCTTCTACAATGAATGACTAATTGTACATTTCTTTTATCTACATAAAATATGTTAATTTATGCTTTATTCTGCATTGTCAAGGTTTGTTTAAAGGGAGTTGTATCAAAATCAAAACCTGTTAGTATTTCAAATACTAATTAAGCAACTTATTTTACCCAGAATACTTTATGAACACTAAATAGTTATAAGTAAGATATAAATGTTCTTGCTGTAATTATTTATTATTCACTGTTGTGACGCATAATGTCTAATATAACTTTACATTCATATGGTGGAAGGTGGTGTGATAATGTGTCATGATGATTGCAACATTTCACATACTATTTTGCATTAATTAATCCTGTATGAAAAGGTATCCATATATCTCTGTTGCACATGATTATAGTTTTTTTTAGTAGTGAATGTGAGTCCATTTAGCAATGATGTATTTAGTTTTAGTTATGTCCATGATCTAGCCAAATCTGCGCTCTCTCTGCATCTTTGTCACATCTTTGCTTGTTCTACCTTTCTCAGACAATAAATCACCCTTCCAGGCCTTGAAACTTTTAAGTATAATTTTCCTCTCCTTTTCAACCATATGCCTTTTTCCATGGTTTCTTCCCAGCCATGATTGGCCCCATCCTATTCTATAATGGAGACATGTCCTCCACATGAGCTTCTATAATGATTTGGAACTTACATTTACCAAACATTTTCTTTTATAAATAAAAAACTTGATTTAGACACTCAATACCACATCAAATATATCCAAACCATACAAAATGAGCAGTACAGGATAGCCAAATGCAATTTTGTAACAAGCACCTCACAGGTGAAAAACTCTGAAGAATGTGTAAGACCTGAATTTATTTTCCTAACTCTTTAAAATAGAATAGTTATTTGTCTCCTTTTGCTTATCATATATAACCACATGTCTCTTTCCATTAAACCACTTTTACAGAACAACTGGCATATTAGACAGAAAGATATGGTACTTGGTAACAAAATTAAAATAACACCACCATTACAAAACATTATGGCTCCCAGCTTACTGAGAAATAATATTATAGACTATGACTATGAATTGAGTGATAAATAGGATCAAAGGATGCCCATAAAGGTGGCAAAAAGGATATCATATGTCTCCTTATGTTTATAAGGAGGACCATAATTCTTTGTTTCAAATCAGTTCAAATGCCAATAGCTATTACATGGATTCCTTATTTACATGTAATATAAACTTCCACTTTATCATACAAGTTCAGACTGGAAGCAACAGGTGCACCTAGGAAAGTATTAAACTCTTAAAGAGACAGTCTAAAACCAACTCACTTTATCTTACTGAAGTGATTTTGGGATACACACTTCATGGTGTATGTCAAGATCTGAGGAGGATTCTTCAGCAAGATATAGGTCAAATCCCTAACAAAGCAAAGTAGAAAAGATACAGAAATTGAGGTTGGCAAGGGTTAACAGTCTGGTATATAACTTAAACCGCAAGAATGAAAAGATTCTAGATCTGGCAACAGTTAAGTAGTCTGTTAGGTATCGGGGTATCTTGAGATAGGGAATTAAACAGAGATTGAGTCTGTCTGTGGAGACAACAACTGTATACAGTACCAAAAGTATCTGTTAGTTTTATCCATGCACAATACCAATTTAGGGGAGAAGTAGGATGTGAGGGTGATGTGGTTGTGACATCTGTCACTCCATTGATCGCTAGTGTTAGGCTGATCTGGCCAGCTAGGCAGGTGTGTGTTAACTTACTTCCCTTGTTCTCCCCCTTCATCTCCTGAAGCCTTGCGCTCAGATGAAGATTGTTACCTGGGGGCAATTAAAGTGCACTTCCCTGATAGATCCTCCAAATATCTCTAGGACAAAATTGTAGGAATTAAACACCAGGGTTAGTCATACATCCACATAGGCACTGCATGTGGCAGTTTGCCATCCTTTTTGTTTCTATCACAGTAAAGGAGGAGACTATATTTAAAAGAAGAAAAACTACCACAACAAGAGGACATAGTCTTAAATTAGAGGGACAAAGGTTTAAAAATAATATCAGGAAGTATTACTTTACTGAGAGGGTAGTGGATGCATGGAATAGCCTTCCAGCTGAAGTGGTAGAGGTTAACACAGTAAAGGAGTTTAAGCATGCGTGGGATAGGCATAAGGCTATCCTAACTATAAGATAAGACTAGGGACTAATGAAAGTATTTAGAAAATTGGGCAGACTAGATGGGCCGAATGGTTCTTATCTGCCGTCACATTCTATGTTTCTATGTTTCTAGAGAGATTAGTCATTGTCAGAATCAGCAGGTCAAAGGCAAATAAAGTTTAGTAAGACAAAATCAAGCAATAATGAATTGATTAACCAGGATTGCATGCAGACCTGATCAACACCTCCAGAGAATGATACCAGAGTAACCTTTTCAATACTTTTTAATATTACAGTAGTCCTCTTTACTGTTGTATCACTTTGGTCAAGACCTTTGTCTGCATGAAGAGGTAATGCAAGCACCAGGGAGTAATTATGTGTGCCATAAGGATTGTTGCTGCAGTTATCGAATTGCTACTTATAAATGAAACACTATTGTGTCTTTACATGAATGAGCAACTGACCCCACGCCTTCTGTTATCAAACTATCTCTCATGGTTATTTCAAAGTAGGTTTATAGAACGCATGCAATCAAGGTTTATTACCATTACATTTTACTCTCATTATGCTGCCCATAGTTAATATACTCTGTGTGCAAAGTTAAAAAATATGAACCTAAAAAATTATATTACTAAACCTCTATACTATAACTATAATATCACTTCTAATATAACCCTCTCTGAGGAAGAATAGCCGAAAGCCAACAGACATATGAATATAAGGCACGTAGAATTGTGAAAACTGTAGTAGCTCTTTTCGAGTTAAAGATCTTGATTCGAGTTGGTCTGAAAAGAGTATGAAGATAGAATCTATACCTTCAATATAAAGTGAAACATTTGTGAGCTATCTGAAAAGAAAGCAGTATAATTTCTCCATATAATGTATGTGTCAATCTTTCACAGTACTAATCTGTTGGAGTGGTATTTTGTTAAGATATGAAAAGTGAATAGAATTCTTGTTGAAAAATGCTTGTGCTGGATATAGTTCTGACAATATTTGGAACACATGTTTCTAGAGGGATTATATCCCTATGGTTAGTGCTACTATGAGTGATTGTAGCTACTATGAGTGATTGTATTATAATATTAAGAAATTGCAAATACATAATTCTATTTTCCTAATCCATTAAGTATAGAGATTGATTTAATATTAAAATTAATAATTATTAGTCAGCCTGATATTTTCAAACAGTAAATTATAACAGGATGTCTGCTTATTTTATGACACTGGATCGATCAGACTTACGAAGTTGTTTGTTGCTTTTGAACTTATTATACCCTAAATGGCAAAATGCCTTCAAAAGATGTATCAATCATTGTTACTTTTTGAAGCTTCAGTGATCAGAGCTTAGCAGAACAAAAAGACAATTACAAGGTTTGGCAGCTTAATTTACTTTTCACATAGAAAATAAGCGTTGAGATGAAAATGTAAACATTTATATTGATTAAAGGCCTTATATCATGATAGGATCTTGGGAATGGCTAATTAATATAGCCATTTTCTGCTGTAATGAAAATGAAAATCAAAACATCACATTGTTCTTGAAAGCCATGAGAATATATCTTAATGATTTTAACTATTAAATGTTTTAAAGAAAAAATGTTGAAACAAACATAAACTGAAAGATAGGAGGTATGTCTGTCAGACACCCCTATTTTACATGCCGCTATACATATTCAGAATATAACCTATACACTCAAATTAAAATTACATAAACTGCCATGAAAGTGACTCCTTCTTCAAATAATCCAAGAAAAGCATACTTACATCCAACAGTACATCAATATATTAACTCATAATTAAATAAATTGCTGTGTCAAATGTCATTAATAAATAGGTTGCTCTGTTAGACCCATGAGTACATTGAACTGTGTATTTTACTGTAGCACTATTGAATATGTAGACATATAGACAATTGCACACTGAAATAAATATCTTGCAACATCAGATGCCATTGTAACAATGCACAGCGAAAATAATTTGGTTTAGTTTAAACCACTTCCTCTGGAAAAAGCAAAACAACTTTTTTCACTGGACTGAAATTTTCCATGAGACATTTCAGTTTGGCTGAATCCATGCATGCAGTCATTTTGGGAAGACCAATTCAGACAAAACAGCAGGGCATGATAATGAGACAATCAATGTACTGCAAAATATATATGTAATATAAATAATATACAATACATAATATAAAGATATTTTCCAGCCATATTGTTCAACAATCAAGTGAGGGTAGCCGACTGAGGGAAAAAACAAAGAGCAGTACAAGAATCTCTATTTATATATTCTTTATTAACTGCTTCACACTGACAATCAGTTATGCGTGATTGACAGGGTATGCAGCTATGATCTGCAATTATGTACACATGATTTTAAACATTTCAAATGAAGTTTGTTTTTTGCAAACACGTTTTATTTGCAATTTCAGCTCAAACTGCTTATCCCTGTTTAATCCCCATGCAGTTATATGGGCTGGTGGGAAGATCTGTAGATCTCCATGCCTGGCCTTGCACTCACTGTCAGTGTATGCTGCACCTCCAGTTGTGGGAGCAGTTCTCTACAGATGCAGTATAGGTTAGATATGATAGTTCTTACTTCTTTCATAGCATTAATCCCAGCTACTGGTAATACACATATGAGCAGTGACAGCTGGATTTGGTTCCAAATATACATTACTACTTTCTGCAGAGAAGGATGCTGTTTAGGGCACGAATGTCCTACTTTTAACCTTTTCTGGAACTCTTTTTCCACAAACAGGACTCATTCTAGTCTTGGTTCTATGCATTTAATAAAATTGTATAAATCATAAGATACACAGGGACCATAATATTTTATTGTTATTAATGAACCCTAGTTTTATTAAGGGAATTATAATTCCTTCATCCGAATGTGTACACTTGCCTCAAGATGCATTTATGGTTAAACCTCTATGGTTTCAAAGTGTATGTTAAATATGTAAACAAACAATCCATGGGGATCATCATATATTAATCATAACATGGCAGTTCATGTATTAGGAGACAGTAATGTGCTTTGTTCATTTATATAAAAAAGTGATTTGATATAACTATATTGAATTCATACAAAATGTACAATGTGCTAATATTATTTTAATATTATTTTAGCTAGTGCTAAAACTGGAGTGGACAGCTCTGTATCTTACATTCCTCCAGAAGGTGAGATTGTCTAAAGTTAAATACTGATAGTAGTCTTATAATTAAACTGATTGAGCCAGTGATTTAATCATTTCAAATTTCATCAGAAACTGCCTCGTCAGACGCATTGTCCTGACCGAATTATCCTGTTTTAGTTTTGCTTTTATAGGTAATTTAAACTGACTGCTTTACACATTGTTTCCCGTACAGTAAATGCAATGAATCCTCCTAGTAAATCGAAACGGCAACATAAGTATAAACTATTTATGAAGATTTTTTTAGTGTATACAAGCTGCTTTTGAAGGTTTGCATTAAATTAATTTGAAATATACAGTAAGGCATTCAATATGATTACATAGGAAAATTAAATAATGCTTTTTTTGACGTACGCAGACAAACAGGTGGTTTCCCAACATTGCTCCATGATCCATCTTCTTGGCACACTGCTGTTGATTGCTGACTTGACTGTAATCTGTAGCCCTCATTGCAGTCATATATCACTTTGCTTCCTAAAGTAAATTCATTTCCAGATACAGAACCATTTCCAGGAGACGGGGCTATACCGCAAGATACAGCTGAAAAAGTGAATAATTGTTGAGTGTTTTAAACATCATGTTTTATGGGAACAAATACATACATTTAAATATTATTAGGGCTGGAACACTTGCACTGGTTAATTTAAACATCTGTACCTTTCCAAGCAATGTAAAGTCATCTTTCTACTTGTACACAGTTGATGTGATACTTTTTTTGTGTTACAGGTAGGCACATCTTATATTTATGACACCTTACTAACCCCCACAAACTTCCCTTCTCTAACATCCGTTGTTTTAAGTGTTAAACTTTATTAGATTGATCAGTATTGCTTCAGACATTAGGAAGAGTGGAAAACTCTTGAAAGCTTGTCTTTTAAGTATTATGTTAGTCCAATAAAAAAGGTATCATTGCATACTGCAATACTTTAGTATTTTGGTGTCTTGTCAACTGGACTAACATAAATAATCCAATCTACATGACATATGAAAATTACATCTATCTATCCATCTATCTATCTATCTATCTATCTATCTATCATTAATCTTTGTGTAACCTTATTGATTAGTAAACTACCTCGAGTTAACAGATCACCTAATTAGAGTTATGGGTACTTAAAGATGTTAACACACCATACATAACTTTAATGAATCTCCAAATTGCCATTCACAATTGTCTATACATGATGGGTCTATTATATCTTTATAAAAATACGTGTAGTTATTCTTTAGGACGGGGTAAGAACAGGATAATTACAAGAAATACACTTGAACTTATTTAATAAACATTCCTTGAAAACATAATATTAGATTTCCAGAATAAATTTGCCTTGTGTTATAATATTAGCGTGACGTTCCGGAAAACATGTTCTTAAAAGTACTATATATAGTACTTGTTCCAAAAATATTCTATGATTATGAAAGATCTGAAATAAGCGATTGAATGGATAAATTAATAAAACTTGTTCAATCAAAAATAATAATTTGTTATCCAGGTCAGCAAATGAGATAGAAACACACATAGAACAGAAAGACATGCACTCAAGCAAACAATTTCACACACACACACACACACACACACAAAACAGCAGACTTTTAAAAGCTTATGATATATAATTAAAATTAATGTATACTTGTATTACACAGAATGATTGTCTATTAATTAGAAGTAATTCCATTTACTGAAATACTTTTACGTAGTTTGGACATTGGATATTATTTCAGTATACTACTGAGCTAACAAAAATTGTTTTTGCATATTCCATTTTGTACATCACGTACCTTTGCATATTGGAATTGGAGATGCCCATTCGTACATTCCGTTTGGTTTTCTTATGCATGTGGTGTTGCTATTACCAAGCATTGTATATCCTGGTTTACAAAAGTAGTAAACCCTGGATCCAAGCTCATGTCCAGTCTTGTTCAAAACTCCTCCATTTTTTATCTCAGAATTTAAACTACAATAAGTCGCTATAATTATGAAAAAAATAAAACAAGCATGAGTTTGTTTACACAATTAAATAATATAAAGCTCTGTCAATAGTATAGAGTCTGCTGGATGTGTTAACTATATATGTAACTTGCAGGCGATATGCACATCTGAAGATCTGTTTGATTGTCACATTCACATGTGATATCTACAATGAATAAATAGCTTTTGTAATTACCTCTTCCAAATGTATTCAATATTGATGTTGATGTTTCTGGTATATACAGTTATCAATAGTGAATATATCTTCATTTGTGTTAGTTATATTTATGGTTAAACTGTGCAGCTATTTGAAATTAACTTTGAAATCACCTTGAATTCTCACTTTAGTAAATAACCCTGTTTGTATTCCTGATATAGTGTTCCTTTAAACAATTAAATATTCCTGTCTCCATTAAAATCCCCATCTCTAGCCTGAATTAAATTGTAAAAAATCACTAATTAATGTTGCTTTTACTAGTTTTTGACCCTAATATATTCATGTCAGAGCAGACGTCCAGGGTTATCAGACTAGAACTTCGGCTCACTGGATTTTTTCAGCTTTTTTTTATGCCATATTCTGTTGATTCTAGAGATGATTGTGTCTGAAAGTCAGAAGAGACCAGTGTTTTATGAAATATATAAACAACCACGTATGGCACTATAAAGTATTTAATAGTCAGTCACCGAGGACAAATTTCTTGTTTGTACTAGTATTGTACTAAATCCCATAAATGTGCATTCTGTTACGTGTTGAGATTCTGCCAAGGGGTTGGTCAATTAGATGTTTGCATAGACAAGTAAGTGTTCAAGTGTATCTACTTAGTAAATGTGTGTGTATATATACAGACTTTATAGACAACAAATTTACTAACCTGAATAACGGATTTTGAACCCTTTTTTATTTGTTGCATGATCTGTTGACCACCGTAGATAAACATTATTACTTTTGCTTGTAAAGTTTTGTTGCACAGTTAAATTTCCACTTAAAGCAACAAACGGCGAGTTTTGCCCAGATGTCCCTTTACAATAGAATATGTAAATAAAATAGTCACATATTGATGCTAAAGTGGCTCATTCAGGTTATTCACTCAACTAAATTGCAGTAAATTACAATCTGAATGACAAAATGTAAGCTAAAATATAAAAACAGGGCTATAGCTGAGTTGTATAATTTTTCAAAATCAGCTATTCAGCGTACATTTTTATATTTAAAATTTCCATCTCAATTCACTTTAATTACATGTATATATTGTATTGTATATGAACTTAAATTTTATCATAGCAAGTCTGTTTAACTGCTCACCACTGCAAAACTATTCCAAGACACATTGGCTGCATGAATCATTTTTTTTTTTTAAATATATAAATATATATTGAATTATAAGCTGGTCATGAATGAAGTTTGTTGGTAGGGTTTTTAAATATAAATTTTTTGTCATTTGTCAAAGATTTTAGAGTTTGCAGACTTATTAATCTTAAAAATTAGTGATAGTGCTGTAATTCTGTACAAATTTGGGATTTATAGAATTTTTGGAAAATACCTAAATTGGAATTTGGCTGTACAATTATTTCATTGTCTTGTTTTTAATTCTTTACAATAAGAAAAATAAATACAAAAAAAACAAAGAATAAAAAACAAAGACACTTAAATTAGAGTCTATTGACTGACTGTATTTGAAACATATCCACACAAGGCTGAATAGTATAGCTGTCTTGGACAAAATTCTTTAACTTGGCCATTCAGGTACACTGGCAGAGCTTACATTTTACCAACTGGTTGGTTACAGTTAAAAGCTAGAAATATAGCTGACTTGCTATTACTGGTAGCAAGTCAGCTAATACCTAAGCTGTCTTGTACATGACATAGTTTGTTAAGTTGGGGATTTTAGACTGCACAGTTCAGTTGTCTTCTCACAAACAACTAAAGATAGAAAAAGTATACTGTCATCAGGCTAAATTATAAAATATATATATATTATGTAGAAGATAAAAGTTTTCTTTTTATGTCCATGGATACCTGCATCATTTGGCTTGTGAATGACAGCAAAATGTGGTTCCTCAGTAGAACCATATTTCCTGCATGTGACATTTCATTTTGGATGAACTTCCAATGAAAGCCTTTTAGGAAGAACGATTCAGATGAACTGAACTGGTGCAAAAATAAAAATCAACTTCTTAAAGGACCACTATAGTGCCAGGAAAACATACTCGTTTTCCTGGCACTATAGTGCCCTGAGGGTGCCCCCACCCTCAGGGACCCCCTCCGCCAGGCTGGATGACGAGGAAAGGGGTTAAACTTACCTTTATTCCAGCTCCGGGCGTGGAGCTCTCCTCCTCCTCTCCGCCTCCGATCCTCCTCTTCGGCTGAATGCGCATGCGCGGCAAGAGCTGCGCGCGCATTAAGCCGGTCTCATAGGAAAGCATTTACAATGCTTTCCTATGGACGCTTGCGTGTTCTCACTGTGATTTTCACAGTGAGAAGCATGCAAGCGCCTCTAGCGGCTGTCAATGAGACAGCCACTGGAGGATTTGGAGGCTGGATTAACCCATTTATAAACATAGCAGTTTCTCTGAAACTGCTATGTTTATAAAAAAAGGGGTTAAGCCTAGAGGGACCTGGCACCCAGACCACTTCATTAAGCTGAAGTGGTCTGGGTGCCTAGAGTGGTCCTTTAACCATTTCCGCCCCACTTTTCTTGTGCCATAGATGATCCTCCAAATCACAAAACAAAAAACAGATTGTTCTTTGCCAATTTATTTGATTTGTGATTCGTCCATATGGTGATTTGGACTTGTGGAATGCAGACAAATTACTGAATACCCAAAATACGGATGAATCATGGTTCATTTAAACGGAAAGCCCAAGTCTAGTAGTTATAGTGATGCCTCTCTGATTAATAAAGGACCCCTGTCTATTTTTATAAAATGTATTTATATTTGCTATTTGAAATATAGATGAACAAAATGTATCTATCCTGGTAAAATATTTTATAAATGAATAAATAAATGTAAGGGTTACTAAATAACCAATAAGGGCTGTCAACTTCTTGCCTGACTGGACCAGATTGTTTGTGTAGATCAGAGGTGTCCAAAAGGTAGATCCACAGATGCTTTAAAACTACAGCTTCCATGATGCTTTGTCACTCTAAAGGCATTCTAAATGCATGCAAAGCAGCATGGGAGTTGTAGTTCTACAACATCTGGGGATCTACCTTGTGGGCACCCCTGGTGTAGATATTCTAAATCATACAGACTCCTGGTGTTGTGGAGCATTATTTTAAATATCTCTGAAACATCCATCAGTATGACTTGTTCATCATGACAGAAGATTTATAGAGATTTATAATAAGCACAGTTTGGTACTAAAATAGGAAAATAAAAGTGTAAAAATACCCATAGACACCTTATAGGATAACTATTTTAATAAAGTATATACATACTAATTGTGTGTATAGTAATATGGGATTTTCATATTCAATCTTAACCGTTTCATTGAAACATTCTAAAAAAATAAGTTTAGTTTAGTTAATTTAGCATACTAAATAAAAACTTATATATCTAAGATGAAGTTCTATGCTTGTTATTAGTAAGATTCACAATTTATCCGATAGATTCAAGCAGTCACTTTGACCTGACTTAATTAACTTGGTTAGTGAGCATGGAACTTCACAAAATATACTAAAAGCAAAAGAGGTTAGGAGTCACAATAGATTGCAACCTACATGTCAGATTAATGATTTAGATTCTCCATGAAATTAGGAGTCTGTTTAGTAAAAGTGAATTTGCAGTGAGCTTCTAATTGACTTGCACTCTAGCTAGACAAATCTCCAACATAGCTATTTAAAATTGGTTTATAACAAACATATTTTCTCAGTGCTAAATTTAGAATAACTATTCCCTGAGTTGCATTAGTTATCTGTAATTCCGATTTTTATTTACACTTGTTTTGACAAATAATGAAAAGGTTTGTTTTTCCTAAACTCTATATCATTCTAATTTTAACAAATAAACTTGCAAACTTTTTTTTTTTTTTTTAAATGTAGGCAATTTAGCCTATTAAAAATTTTAGCTGTTTAACTTTAGGACAATTTGAAGTTTTGACAGTGTATTATTTATCTTTAGACACATGCCATATTTATTAGTAATGGGATTTTAAAAAAATATTAATTTTTCTTACCTTCAAATATCTCAAGTTCATCAAATTGTTTTTCACTTTGAAATGTATCCACAAAAATAGTTACATTATAACCTGCTTCAACTTTTATTGTCCAAGAACAGGTTTGAGAATTGGGGTAGTTTTCAGGGTATCCTGGACTGAGAATTACTCCAGATGACTCTAAACGAATTTCATTTGCCGGACATTGTGCTATAAAAATATAGAATTGAAAAAGATCTGTTAAGTATATACAAATTATAACCAATTCACGGTCATACAAGTATTAGATGTTTAGCAATAAGTAAATGTAATGAATCATATATTCAATTACATAATGAATAATAATGATAACATTTTTAGGCAATAATATTAACAGAAGAAATTATAAACAATTTAAACATTTGCAATGTCAAAAGTAAAAATAATAGAGCAATAGTTTTCCATACATGATAACATAAGTTGGATTTGATTAACTATATAACAGCTATATTGAAATATTTGCAATATCAATATGTCAAATATAATAAAGAGAAAATGCATATTGACAATGTATAGCCAGGCAGGAGACTCTCTCAACTAGTTCTCCCTAAAAAACAGAGGGGGCCTAGAAATCCCTGACGTCAAAGCTTATCACTGACAATTGGTGGGATAAAACACTTGATTGGGTTGTACATTTAAAGGGATATACATTATTCAGAGAGGATAGAAAAAAAATATAAAAGGTAGCTGGCTATGTTTTTATATTATTATTATTATGTTATTATGTTGTTATTTATATAGTGTCAACAAATTTCACAGCGCTTTACAGTGGGTGGACGAACAAACATGCAGTTGTAACCAGACAAGTTGAACACACAGGAACAGAGGGGTTGAGGGCCCTACTCAATGAGCTTACATGCTAGAGGGAGTGTTGTAAAGTGACACAAGAGGTAAGGATAGTATTAGACTAATGACAGTTGCAAGAGAGGTATCAGTCGGGAGCTGTTAACAGTTTAATTGATACGCTTTTATGAAGAAGTAGGTTTTTAATGATTTTTTGAAGGAGTGGAGATTGGGTGAGCATCTAACAGAGGAGGGAAGTGAGTTCCACAGGAACGGTGCAGCCCTCGCAAAGTCTTGAAGGCGAGCATCAGAGATGGGAGTACAGACAGAAGATATACATAAATCTTCAGCAGAGCGTAAGGGCCTAGACAGGACATGCTTGTGTATTAGGGGGGATAGATAGGTGGGAGCAGCATTATGTAGAGATTTGAAAGCAAGAACCAGAATTTTAAATTGAGCCCTATATCTTACAGGAAGTCAATGTAGGAACTGACAGAAGGGTGAGGCGTGGGCATTGCGCGGGGACAGGAAGATGTCGCCGCATTAATTATGGACTGTAACGGTACAAGTTGGGAGCACGTAAGACCACTGAGAAGCAGATTACAGTAGTCAAGGTGAGAAAGGACAGTGGAATGGACCAGCACCTTAGTCGCATCTGGCGGTTAAACAGGTAATAACACTGAGAAGCGGTTTACAGTAGTCAAGGTGAGAAAGGACAGTGGAATATGACGTCTCTCGGTTGTCCATCCCCTCTGGGGGGTCTAAGGGCCCTGTGGGCTCTTTCCAAGCCAAAGTCTTCCGGAGCCGACTCCCCCCAGGAGTTGCGTGAACAGGGCCATAAGGATTTCAGGGAGGGCCTCTATGGTAGGGCCTCTAATGTGATTGTTGTTCCGTCTGCCCCTATTGTTTAGGTCTTAGACCTGTCTGTGCAGTTCCAGTGGTACTGTGCCCTGTCTAGCGGTGGCCGTGTCTGCCGCTCGCTGATTCTGTAATGTCTGCTGCCTATCTTCCTCCAACTTCTCCACCCTGGCTTCCAAGGCATTAAGGTCTCTCCTTACTTTCATGATCTCTTCTCGGATGGCCGTCCGCATTTCGATCAGTAAGTCTGCTTTGTCCGTGTGAGTGAACATGTTGGCGGAGATGGAGGCTAATTCCGCTGAGATGTGTGAGAGAGTTTCTCCGCCCATCAGGTCCTGTGCAGAGCTCACCATGCTCTCGGACCCTGCGAGGCTTTCGCCATTTGGACAGGAGAGTGCGACTTATTCCATTGCCAGTCAGGCCACGCCCCCTCAGAAGCCAACTTTTTACTTTTACTAACACAAACTAATAAAAACTTAAGGGACTGGAAATGTATGGGATTTTCCTGGTCAGGTAGGATCAATATCCTAAAAGCATACACTTTACCAAAATGGCTGCATCTATGGAGAATGATCCCACTTTGTTTCCCAGAAAACTGGCCATCTTTACTAAACTCATCTTTTTTTAAATTTGTAAGGGGTGGCAAGAACGCAAGAGTTAAAATAAAAGTTTTGGCTAGATTAAGGCAGGATGGAGGTTTAGGGTGCCTGGAAATTTTGCAATGTTACCAGGTTAGCAGACTTTTTCACATATTGCTTTCACAAAATATTGCTGCAATCCAAGAAACATGGTATAAAATGGAAAAAGCTAAAACCAGTTACGAAATTTAACTTCACTAATTTAGGTCCTAGACGTGAATAAAAAAATTAATCAATTAGGCACGAACTAAATCCCAGATACTCAAAGAGTTAACGAGTTGGTGGGACAAATTCACAAACAACATAGGACATATAAATAGAATAATAGATGTGCTCCCTTTTTCTATTATTTCAGATATGTCAGACAGCATAAAAATAGACACTTGGAAGACTGGGGGGATAAGGGAATTAAAAAATATACTAGCTAACATAAAATAAAACCTTCAATTAAACTATAGAGGAATTCAACATTCCCCCCAAAGACACGTTTAACTATCTGCAAATTAAGGGCTTCTCCTTCAACATGAGGGGGAGAAAATTACAATCCTCAAACATCTACTCGAATGAAAGAACTATAGAAACCTAATAGCAAAATGCGCTAAAGTTATATAAAGATGGAGACACGATAAACTGATAGAATAAATGGGAAAACGAACAAGTACATATAAAAGAAGAAGAAAGGATAAGCTCTCTAAATAAACTAAATAAATGTGTACATGCTTAAACCTTACAGAAACCCAATTCAAATTCTCAAACATATGGTACCTAACACCGAAACATTTAAAGAAAATTTTCCCAGAGTCATCAGACAGATGCTAGAAATGTAATGTTAATGAAGGCAATTTAATCCACAGTTGGTGGCAGTGCACACCCATAAATACATTCTGGAAAAATGTAATCTAGGTAATATATCAAATAATGGAAATAAAATTGTTTTTTAAGCCAGAAGTGGTTCTGATAAACTTGTAATGGCCAAAAATGACAAAACAAATATTAATGATACTTCTACATATAAATACAGCAGCTAAACTACTTTTAGCACAAAATTGGAAAACAGGGATAATCTCATGCATCCAAGAATTAATAACACAAGTTATGTGGCAAGCAAGAATGGAAAGGGGTATCCTGGTGAACTTAGGAAACAGATCTACTCAAATAGAAGACTGGGATACATGGATATGCAAAATGGAAATGATAACCTAATAAATATCCTCAACATTACTCTCCTCACTTCTGAAGCTAGCACGCAATAATTAAATCAGGTATAGCTAAGGTCCAGACTCAGCGAGACAAGGGCCAGAGAAGTGGAAGGGAGGAAAAGAAAAGAAGGTAAAGATCTTAACTTCTAAACGAGCAGACAAAACAGAATAATAAAATAAGGAAAATACACTAGGTATAAGAGGCTCTCTCTCTACAAAATTAAAAGGGTAAAGCAAATTTGATAAAAAAGAATATATAATACAATCAAACTAAGGGATGGGGAGGAATGGGGATTTGGGTGGGGAGTCACTGGGAGTTTAATAGGGTAGCAAGAGATATTTATGATGACAAAAGTACCAAGGCCTGAAATATAGAAGTATTAGTAAAACTATACAAGGTAGGTATTCGTCTGAAATAAATATATATTAAAAAAAAAACTGTTTCATGAAGCTAAAGTTATTTTGGTGCCAATAGTGGAAAGACAAAAAGATTTGTACTTGAAAGCCTGGATTTTAGAAAGCAGAAAATACCAAATCAGAAATTGAGAAAAGGCTGGTCAGTCAGTGTGTTTTCAACACAAACGTGATTTTCAAAAACCAAACAAATTAATCAGGTAACCAAGTAAGAAAGTGTAGGGTGAATATGGACTGGGGCTCACAATGGAGTGCTATCAGAAAAAGGTAGTAAAAGAGTGTGCCAGAAAATGACACATTAAAAGAGGGCGAGAAAGGATGAAGAAAACCATGAAAGAACTGAGTCCCGCAGACTAAGGTTATAGAGAGAATGGTAGTCAATGGTGTTTCAGCTAGCAGAGCGATCAAGATGGAGCAGTAGAGAGTAATGACCTTTACACTTTGCTAACAATCATGTCATTGGTCATCTAATTTAAATTGGGTGGTAAAAACAGAAAAGAGAGAGACAGATTGAAGATCTCAGTGGTAGCTGAATGGAAGACTTCCTAATATGAATGGAGATAGGATCCAGGAGACATGGGGTGAGCGAGAGGACTGAAAAAAAAGGAGAGACAGGAGCAGTATAGGTTGAACATATTCATTAGCATGTACATGACAACTAATGAATAGTAACAGTACACTTTCTGGTCAAATGGTTTAATAATATTATTATTACTGTTTTAGGAATCATTAATTATTTCTGCACAGCATACATTACAAATCAAAAAATATTTTATTACATATAAAGTACCATTTAAGTGACAAAGAGGCACACTCTATGCCACAGAAAACTCAGGTTTGGTCGAACCACCCCTAAAAGGTTTGAATATAGAGAACAACACACAGGGGCACATCTAGAAAACATTGTCCTGTTTCAAGAATCTGCTATGCCCCTGAAATTAGAGAAGATCCTCAGATGCTGTACAAATCCCACAATGCTTTGCCAGCTGTGGATCAACTACCTACCCATCTTTTCAGTGTCCTATTTGTATGCTGTATCTGTGAATGTAGATATGTTTTTGTATGTAGTATATTTGAACGCAGGGGGTCTGTGTGTAGTGTTGGTATTTAATGCAGGTGTTTGTGTGAAATGTTGGGTTTAAATGCAAGGTTTTTTATGTAGTGTTAGTGTACGAATGCAAGAGTGTATTTGGCTGTAATGTTGGTATGTAAATGCAAGGGTGTGTGTAATGTTGGCATTTAAATGCTTTAAATGTTTTTGTGTACATTGTTGATGTTTGAATGCAGGGATGTGTTTGTGTGTCATATTGGTGATTGCATGCAAATATGTATTCACATATACATATGCACTGACACACACACACACACACACACACAGAGGCACATTGCCATTCATAGAAACATCCATACACTGCCACACATAAATGTCTATAGACACATTTACACACAGATACACTCCAATAGGTATGACACATAGTGACATAAATGCACATATTCACAAAAACTGACACAAACGCACAGATACACTGACACATATGCACAGATGCATACTCTGACACACACAAATACTGGCAAACATACACAGATAAACAATGACACACACTAACACTGAGAAAATGACAGATGCATACACTTACACACATTCACATATGCAAACACTGACACACACAAAACCTGTCACACGGAGAGATGCAATCACTGCTTGGCACTGACAGTACCCATACCTTCATAGCACCATAGCCATTATACTGAGGACATAGTGCAATGTTTATGGTGTTTAGAGCATCCCAAAAACACACCTGATGCATCGTTTCTACCAGCTATGCTGCTTAACAACACAAAAATGCAGGTTGAATGCACAAATCACAAGTGTGACTTACAGATCTATTACTAATTCTTTGGAAGTAACATCGCCTGCAATTTGTGTGACTATACCTATAGAAATGGTTTCCTGCTTTAACATTATCTTGCAAGCAATAGTTACCATGAAACTGGCTCGCTCATAAGGTCTAAGAAAATAATTTTCCCGCATCTTTAGTTTATTTCATTTGACAATTTATCAGATTGTAGGAAATGGTATTTGAACAATTTCTAAAATAAAAATCATAAAATGTGATTCAAGTATATTTCTGTGGAATACATTTCTTTTAACCTTCAGTTGTTCATCACATAATTTATCTGATGATAAAGTGTAAGAGTGATATTAATGTTGTCTATAGTGCCACTTTCATTAACATTACAAAATAGCTCTTGATATTATCACAACATTCATTCATTTGTTCATTAGAGGATAATGGTGGCTAATTTGTGATAATGCCATTTATACAAAAGAATAGATGTTTCTTTTAGATGCTACTCACAATTCTCAAAATCTAAATACTGTCTATTATCTATTTTCTCAGTGCTTTATGCTTGGTGCTATTATAACAGAATTGTTTGCAGTTTAATTAAAAGAATCACTGCTGCCATCTATCTGACAGTAACAATGCAAAAAGATGCTTGTGGGTTGAAATAAAAAAAATAAAAAAAGACTTGAATGTTACATGAGCAGTTAAAATATGATAATGCATGCAATATTATTTATATTAAAAATAAAAATATATATTAAAAAATCCACAATGTCCTTGCACTCTGGCTTCAAAATAATGAAACCGGGTGCTTGAAGTCTGGGCGAGATTGCACATCAGTAGAGAAGATGACCAGCACTCACGGATTCCAACAAATAGTTAAAAGTTATAAATGTATTAATCCATCTTTAAAAAGCTGCTCAACATTTAAGTCCACGTTTGGGACTTTCATCAGGAACAACAGCCAAAACTACAAATCAAACATATATAGGAACGATAATCATTGTAAATTAACTTACCCCAGGTGTACCCGATCCCATAAGTGCTGCCGCCCGCGGCCCCAAGTGTCCTCTACGCATGCGTGACATGCTCCGCCCACTCTGGGTGACCACGTGATGTCCGTTGTCATGGAGACTCTAGAACACGCCGCGTCTCCATGGCAACCCGACTACACACTAGCCATTTTCTAAAGAATAATGATTATAAGAGAAGTCTATAGCAGTGATAATAGAAGTACCATAATACCAATTATAAGCTATATAGCTGAGAGATTTGTGTAATATATATCGTACAGTGCTCTAAGTACCCATATTCATTAACATCTTTCACTTAAAGGGGCGGTATTTGCCACCTAATAATTTTTAATCCGGATCTTATAACCAATATAATTGTTTAGTGCATACTGTAATTGAATGTACCAACTATATAAAAATAGAATATATAAGGTACATAGTGTTTAACAAAAGGTGGTATAAAGTGCTATAAGTGCTGAATAGTGCAAACTGTGCAGACAGTGTTGAGAAGTGTATATAAAATACTAGTGCTAGTCTATACAATTCTAAATAATATTTTATGTTTCACAGTACAGCAAAATATATGCCAAAAATACTGTGGAGCAAACAAAAAGCGTACTGTGTCAAAAAAGTAGATCTATAGATGAGACCATTATCAGTGCATATAAAGTGCTGTGTGCTTGTTGATAAAACATGAAAGAGGTGTAATAGAGGCAGTATATCCTCACAAAGAGGTAGGCGACCTCCAAGAAGTTAGACGTAATGTATAACCAATATGGAGTATGGACATGGATAAATTCAATGATCATAGAAAAAAATATATACAAAAACTTATATATACTGACAATAGGGTCTAAATATAAAAAAATGATTAAAAACATCAACTACAGGGGACTCATATAAATGAGTGATAGGAGATCATCTCATTCAGTCCATAAGGGGCTATAGTGTCCAGTTTGTAAATCCAAAATGACTCACGATTTAACCAAAGTTTACTTCTATCTCCCCCCCATTTTAACGGAGGCATATGATCAATAGCCATGAACTTAAGCATTGACAATGGATGTTAAAAAGCAAGGAAATGCATAGTGACTGGTTGATCGGAGATACCGTCCCGATAGGCTACCCGTATGCTCGATCTGTGGCCCCTAATCCTTTCACACAAAGGTGTCTCAGTTTTGCCAATATATACAAGTCCACAGGGGCCACATCACCCACATAAAAACAAGAGCTTCCAGATACGTCATACCATCACTTGCAAGACTCCGTATGTGGTCTACAAACTATCCTGCCCCTGTGGACTTGTTTTATCAACAAGCACACAGCACTTTATATGCACTCAATAATGGTCTCATCTATAGATCTACTTTTTTGACACAGTAAGCTTTTTGTTTGCTCCACAGTATTTTTGACATATATTTTGCTGTACTGTGAAACATAAAGTATTATTTAGAATTGTATAGACTAGCACTAGTGTTCTATATACACTTTTCAACACTGTCTGCACAGCTAGCACTATTCAGCACTTATAGCACTTTATACCACTTTTTGTTAAACACTATGTACCTTATATATTCTATTTTAATATAGTTGGTACATTCAATTACAGTATGTACTAAACAATTATATTGATTTTAAGATCCGGATTAAAACTTATTAGGTGGCAAATACCGCCCCTTTAAGTGAAAGATGTTAATGAATATGGGTACTTAGAGCACTGTACGATATATATTACACAAATCTCTCAGCTGTATAGCTTATAATTGGTATTTTGGTACTTCTATTATCACTGCTATAGACTTCTCTTATAATCATTATTCTTTAGTAAATGACTAGTGTGTAGCCGGGTTGCCATGGAGACGAGGTGTGTTCTAGGGTCTCTATGACAACGGACATCACGTGGTCACGCAGAGTGGGGGCGGAGCACGTCACGCATGCGTAGAGGACACTTGGGGCCTGCAGGCGGCAGCACTCATGGGATCGGGTACACCTGGGGTAAGTTAATTTACAATGACTATCGTTCCTATATATGTTTGATTTGTAGTTTTGGCTGTTGTTCCTGATGAAAGTCCCAAACGTGGACTGAAACGTTGAGCATCTTTTTAAAGATGGATTAATAAATGTATAACTTTTAACTACTTATTGGAATCCGTGAGTGCTGGTCATCTTCTCTACTGATATATATATATATATATAATCCACAATGTCCTTGCACACTGGCTCGAAAGTAGTTAAACTGGGTGCTTGCAATCTGGGGAGATTACACATACCAAAAGAGAAGATGACCAGCACTCTCGGATTCCAATAAGTAATTAAAAGTTATAGACTTTATTCCTCCATCTTTAAAAATACCTGCTCAACGTTTCAGTCCACGTTTGGGACTTTCCTGATGAAAGTCCCAAACGTGGACTGAAATGTTAAGCAGCTATTTTTAAAAATGGATGTATAAAGTTTATAACTTTTAATTACTTTAATTAGCATTAGAGCTCTCCATAGGAAAACATTGAAAATGCTTTCCTATGGGGAATTGAGTGACGCTGGAGGTCCTCACACAAACCTGTGCTATGAAGCAGGAAGTGCCCTCTAGTGGCTGTCTTATAGACAGCCACTAGAAGAGGAGTTAACCCTGCAAGGTAATTATTGCAGTTTATGAAAACTGCATTAATTACAGTTGCAGGGTTAAGGGTAGTGGGAGTTGACACCCAGACCACTCCAATGGCCAGAAGTTGTCTGGGTTCCTGGAGTGTCCCTTTAAATAAATTAAGGTTAACATTACCATCAATTTGGCTCAGTTTGTTAATGAAGTGTCATGATAGAATCATTAAACATAAAAAAGCCTGTCGGTCACGAGACATTCCAGTGGACAGAGAGTATAGTAAAATTACATTTAAAAATTAAAAAAAGTGAAAAAAAATTGATTGCCGTGAAAATGCAAAACGGAGCACAGTAAACTTCACCCCAGTGAACTGCAACACACTGCAGGACATGCATGATCATTGGGGATTCTCCTACCCATGATGGAGTGTCGATTTTTTCCAACTTTGTGTTTTGTTTAAATTGAATAGGGATTTAATTGATTTAACCCCTTCACTAGCAAAACTTAGTGTAAACTTTCTGTCAGGAAAATGGTTAATATTTTGAAAGGGGAAAATATTCTTTCTAAAACATATCTTGAATATATATAAGCTAAATTAAGAAAACTTTAACCCGAGGATTGTAATACAGAATATAACAGAAAAGATTTACCTATCACATGAAAAACAATTTCAAACTCTAATTCAGATTTAATTTGACCTCCACATTAATGCATATATCTATAATGCTATTAAAATATGCAAACTAAAATAAAATATCACAAAATAGAAATAATACCTAACTTTAAAATAGACACTGAAAATACCCACATTTTTACTGAGGAGTCAAAACACATAATTGACGGGAAAAAGATGATTGATTGCTAGAATATAGCCACTAAATTTTGATTTTAATCACAGATCAAGTGAGCAGTGAGCAATAGATGTAAGAATAGAAACAACAAAAAATGGCTGTGTAATCTAAGAGAGAACACAAACCAAAAAAATAGTGTGATAGTGTTATAAATTATATATGTAGAACAAATTAAACTAGTGAAACATAATAACATTGTACAACATAAATTATGAACATTGGCAGAAGCACAAGGTATATGATTAAAAGTGTGTTCTTGGCACATTATACTCCATAAGCTCATTATCATGTGCTTTAATATGAAAAGCCATGTACTACAAGACTGGGGCAAAGTGTGAGATTTGCAAGGTCAATATTGCAAGATAGGCATGGGTTCTGATGATATAAACAAGATGCACATTTTTGATAAGTTGAGCGATTATTTCAGTACACATAAAGACTACCGTATATACTCAAGTATAAGCCGCCCCGAATATAAGCCGAGGCCCCTAATTTTAACACAAAAAACTGGGAAAACTTATTGACTTGAGTATAAGCCTAGGGTGCAGCAACTACTGGTAAATTTCTAAATTAAATTAGATCCCAATAAAATTACATTAATTGAATATTTATTTACAGTGTGTGTATATAATGAATGCAGAGTGTGTTTGTGTGTGTGTATATATAATGAATGCAGTGTGTGTGTTTGTGTGTTTTGTGTGTGTGGATATAATGCAGTGTGTATATAATGCAGTGTGTGTGTTTGTGCAGTGTGTGTAAACTGGATGAGGGGAGGGCATTTTTATTAACATTTTCAAATTGTATTATATTATTTTAATATTATTATTATTATTATATTATTATATTATTATTATTTTAATATTATATTATTTTAATAATATTATTATTATTTTAATATTTGCATTATTGTCCCCCCTCCCTGCTTGTTGCTTGGTCAGGGAGGAGGGACAAAAAAACATTTTTAAAAAATAATGCAAATATTAAAATAATAATAATATATAATTAAAAAATAATATTAAAATAATATAATATTAAAATAATATTATTATATTATTATTATTTTAATATTTGCATTATTTTTTTAAATGTTTTTTGTCCCCCCTCCCTGTCCAGGCAACAAGCAGGGAGGAGGGACAAAAACATTTAAAAAAATAATGCAAATATTAAAATAATAATAATATAATAATAAAATAATATTAAAATAATATAATATAAAAATAATAATATTATTATATTATTATTATTTTAATATTTGCATTATTTTTGAAAAAATGTTTTTTGTCCCCCCTCCCTGGCCTGGCAACAAGCAGGGAGGGGGGAGAAAAAACTATTTAAAAAAAATAATGCAAATATTAAAATAATAATATTATATTATTATTTTAATAATATTATTTTATTATTATTATTAAAATAAAATAATATTAAATCCCTGGTGGTCCAGTGACATTGGCAGTTCAGTGGGGGGGCTGACATGATGCTCTTACTTACCTTCCTGCAGCTCCTGTCAGCTCCCTCCTCCGTGCAGCTCCCCGGTCAGCTCCGTTCTGTTTACAGTGTAAGTCTCGCGAGACCCGCGGGTCTCAATATCATTACTTAATACTGATTGTTAAGCAATACTCCTTATCATGGAACAATTGTGGATGCATTGCTGTTAATTTGTAATTGTATATACTAAAATGTTTGTTAACAATTATCAAAAAACAGATCAAAAGCTAGAAAAAAATCTGAACCCCAGCCAAAAAATAGAACTATATATTTTTGTACCTATCATTACTTAATGCTCATTATATATATATATATATATATATATATATTCAAATGCACTATTTTGAAAAATTAAATATTATAGTGTGATAAAGATAATAATACTTTTAGAGTAGTCTGTTCTTCTTTATGAGCAATGGTATTTCAGTAGTGAAAAGTAGTAAAAAGAGACATGTTACTAGGCATAACAGATTCTAGGAATCATTCCAATTTTCTCAATGGATGCTTTCTATTTGGGCGATATAATTATAGACCTTTTCTCCAAGCTGCAGACAATAAACTTTAGTACTTCCTTTAACCGAATGATCGATGACAAAAATATAATTATCGTTAGTATCACTATGTTGCTAAAAATAATATAAAGAGGGTCTCAAATGCAGACTACAGAATAAATTACAGAGTACATGCCAGGTTTTAAATTAATCATGTGTGCTGCTTTTGAAGCTAGTACATTGCTGTTTCTTAAGTAGATTTCTTTTATTTACCCCTCTTCTTCACCGTAATACATTTTTGCTGTTTTACTGCCTGGAAAATAATCTCAAATTCATTGTTGTAAATGACACTGTTTATTGTAAAGTTAAACAGCTAAGATACATAAATGCACACAAGTTGATTCAGGGCACAATCAATGTATTACTATTTTTTCCTCTGTCCTTGAGATGACTAAAGCTAAAGGCATTGTATTGACATATTTACCAGATGCAATAATAAATGTACTCCATTTGATTGCATGAGATACAATTGTGTGATATACTTTAAAGGAATAATCTAATGTTGAAAATGCATATATTAAATTTTAACATTAGAGTATACTTTCAAGTCTAGATTTCCGGACTCTCATTTTCAAAAGTTTAAAATAGCAATTTTAGCTGTAATCCAAAGTAGAGACAGTCTACTATTTGCAGCCCAAACAGCTCACAATAAAAGTATCAGTTCTGGTGATCGCTTGTCCTATTAAGTGCTTCACAAAGAAAAAAACTGAAGACCATGGTTAATGAGCAGAGATTGAAGTGATATGCCAATCTACTGATATTTATAGAGAAGAATCCAGTACTTCTCTATGAGAAGCCTTAGGTGTGTTCAGCATCATCATGATATGCTTGATGACATCAAATATAAATAATTTGGAAAATCGAAAGGTCTTAACAAGGAAGAGCTTCTAGTAGCTGCCACCAGAAGCATGTTATAAGAAAAAATATATTGCGATTTCTCAGAAAATAAAAAAGGTTTTGCTTTAAAATTACTGCTTTAGGATACAATGATTTTGATATTTGCAGAATCTTGCCACGATATTTCTGGCACCAATATTTAGTAAGATCTGTCCCGATATTAATTTGCAGTTTAGAAATATGATTCACATATTGTAACTAGAGTTGCTTTCATATACACATTATTATTATTATTATTGCCATTTATATAGCGCCAACAGATTCTGTAGTGCTTTAAAATATTATGAGAGGGGGATTTAACTATAAATAGGACAATTACAAAAAAAAAAAGGGGAACAATTCTATTGGAGGTGGGGTGTAAAACACATTAGGACAGGAATTTGCAGTCAAATAAGGTGGGCTGCCCTTTAGGAGAGCGCAAGAGACAGGTATGTGAGGTAGAGGTACACATGTGTGTATCTCTATTACCCTTATAGTTTATAGTTACTGAACTATAAATTTCCATTTATTTTTTTAATTTACTAAAAATTAAGAATGGAATGCGCAAAGAGAAAGAAACATATGAATTTAATAGCTGATTGCATCAATGTTTCTAGTGTATGCAGTAATACTGTGTAATCAAAATAATGCCAATTTTATGATAAAAATACAATTTCTCTGGATGCTTTTAACATGTATTTTTAATGAACTATAAAAGTGTATTTTTCAAATTAAGGTATAGATAATAAACCATTCATTTTTAATAAAAGCAATCTACATTAATTAATTAATGTATTAATTTATAATTGCAATATCAATTTTTTTATTACCTTTTTGTATTAATAGTTCAAGTCAAATAATGGTGATCTTCATACATCTGATTATTCTGTATTTTTTTTAAATTTTTTTGCTTTTTGTTGAGAATTTTGGGAACTAAAAGAGAATGTAAAGTGAATTTCAAATGTAAGGCCAAAATACCTGTACTCGATTTTTTAACCAGATTGGCTGTTTGGCTTAAAATGTGAAATGTCCTTACTTTAATGCATAACCCTGTAAGTTAGAGCAGTTTAGATTGAGCTATATGGCCAACTTACCTTCACAGACTGGTAGAGTGCCTTCAAATTGTAACTGTTCGACCAGTTTACAAGTTATAATGTCATTTCCAACCAATGTAAATCCAGCGTGGCACTGATATTTCACAAAATCCCCTAAAATAAACACAAAGCAATTGTTGTTGTTGTTTTTTTTTTATATTTACAGCTTTATTTAAATAAAATAGTTAAATTATCTGTGAGATGCTTAGATGTGCTTATTTAAAATATTTGCTATAGCTAAACCATTAAGGCTATTAGTACTAATGATATTTACATATTAGAACATATAAAAAGCAATTTATTAAAGCTGCTTTATCACACGTTCTTCATTAATGTGTTTTGTGTTATATCACAGCCATTGTCAATCTAACACTTCAAAACCATTAATATTTAACAGTTTGTATAGCCTATTGCCCTTTTTAATATTATATCAGTTTTAAATAGACTGGCTTAGAGCTAATTACAGCACATCTTATAATTAAAGAGACTAACCTTGCTTTCAGCTTGTCTTACAATGGCAACACTGCTTCGCTAAACGGAATAATTGCCTAAATATTTAATTATACAATTTGTTAAATTGTGTTTTATATTTAAGGAACACTCTAATGTTAAATATAAATATATATTTATTTTTTTACAATTAGAGTGTTGTTTTTTTATTTTACATTATCCCTGTAATCGCTGTAAACTGTATACAGTTTTACCTGTAATTAAACACTTAGATGTTCTTCTCTCTGCAGTCACTGTGCCTCTGGTATAGCCATCAGTTCTGATTACTTTTTCTGGTCTAATACATCTCATAGAAAAGCATTAAGGGCACCCAAGGCAATATCTAAGCTCCTCCTATCTAGTGCTTCTCATAAAAAGCATTGAATCCAGTTTTATTCTAAGATAAGCATTGTATGCATTTGGCATCTCCATGTTTGCTGAATGTGAAAACCTTTGAAAATCAAACATCATAAAGGGGAAAGTGCCTCTGTCAGTCTTACAGTCATGAGAGACAAGTTATTAGCAAATGTAAACTTTGCTATTTGTGAGAATTTTTTTTTTTTTTACATAATCCAGGTAACGCAATCGAAACATAGAATTTGACGGCAGATAAGAACCATTCGGCCCATCTAGTCTGCCCAATTTTCTAAATACTAGTTTAGTAGTCCCTAGCCTTATCTTATAGCTAGGATAGCCTTATGCCTATCCCATGCATGCTTAAACTCCTTTACTGTGTTAACCTCTACCACTTTAACTGGAAGACTATTCCATGCATCCACTACCCTCTCAGTAAAGTAATACTTCCTGATATTATTTTTAAACCTTTGTCCCTCTAATTTAAGACTATGTCCTCTTGTTGTGGTAGTTTTTCTTCCTTTAAATATAGTCTCCTCCTTTACTGTGTTGATTCCCTTTATGTATTTAAATGTTTCTACCATATCCCCTCTGTCTCGTCTTTCCTCCAAGTTATACATGTTAAGTTCCTTTAACCTTCCCTGGTAAGTGTTATCCTGCAATCCATGAACCAGTTTAGTAGCCCTCCTCTGAACTATTTCCAAAGTATCAATATCCTTCTAAAGATACAGGATACCCAAACCATCACATTAGGATTCATTCTTTCTTTCTTTCTTTTTTATCTCCATGTGCAGACTTACATATTGGTATGCATATACTAAAAGATTCTTCCCTAAACTGCAGTCCTTCCTGCCCTGCCCCTACACCGTATATTATTTCTACTGGCTGTGCAGAGACTACGCAGTGTTTAATCAGTAATTTCTGTTCCAAGTTTGAACCGGTCCTTGCTGTAGTTTGTAATAGTGTGAAGACAGATGTAAAATGCAGGTTACTCCCCAAAGAAGTGTAATAACTTCTAAATGTGTATTATATTACAGACACAGCTACCTGAACACCAAATATTAACTGCACATTTAAGTATGGAACAGATACAAACACGTTACTAAAACATAATTCAAAATGGCAGTTACCTATTTCAAAATCATCATCATCTGAAATAATATCACTCTCTGCCACAGCTACTGGAGGCTGGCACTTTTTAAGTGGATATGCTGCAAAAGAAAAAAAATGTTTAGCGATAGAATAATTTTAACTTGAGCAATAAATAAATAAGAGTCGCTAACACTGACTCTATTTACAATGAGTGCATGTCATTGTATCTGTGTGTTCTTATTCAGTTGCCTAAAAATCAACTACAATCGACTACCACGTGTGTGGTAATTAACAGTTTTAAATGCAATTACCTTAATATGAATGACATTCCCCAAAAATCCAAATATAAGGCACTACATCACCATCTATTTTGGACATATAAGTGGTCAACATTTATATGTTTTTATAAACATTAATTTAAAAATAGTTAATCATAAAATGTACTGTTTTATAATATTGATATTAATGGTATGCTCTTCACTATCTCCTAATTCGTATCCCAACAGATTTAATTTCATTGAACTGACCATGAAAGTTCAGGACGAAAAAGCCACCCGTGGAAAAGTCACTATGAAACTTGAGTAGAACTTGATGAGATGTGCTGTATGCTGTTTCAAGTGCAGTATTTCCACTAAAAACTCCAAGTTGGGGGGAGTTTTCATCTGGTCCATCCCTATAAACAACAAGCAAAATACACAAGTTTTTGCTTCACATTGCTACTAAATGTAAACATTTACAACAAATATAATATTTGGAAACTAAAATTACAAAGTTATCACAAAGCAATTAATATGTTATATTTTCAGTATACCACTTTCTCAGGAAAGTAGGTATAGATTTGCATTTACCTTTAAAAAGTGCAATATGTGTTTGCAAGATTGACAAAGGAATTCCATTTATCACCAACCTATTTCCATAAAGTTTTGGCCCAGGCTTTGGAACCTCTTTTGCTAGGTGACCCTGTTCTTTAGTAAGTATGTATGTATTTTATTTATAGTTTTTTTTTTATTGATTATATCAACCCTATCATACTTATAGAGGAAGTATGGGACGTATATTTAGGTATTTTTTTTTTTGGTAGGAGGTGGGATTTATATGGGTTCAGGTTTGAGTTTTTAGATCCTAAACATCTGGGGTGTGCGGTGGTTAGGTATTATACAGTAGTTGAGGGTAGAGGCCAACCACTGAGCCTCTAAATGGTTGATTTCTATCCCACTATTCCCCTCCTCTGTTAATGTCCTTGGGACATTCTATGCTGCTCCGGAGTATCTGGGCTAAAAAGCTGTTATGTGACACCCATAGATGTTAAAGAATACATGGACTGAGAACTTTAAGGGTTACTGCCAAAGAACACCCCAATATGTTTTCAGCAACATCTCCTGAGTACAGTGATACCACCCATGTATAGGTGTGTCAGGTTCTCTGGGGGCTAAAAGACCTTATTTGGAGGATGCGCATTCCAGTTTTGGAACAGAATTTTCACATCTGGTCATCATGCACCCATGTCCTATTTGGGACATTTTTGAAGCCGGCTAATGTAATTTACCCCCATCAAACCATATATTTTTAAAATGTAGGTATTTCAAATGGTGGTATTTTAACACTTTCCATGCACTAATTCTATCACCAGTCTTTGTCAAACTTTTGGGTAGTTATTTGTTTGTGTTATTTTTCTCTCACATTGTATTTTAGGCATGGATTCTCAGTTCCTGTTTTGTGTTACTGACAAAGGACAACCCAATATGTGTTCAGCAACATCTCCTGAGTACAGTGATTCCACCTATGCATAGATTTCTTGGGTTGTTTGGGGGGTTCAATGCCAAACGTCTGACATGTGTTTTTCAAAGCTGACATATCTTCTTTGTTTATCTTCTTTTTGGGGGCCTTTTTACATATCCCAATTAATTTTTTTGCCATGAACGTGCATATATTTGAAAAGTTGACACCTCAAGGTATTGTATATGGAGTGTTTTGATGCCTTTGATGCAACTGTTTTAGCCAAAAAAACATTGAAGAATGTGTGGTGGTAATTTTAAATTTTCATTTTTACACACACATTTTTGTGTGATTTAGGGGAGCCTGTTGTTGGTTATTGCAAGAAAAAACTCCAGGTTGTTTTCTGCAAGGCCTAAAAAAACAAACTTTGGAACAGTAAATGTAACCAAAAAACTGAATGGCAAATGTAAAAAAAAAAAAGAAAATGGATCAGTGTGTGATATCGCTTGAAGTAGTCCCCAATGCAGAGTCCAGGCTGCCCAGGGCAATCAGGACAGTAAAAGACAGTGTCCTTTCTCTGCCCCCGCTTGAAACAGACTCTTCATCTTTTTGAGGATTCTGCTTTGCCGCAGTAGTAAGGGATTTTAAAAATAAAGTGGGTAGACCCAACTCTGCTCTCTCCCATCACCGCCCGGGGAGCAGGTGCATGTTGGTACAAAATCCACGAAAAGACATGGGGCTGAAACTGTAAAAAAGTCAGTTTCATTCCTGGATTTGCTTTTGTACACAACAAAAAAAGTGTCTGCATAAAGAAAATTGCTATTTTTTTGTACCGGGCCCTTGTCTTCCACATAATTAGGTAGGGCTGCAGCAGCTGATCTGCCAGATCAATACCACCCATATGCCGATTATAGGTCTTGATGCACACTGGCTTCCTTGTGCTCTCAGCTCTACCACGTGCAGAGACCTGCACAGTCCTCTAAGTGTGGATGGTGGTAAGAAGGTACACATCCTTCTTGTCTCTGTACATTACTGTAAACAGCTTCTCTTGGTGTAGAGCTGAGTTCTCCCTCTTCATAGCCGGGTTCATGCAAGTTGTCCTTGGAAACCTGAACGGTTCTTTCTGATTGTACCGCAAGCTACTGTATCAAAACAATGCAGTAGCTTGAACAAAGGAACACTTGTATAAAAATTATCTATATGCAAGTTGTACCCTTTGTTTGTCAGGGGAAATATCAAGTCCCAGACATCTTGCCACTGGTTACCATATGTTCTGGGCAATCTGGAGGGTCGACGTGGCTATCCTTTCTCTTGATCACCTAGAAGGCCTGAGTATACCCAATCTTGCTCTCACAGAGCTTATACACTTTTACAGTAAAATAAGTGCTGCTGTGCAAGAGTCAGTGATCTATACAGTGATCACTGGCAGGAAAGGGGTTAATAGTTCTGAAAAGAGCCTTTGAGTCTCACAAAAAAAAAAAAATCACTAAAAAAATGAACCTCTAAAAAAAGGCACAGACAGCAAAAAAGTGCTGCTATGCAAGAGCTACTTATTTATAGTGATCACTGGCAAGATAGGGGTTAACGGCACTGAAAAGAGCTTCTGGGTCTCAAAAATGTACAAATCCATACCTAAAACTACCTAAATCAATCTACCTAAACACAGATTTCTCTCTCTCACTAAAACACAAGTGAAGAGAGGGAGGGAGATCCAGACTGATCAGAGTCAATATTTACTAATATTGACCTGACCAGACAAATGGGGATCATAGTAATAATAAATACGATTATAGGGGCAAGCGCTGATTGGATGACCTTAGCCTGCCTCTAAGATAAGGCAGGTTAGGGCCACCCACAGAAGCCCCATGATGCACTGCCTTTAGAAAGGCAGTGCCCTATTGGAAGCCACATGGCTAGGAGGGGGAGGGGGAGGGGGAGATTCATACATTTATTTTATTTTTCTATTGATTTTATATAACTTATTTATTTTATTTAAGATCCTTCGAGGCACTCAGCACACAGACAGAGCATCGGAAGCCTGTCCGATGGCTTCCGATGCTCTGCTACACTGCCAGGCCCACGTAGGGCAACCCGGAAGTGATCGCTCCGGGGAAGCGTTCACTCAGGAGTCCCGGCAGTCAGGAGAAATACTGCAGGATGCCTCAACATCGAGGCATCGCTGCAATACCCTTAGAGCAGCTGGAAGCGATCATGATATTTACTGCGGATGTACTAGGTACCCAGCCCGTCCGCAGTCCCTAAGGGGTTAAAATCTAGGTTTGGTTTGGTTTGGTTTTGATCAGAACTTGAACAATTGCCTCCATCCTTAAGGGGTTAAAACATGTTATCAATATTTTACTTCATACGAGCGATGGGAACAATACGAAAGGCATTTAGCTAGCAATTGCATTTTAAGTGCTATTCACTGGAGTCTATAACTGTACACAAACAAAATTTAGAAAGTGCCACATTGTCACCAGGGAGACCTTTTACAGCATCGAGTTTTAATTTTACACTTTTCTTTATAGGCAACAATGTCTGTATTTTACCAAAATGCTCATCCTTTGCTGTTGTGTACTCAAGTACATCAGCAATTAGAAATGGTATATTTGCCCTTTAATTTCTTTATCAGAAGCTTTTTTTCATCCACCTGAGTAGTCCAACACTAAAGTTTTTATATTACATTTTACTATATTATTTTTATGTGGTCTTGCACAACTCATAATGTCATTCCTAAAAGGTAAATGCTTTAATGCAGATAGAGATTGCATATGTATATATCTTGACAACATACTGTAAACCAACAGTAAACTTAACAATGTCAAAGCAGCTATCTCTAGGAATGCATACTTTTTTCAAGATCCAAAGTCATAATTTGATATAAACCAGTGTTTAAAGTTATAGGCTACTGCAAAAGAATCCTATGGAAAACCTGGTCTTTAAGTTGACATGCTTTGTGTGCTTAAATGTAGACTCCAAACACAATAACCACTAAAGAGTGCAGTAGTTGGTATCGTGCCAGTAGTGCCCTGATACCCCTCCAAAATGTAAGTTGGTGCCTTTATCAGTATAACAAAGAGGGATCATTTGATCCTTCATCATTATGCACAAATGCAAAAAATGTATGTGTCATACTATACATTTTAGAGGTACTATGAATAATTACACTATGGATAATGAGGCATATGCAGTAAAAGTATTAATAGACAGAAAAACAAAAAAATTTGCTGTTTGCATTTATAACTTGGCACTTAAGCAAATTTTCTTCTGGTATAACAAGCAAATTCTGCACTTTAGGAAAGAACATATATTGAAAGTAACAATATACTACAAAAGTTAGCCTACAAATAAATATCACAGACCTTTTTTTCTGACCTTCAGTGATCTCTTTCAGAGGATAGATGCAAAATGTTTCCAGATGTATCTTTTTTGACAGTGACTAGTAAATATCTTCAAAAATATATGGTTATCTAATTAAATCCAAATATTTGTCTTAAATATTTGTCTTATATTAATCTTAGATTAAATCATATCTGTCACTGTCTAGGGTCTTTGCATAATTTGCACTTGGGAGTCCACTGGCCATGAGGGGAAGGGAAGGTAGGCTTTGCTTGCCTGAACCTGTCCCTCAAGGTGCCTCCTCCATTCTAGTCTGTCTAATCCTCTTCAACTTCTGGTGCTTCAGCTACCAGGAGCCGACATCAGTGACATAATTTGCAAGAGTATAGTATTGAAGTCTATAGAGGAAATTACAGCAAGAATTTAATCTCCCACACAAATTACTCTTTGCCTACTTGCAAATGAAATCATACTTAACAAACAATAAACCTAACAAGGTAAACACCATACTGACATCACGCATGTCAGAATTCGAAATGTTATGTACCAATACAAAGCCACTCAAAAAATCAATCTCCATAAGCTATAAAGCACTACTCCAAGAATCAGACCTGATAAATGACACACATATACAAGCGTGGCACAAAGAAATAGGGAGGAACATATCTCAGGACAACTGGTCCAAAGCTTATATATCACACAAAGGCGTCACCTCCTGCGCCAATCACCTTGAGCTGCAACGCAAACTGGTGTACAGATGGTACCTAGTCCCAACAAGGATTCACCCGATGTGGCCAAGCTCATCCAACAAATGTTGGAGGTGCGGGCAAGCTACAGGCACTATGACACACATACAGTGGTCATGCCACACTCTACAACCATTCTGGAGGGAGGTTCAGGCCATTATAACTGACGCAATACAGACTCAAATATCACTAACTCTAGAACTATGTATCCTATTTATACCACCAGACTCAATAACTAAAGATAAGTGGGCAATAATATATCATATTTTATGAGCAGAAATGCTCTGATAAACCAAGCAAAATTAAACTGGGCATGAAATGACATATGCATGCCAATTTGGAGCATAAAAACACATGAGCCAAGCACACGATAGGTGGAACGAATACCTAGGCTACTCCACAACACGACCATAATTAACACTGTGCCACATAGACGCAAACCAAAAAGTCTCTATCTCCAGGTTACACCCTTCCCCCCACCTTCCCCCTCCTGTCCCCCCTCTACCTCAGTAGACATCCTATTCCCTCAATTATAAGGTACAGTGCATGAGATGCATGTCAGCCCAAATTACCCTCCAGTCATACTGTAATGTACGAGTAAGGTATTGGAAACGAGTATTGCAATGCTTCCTCAAAACCTAATTAAGCCATCAGAGGAGCTAACAATTGGCTAGAGGAACAGGCGACCATTACGTAGAAGAAGGCTGCATATACTATGTTTGATACTATGTTTAACCTTGTACTATTCAGCTTGCTAATTATTATTGTAAAGTCAAACTACTGTAAATCATTGTACTTGCATGCGCGTCCAATAAAAATTGTCAAATTCTAAAAAAAAAGTCTATAGAGGATCCCGCTATGGATCCTCCATTGAGGGAGTTTTTTTTCCCCCTACAGCCATCACTGGTGACAGCTAAGAGAATTTACAATCTTGTCAAAAGGCAACTCCCCTTTTGTTAAGCTTATCAAGCGTAGGACAAATACTTTGTCTCCATATATATTTTGACTACGTTGGAATTCCTGTGAAATTGCTACACATCCAGTTTAAGTATTTCATACAGACTGGTTCTCTTTCTTGAAATAGAGCAAAGAGTAAATTGGGAGTACATTTTATTCATTTAAAATATTTTATTGAGGATTTGAACACGAGGTATATAAATATGTACAGTGTTTGTAAGTCTAGTGTATTTGGGTACATTTTAAGTATATCATATACTTGTACTTTAGCAGATTTTTTAGCTCAGGGTAATAGTTATGTGAAATTAGTATTTACTAGCACTGTATCTAATCAATTATGATGGTGTAGAAAACTCTCTGGGTGAGTTGAAAAACTGCCATCAAGATGCATAGAACTTGTTGCGGCATTTCCTATTTATTACATAGACTAAGCAACATACCTCTATAAATAAGAAATAATTACACTAGAAACGACACCAGCTATGGTAGGCAAAAGTTAACTAAATCATTGGTGAAGAAAATGTCAGACTGTCAAAAAAGTGACAAAAAAAAAATGACTCTGAAATGCCAATGTAAACCACGTTATAATACATATGTGGCTTGTTCACTAAACAGTGATTTGAAAATGAAAATTACCAAAATTAAATTGATGAGTGTTACAGGAAGTTATTATCTATTGAACCACATGTAACATGCCATATAACATCACATATCATTATTATGCACATACCAAATAGTATATATTAATACAGTATGATGGGAACAAGAGTTCTATAATTTCAAATAATTTCCAGCATTAAAATGCTGCCTTTGCATGTGGCTACTGTACATGTCAGTTCCTATTCTACCTTCATTAGATTTCATCAGCGGTATTCTTTTATTGTATTTGCAAAAGAACTGTAAGAAGTTCATCTCACTGAAATATTATTGAGTGTTCTAGATAGCACCGAGCATCCTAGTTGCTATGTGGTAACTAGAATGCCCAGTGGTATCTAAGACACTCAATAATATTTTAACAAGATGAACTTGCAAAACTTTTGCAAATACAGAAAATAATCTTGCATGCAAAATCTAATGGAGGAAGATGAGCGTGCAAATTGACAATTTGGCTTTGAAAAGGCAGACTTACAAATCTTAAAACTGGCATATCTGATTGTGCTGTGAGTTTTTATGCCAGACAATCCTTTGTTCTGTGTCTGTCATGTTATGGTTGTATTGTTCACTGTGCATTAAAGTAGCAAATCTCACGCAATCTCATCTTTTAAAAAAAACAAAAAACGTGGGTAACTCATTTTATTACGTATGCTAGTTTTCAATTGAAAGGATGAACTGCAAGTTTAAACACTGTTCCACATCTTGGATTTTACATGAAAAATATGTCCTTCCATCCCACTGCAATTAATTTTCACAGTGTATTAAAGATCTACAGCTATTTATAATAAGAACTCCAACCATCACAGAAGTATAATGATAACTGATCAGTCAATGATTGATTACTTATTTTATGTGCTGTATGCATGTATGTGTAAAAATTGATTAGTTTTCTAAATTTGTGTTTTGACCTTATATGTTATTATTTTACTCCTTAAAAAATGTCAGTTGTAATCCCACATCCATTACATAGTTGCAGAGTCAAGGAAAAAATAATCAATTTAAAACCAATTTATTTACTTTGGGTCACATACCATACTGCAATGTAATCATTCACTGGCTCTGTCTGGAGTAAAGTAAAGTTAATATACACTCCGTGACCCTGCAGAACAGAAATAAACCATGTGCAGTCCTTTGAATTCGGATATTCATCTGGAAATCCCGGAGAGTAAATTGTACCATTTTCTGATGATACATTATATCCACAAGGGGCTGAAATGAAGACAAAAAAGTTTTGAAAAGTATTGGAATGCATAAAAATAACTAGATTGCATTCATAATTCTCACAACATTTTGAAAACTGCCACTTTATGTTATAATGACTATTGACTTCCAACTACACTGTTTTGTTTTTGTTCTAAGTTAGTTTCTTTTCAACTCATCATTTGCCAGAGGTGCTTTATAATGGTATGAGTTGCTTTAGAATGGTTTGGCTTTTTATTTTGGGCCTGCCAGGCACTGCTCCCTGTCTCATCTACATCTCAGTGAAAGCCAGAAGGTGAGCTTGGTGGTGCAGTGCTTAGCTCATTGGCAAAGAGCGATCAGCTAATGCTCTGAAGGGCTTAGTTTCTGAGAATTAACAGAAGCACCTGAGTAGGAGCTTCAACTCTCACTGAGCTACAGAGGAGGCAGGCAGTGGCAGCCAGTGTTCAAAATGGCACCATAACCATAACAGTGTGCTGTAGTAGTTACAGTACTTGGAGTGTGATAAGTTTCATATAGTCAGCACTGGTGATTTTTCCATTGTCTTCATTTTATTTCTAATGGAAATGTACTTCTTTGTCAGTCCAAATCTTATTTTTTTCTTTTTTAAAAGCATTAAGGCCAAATTTGTTTTTGGCAAAATAACAATCACCCTCAATGAAGATGTCAAGTAAGCCCTAATGATGTGTCTGTACTGGCCCAAGCCCAAAGCAAAGATGGCATCAATCATTGGAACTTCCCTAAGGTGATTTCTCAAACACTTAACAATGCAGATAGTGTAGCTTACTGTACAGGCTCCATGCTAAAATTAGTTATTGTAAGTCTCATCATTCTTAAACACGCATACATGTGGTATTAGGGATTTTCTCAGTTTCTCAGAGCCCTTCATTCTCTTTAGCACAGCACATGAAAAAAGACATGATTACATACTATACATTCTTTTTTGTGTCACTAATCTTGGAACAAGAAACTGCATGATATAATTGGAAAAACAGTTAAATTACATCAAATTGGCACTGATGGTGGATAAGCAAGATAACATTACTGGTTACAATTTGCCTATAAATAAACCAAAACACTTATTAAAATAGCACACTTTTCACAAATAGAATTGTTCACATTGTACTTAATGAATCACAAAACAAATTGCCCAATTTATATTATCATGTTAGTTTTCTCTAGAGAAGTATATTTTGTGCTGCAAATTCAACGAATAAATAACATATGCTAATTCCCATAAATTAATTTTGTGACCAACATTCTTTATTATCCTAATTATCATCATCAATATGCCCAATAAGTACCTGAGAAAGTGCACAGCTAATGCCTTCAGACTCAAAATTAATAAATCATTACATAAAATGATCAGGGATCTATGGCTTTGCAAAGTACTAAAAACAAGTAATT
The DNA here is from genome assembly GCA_933207985.1 of Pelobates cultripes. NCBI lineage: Eukaryota > Metazoa > Chordata > Amphibia > Anura > Pelobatidae > Pelobates > Pelobates cultripes. Next base: position 137,043,272 of record OW240913.1, read on the forward strand.
AAAAGCGAGCTTTTGAGATGATACCTTCACATCTTGGAAAAGGATAGTTCCAGTTTCTATTAATACCATGCTGGCACGTGAGGACGGCTTGCCCAATCAGAACATATCCAGGATAACATTCAAAAGATATTGATTGTCCCACGTTGTAATCTGTGTTAATGATATACCCATTCTTAAAAGGATTAGGATCTGGACAGTTTTGAAGTTCATAAGCTGTAATAAAATAAATAAATATGCAAAAATGAATTTGGGGAAGAGTGGACATTTGAATAAATAGACATTATATTATTTATTGTATGCAGTTGAATAAAACGTGTCATTAAAAATCGATCGATGTACACTATAACCCACTATCACTTTATTCTCATAGTTTACACATGAGCCCTGATAGTCAATCAGAGTGACAAGAAAGACATTTAACAACATAAACAAATACAATTTAAAGGTATTTTGGTATATATATATATATATATATATATATATATATATATATATATATATATATATATATATATATATATATATATATTATAACGGCATATTTAAGTTTAAATATACGTACCGAAAATGTATAGAATTATTTCTTGGTGCTATAACTACAATAAGTATTTAAATATATATATTATTTGAAAAAAATGTATAAATTGAATAAAATAACAGTTGTTTTTTTTTATTTCTGCCACAATGCTTTACTGTAGCATATGCCGCTGCCCCAAATAACTTTTGGTACACAACCTACTTTAATTAGACAATGTCTAATATTAGGAACCATTTTGCTATATTTAACATTTTTTAACAATTAATCTTATAAAAAAACAAACTGCATTTTAACTTGGTGGAGGTGATAAAGGCAAAATCGAGGTTAAACACTAAAGCATAGATTTAATATTGTTAGGTAAGCTATTCAAATTATTTAATAATTCATAATTATGAATAAACTTGTAAAATGTTTTTTTAACAGATTAAAATATAAAAAAATATATCCAACAATATTAAACTGAGGCCTTAGGCCTTGATTTAATAAGCTTTTTGAATGATTAAATGCTGTTAGAAAAACTTTCCAAACAGTTTATCTATATGATGAATTCTTTAGATAAAGCATTTGGAAAGTTTTTCTATCTTTAAAAAAAGTGAATTCTCGTGTGGCTATTTAAATGACTGGCCGACCTCAAATTGCCTGAAAAGGTGAATTTACTTACCTTTTCTCCCACGCTGCGCTGGTCTCACTGCTACCGTCTCTGCCTCCATGGCTGAGATCATCAATCTTGATGATGTTAGACAACACAATGTATTTCCATAGGAAAACAATAGGAGGCTATTGTGCATGTGCAGTAAAGTGCTGTGCTGTGCAAAGCAGCATCTCCTCATAGAGATGCAGGGTTATTTACTAAAGTGATCATTTAAAGTGAATCCAAAGTGAATTTCAAATTTAAAGCCAGAGTAGCTGAACTGAAAGCATTTAATTTTTTTTTCCAATTTGGTTACTTTGACCTTAAATTTTAAATTCACTTTGTATTTTAACTTTAGTGAATAACCTATTATTATACCATTTTAAGTGATTTTAAATATAAAACAGGTGGCAATATAAACCAGCTGGCAATAATTTTATCACATGACAGGAGGCTTCGTATTTTGCATAATCTTTCTTACTAACTCCATAACAGCAAAGAAAAGAGTGACAAAACTGAGAACCAATCACAATGCAGTATAGAGTATAAGAGGTGTAACATATGACATAATTTCCTCTTTCTTTGCTGCTCTATCACAAGCTAAGTACAAAATTTGGTTTCTCATTATTCAGCTTATATATTATACATATTGTCTTTATTTACATGTGACTTTGTATGTATACTCTAATACTTATTCCTATTTATATATATTTACTATTGACCCCATTTCAGGGGGGGCTAACCCCTCTCCCCTGGGGTCTGCTCCCCTATTTCCTCAGGGAACTTTCTTCCCCCCTGTTTTTCTACCCCTGGGGCTTTGCCTCTGGCTTCCCAGGTGCATTTCATGGCTCCCCGCTGTCTATACCCCCTCTCCATACCTCTTCCGTGATTTTTTTCCTCCCCTCTGCCTTTTTAGGCGCTCGCGACCAATATTACTAGGCGAACGTTTGGCTGTTTTAATCACACGAACGCCCGGCTCTGCCTGGCGTTTGTGCAAGTTCTAGTTTTGCCGCCCAAACTAAGGGAGGTACTATCCTCCCCATACTAACGGCTGTTAGTCCGGCGGCCATCTTAAAGGGATAAGCACTGTCAGCTACCTGCTCCAGCTATCACCTGCAAACAACAGGAAATCTTGATTACATCCTGCCTCTTCACTCAGTCGGAACAAGTCAGGTTAGTGCCTAGCACTTGGGGTTGGTTTAAGCCAGTTGGACTGTACCTTATTCTGGCCGAGGTGAGCCCCCATTTTGTGCTGCTAAGCGGACCTGTTCATGCAGGATTCCAATTACCTGGGTGAGCCCCAGTGACACAGCCCTCTCATCATCCTTCTACGACCTACTGGTCTCATAGTCTCTCAGGTTAACCACTACCGATACCATACCATCCCTGGTCCCCAGGCCTCTCCACTAATTGTGCCTAAGTGCCCTCACGCAAATCCATCGAGTGATCCCCGAATATCTATTCCAGATCATGGAGGAATCACAAACCTCCTCAGACCTCCAGACCATGATCACAGCAGCTGTGGCTGCAGCTATGGAAAAGGCCTCTTCTAAGACGCTCCCGACAGATCTAGACACCCCTAAACCCATCTCTAATCGGGTTCACTATAGAGCGGACTCCGAAGACTCCGACTCTTCCAGAGAACGCTCCCGTCGTCCCTAAACGCCATTGGAAGGGCGAGGCCACTGCGCCACACAAATCTAAGGGAAAAGCCCCTGATAAATGCAGAAAAGTCATGGCTCGTACTACCCACGACCCCACACAGGTTTCCTCAGGTGAGGAAGACGCAGAACCCACACATGCACTAGCTGTGCTGGATGAATGGCAGGCAGCGGTCTCCGACCAGGAGGACTCCGATAGGGACTCCGTGGCCAACTCTGAACATTTTTTCATAAGGGAACAGATTCTGGGTGAGCCCCAGAACTCCATGGCTACATCCATGGATAACCCACAGGAGGGCACAGAGATCTTCCTTGACAATTCGGGCCTCCAAATGTTTGACCCGAGAAACATCCGTCATCCCCGTTCGGAAGAATAGTCACCACCCGATCATTTGGCAAGGTTTATGCACTTCTGGCTCAGGAAATCTCTGGACAAGGAAGTAAGGAAATGGATGAGATCAGAATGCCCTCGGCCTAGCCTATCAGACAAGGTGGCGCACACCCCTGAATTTGATCCACTCATGACTACTTTCATGTACTGAGGGGGTCGGGACCCGCGTAAGGACATAGAGCGCGGTTTTAAAGGAGTGCAGGACAAACTGCTAGACGCCATTGGACCGCTAGCTAGAATTATGGATATGGCGGATGACGCCTATGAGAGGGCTGATGATTTTACCTCAGATACGGTGCATGAGTGGGCACGAGATACCCGTGAATGGGCACAGAGGTGTTTCTGTTTCCTAGGGAACACCAATGTAGCCCTCTCTTCGGAGAGGCGCCGAGCAGCACTTTATCGTATCGTCGAAAAACTTGTCGAACTGGAGGATAAAGAATTAGGCCCTTTGGCACAGGGTAAATTGTTTGGAGAGGCCTTCCTTAAAGAATTGAATAAAAGGGTCAATATATTTACGTCCCTTAACAAGGTGCAAACTTCAATGCGGAAAGTCTTCCGCGGTTCTCACACCCGAGGTGTTTTTGGTAGGGCTGGACGGCAGAGGGGCCGTGCCGCCAGCCGCTTTTGGCCATCTGGCCCCCGTACAACAAGGACTCAACCATTCTACCCAGACTCATCTACCCGACATAGATTCCACCAATTCAGGGGATCAGATCGTGGCCGAGGCAGCCGAGGACACTCCCGGGCAAGATTCTCCAATGGTAAGTCAACATCCTACCCTGCCTCTAACCTCCTGTCATATCGCAGGTCTTGTTTCTATTTTTTTTCCAGAACTGGGCAGACCTATCTTCAGACACGTAGATCCTCCAAACAGTGCGGGGCTATCAAATAGAGTTCGACTCGACCCCGCTCCAGCAGGCCCCTCCATGTCCGATCCAGACTACACAGGCAGACGCCGTCTCATAGACTTGGAACTACGAGAACTGCACTCCAAGGGTGCCATCCAACCAGCTCCGGACTTAACCGGTTTCTACAGCAATATCTTCCTGGTCAATATGTTCCTGTTATCAACCTCAAGGAGCTCAATTCTCACGTGGTATACCGACTTTTCAAAATGGAAGGTATCCACCTTCTCCGGGACTTGCTTCGACGCAACGACTGGTTCACCCATCTGGACCTCAAGGATGCATACCTTACCATTCTGGTACACAACAGCAGCCGTGCCTACCTCCGCTTCTTCTGGCACGGGACACCCTGGCAATTCACCTGCCTCCCGTTTGGCCTCAGTTCGGCCCCGTGGTGCTTCACCAAGATTATGAAGGCAGTAGTGGCGACACTCAGAGCTCAATGCATAAGATGCATCATCTACCTCGACGACATCTTGATCTTCGACGAGGATGCAGGGACTTTGAGGAGACACACGAACTACACAGTACACCTATTCGTGTCTCTAGGTTTCGTCGTCAATTGTCCCAAGTCTGCAATGATCCCGGCTCAATCAATTCAATTCCTCGGATTCGTAATAGACTCCACATCATGCACTCTTCGCCTCCCGGCCACAAAAATTACAGCCATCCACAGAGAAATCCGGAAAGTCCTTCGACGGACAACCATACCCCTATGACTACTGGCACAGATTGTGGGCCTTCTTTCCGCATCCATCCAGGCCATTTTCCCCGGACCCCTGCACTACAGGGCCATGCAGCGCCTCAAGGCAAGATTCCTTGGCAGAAAACCTACAAAAAACTAACCGGTTCCAATGTTGGACGAAGTTCGGGAGGAACTACACTGGTGGCTGAACTGCATACAGGCTTGGAACGGCAGGGCCATTTTCCGGAACCAGCCAGACTTCGTGCTGGAATCAGATGCCAGTGGCTCAGGCTGGGGAGCAACGGATGGAACCTCCTCCACAGGAGGAGCATGGACTTCCGAAGAGCTCACGATGCACATCAATTGCCTGGAACTCTTGGCCGGATCCTTCGCCATTCGCAGTCTGGCAAAAGAACGATCCAACTGCTGCATCCTGCTCCGCATGGACAACGTCTCAGCGGTAAGATACATCAACCGCCTCAGAGGTACTCGTTCTCAGGCACTGGTGGATATCACAAAAGAGATCTTCGATTACTGCCTACCACGCAACATCACCTTGCTGGCAGAGCACTTACCAGGAGACTCCAACATGACGGCAGATTGGTATTCATGCCACTGGCGGGACGCCAGCGATTGGCAACTAGACCCTCATATTTTCACAATACTGGATGTATGGTCCTTCACCGGATCCGCCTACAGAGAGTGAGGATAATCCTCATCATGCCTCTTTGGCAGAGCCAGCCATGGTTCCCGGACCTTCTGGAACTGTCAATCAGGGATCCCCTCCTCCTACCAGATGCTCCAACCACTCACCCGCTGGTCATGCAGGAACACCTTTCCCTTGTGGCCTGGACTCTTTCCGGGTTTCCTGGGACTCATGGGCACCAGGAACAAGAAGGTGCTATCTATCAGCATGGCACTCCTGGACAAGTTGGTGTGTGGGACGGGACCTCAATCCCTTTACTGCACCTACTCACTCCATCATGAATTTCCTAACCTCTCTGTTCACTGCTGGGAAGTCATACCGTCCATCAATGTGGTACGGTCAGCCATCTCAGCGGCCCATACTCCGACCCAGGGTACACCTGTTGGTAAGGATCCGCTCATCTGCAGACTTCTCCGTGGCATGCGCCTTCGGCGCCCCCCGGAGCCCAAATACTCAAGACTTTGGGACGTTGGCGTGGTCCTACAATTCTTACGAAATTGGCCTCCTAACAAGAATTTGTCACTCCGCCAACTTACCGCAAAATTCACCTTCTTGCTCTGTCTGGTTTCCTTTCGATGGGTATCCGACGTACGCACCTTCAACGCCGACACATTTACCTTCTGCCCGGCGGGTGTTACCTTTCAGGTCTCACGACGCACTAAGTCCAACTCTCACTCGGTCTTCTACCCTTTTTTGCCTTCTGACCCTCAGCTCTGTGTGGTCTCTACTCTCCGTCAATACGTGGAAGCCACTGCGAAGTTGCGGCAATCTTCCACTCGTCAACTTCTCATCTATTACGTCCGCCCCTACGGTCCAGTTTCGGTTACTACGCTGGCCAGATGGGTTAGATGGCTAATATCCCTTGCCAGTATTGACCAAACTTTTGGAGCACATTCCATACGCGGGGCCGTGGCCTCTTCCGCTTATGCGGCAGGCGCTTCCCTTTCGGACATCTTACAAGCGGCGGACTAGACCAGAGAATCCACCTTTAGGACGTTCTACTTCCGTCCTCTGATAATCCGGCCTTTTCTCTGCTTTCCCAGCGTTGAAATTGCAAAATACGAAGCCTCCTGTCATGTGATAAAATTGAAGATTATGCTAGCTTCAGTGTACAGATAATCTTAATTTTAATAATGACAGAAGGCAAGTATTTTCCCTCCCTGCTCTTTCGCTCTTCCCTCCCTCTGTTTTTCATGCATATTTCCAACTCGTTGTGTCTGCTATTATTGTACTAATGCCTAATTTGGGTCACTCATACACTTAATGCAGATATGCCATGTGGGTGGGATGTTTTAGTTAGCACCGATAGACGGGAGGAATGTATTTGTTCTGTTTTAATATTGGTGGTTTTAATTTAATCGTAAGGGATAGACATTTCATTGTTTTTACACAACCATTTTTGAAATCTAATACCCTTTATATTCTCGTTTCAGTTTAACCAGATACCTCAAGGAACTAAAGACTCCATTCAAGATGTCATCATAGTCTTGTCATGGAAGATCATCACTTGACATCAAGAAGTCTTCGCTTGGAGTCTACCTGTTTCGTGTTCAGTTTTAAATGTTGTTCTACCATTATCTTACCAGGGACCTTTACGAGATATTTCTATTATTATTCTGCATTGTGATCTTGTGATGTCACATGCTTTAAGAGGAAATGATGTAATATGTTACACCTCTTATACTCTATACTGCATTGTGATTGGAAACATAGAAACATAGAAACATAGAATGTGACGGCAGATAAGAACCATTCGGCCCATCTAGTCTGCCCAATTTTCTAAATACTTTCATTAGTCCCTAGTTTTATCTTATAGTTAGGATAGCCTTATCTTATAGTTAGGATAGCCTTATGCTTAAACTCCTTTACTGTGTTAACCTCTACCACTTCAGCTGGAGGGCTATTCCATGCATCCACTACCCTCTCAGTAAAGTAATACTTCCTGATATTATTTTTAAACCTTTGTCCCTCTAATTTAAGACTATGTCCTCTTGTTGTGGTAGTTTTTCTTCTTTTAAATATAGTCTCCTCCTTTACTGTGTTGATTCCCTTTATATATTTAAATGTTTCTATCATATCCCCCCTGTCTCGTCTTTCCTCCAAGCTATACATGTTAAGATCCTTTAACCTTTCCTGGTAAGTTTTATCCCGCAATCCATGAACCAGTTTAGTAGCCCTTCTCTGAACCCTCTCTAAGGTATCAATATCCTTCTGAAGATACGGTCTCCAGTACTGTGTACAATACTCCAAGTGAGGTCTCACCAGTGTTCTGTACAATGGCATGAGCACTTCCCTCTTTCTACTGCTAATACCTCTCCCTATACAACCAAGCATTCTGCTAGCATTTCCTGCTGCTCTATTACATTGTCTGCCTACCTTTAAGTCATCAGAAATAATCACCCCTAAATCCCTTTCCTCATATGTTGAGGTTAGGACTCTATCAAATATTCTGTACTCTGCCCTTGGGTTTTTACGTCCAAGATGCATTATCTTGCACTTATCCACATTAAATGTCAGTTGCCACAATTCTGACCATTTTTCTAGTTTACCTAAATCATTTGTCATTTGGCTTATCCCTCCTGGAACATCAACCCTGTTACATATCTTAGTATCATCAGCAAAAAGACATACCTTACCATCAAGACCTTCTGCAATATCACTAATAAAAATATTAAAGAGAATGGGTCCAAGTACAGATCCCTGAGGTACCCCACTGGTGACAAGTCCAAGCTTCAAATATATTCCATTAACTACAACCCTCTGTTGCCTGTCACTCAGCCACTGCCTTACCCATTCAACAATATTTGAATCCAAACATAAAGATTGCAGTTTATTGATAAGCCTTCTATGTGCAAGAGTGTCAAAAGCCTTACTGAAATCTAGGTAAGCAATGTCTACTGCACCACCCTGATCTATAATTTTAGTTACCCAATCAAAAATCAATAAGATTAGTTTGGCATGATCTCCCTGAAGTAAACCCATGTTGTCTCTGATCTTGAAATCCATGTGTTTTTAGATGTTCATCAATCCTATCCTTTAACATGGTTTCCATCACTTTCCCTACTACTGAAGTAAGGCTTACTGGCCTCTAGTTGCCCGACTCCTCCCTATTACCTTTCTTGTAAATGGGCACAACATTCGCTAACTTCCAATCTTCTGGGACTACTCCTGTTAACAATGATTGGTTAAATAAATCTGTTAATGATTTTGCTAGTACACCACTAATCTCTTTTAATAGCTTTGGGTGTATTCCATCAGGTCCCATTGACTTATTTGTCTTTACTTTTGACAGTTGAAATAGAACCTCTTCCTCTGTAAACTCACGTGTAATAAATGACTCATTTATCCTTTTTCTCAACTGAGGTCCCTTTCCTTCATTTTCTTCTGTAAATACAGAACAAAATATTCATTGAGGCAGTCAGCCTGACCTTTATCCTCTTCTACATACCTTCCTTCTTTTGTTTTTAATCTAACTAATCCTTGTTTTACTTTTCTTTTCTCATTTATGTATCTAAAAAATGTTTTATCCCCCTTTTTTACTGACTGTGCTATTTTCTCTTCTGTGTTTGATTTGGAAGCTCTTATAACTTGCTTAGCCTCTTTCTGCCTAATCTTATAGATCATTTTGTCTTCCTCACTCTGGGTTTTTTTTATAATTCCTAAATGCTAACTTTTTGTTTTTAACTATTTTGGCCACATCTGCGGAGTACCACAGTGGTTTCTTGAATTTTTTGCTTTTACTGACAAGCCTAATGCAATTTTCTGTTGCCTTCAATAGTGCAACTTTTAAATAATCCCATTTTTTCTTGGACTCCATTTAAATTGCTCCAGTCTGATAATGACTCCTCTACCCATATTCTAATTTTAGAAAAGTCTGTTTTTCTAAAGTCTAAACTTTTGTTTTTGTGTGGTGTGACTCAGTCACTGTTCTTATATTAAACCACACTGACTGATGATCACTGGATCCTAAACTTTCACCTACAGTAATATCTGATACCAAATTTCCATTTGTTAACACTAAATCTAGTATGGCCTCTTTACGAGTTGGCTCCTCAACAACTTGTTTTAGAGATAATCCCAGTAGGGAGTTTAGAATATGTGTGCTCCTGGCACAAGTAGCTAATTTTGTTTTCCAATTTACATCAGGAAGATTAAAGTCACCCATGATGATAACTTCCCTCTTCATTGTCATTTTAGCTATTTCCTCAACTAGTAGATTATCTAACTCTTCAATTTGTCCTGGGGGCCTATAAATCACACCTACATGAGTTACTGTGTGATTACCAAATTCTAACGTAGCCCAGACGGACTCTATGTTTGCCTCACTAACTTTTATTAGGCTAGATTTTATGCTATCCTTCACATACAAGGCCACCCCTCCCCTTTTCTTGCCTTCCCTATCTTTCCTATATAAAGAGTACCCTGGTATTGCTATGTCCCAGTCATTTTTCTCATTGTACCATGTCTCAGTAACAGCGACTAAATCTACACTATCAGTTGCCATTATTGCTACAAGTTCATGGATCTTATTCCCTAAACTGCGAGCATTTGTAGACATGACTCTAAGCTTATCATTTTTTAACACACTTGCTACAGGCACCTTCTGTCCTTCTTTTGGGGGACAATTGGTTTTGTCACTCTTTTCTTTGCTGCTATGGAGTAAGTAAACAAAGATTATGCAAAATACTCGCCTCCTGTCATTATTAAAATTAAGATTATCGGTACACTGAAGCTAGAATAATCTTCAATTGTTTTAAAACTTTGACGGTTTACAGAGGAACCATGAAATCTAAGCATGAGGTCTCTATGGGAAGTTGTTAATATGTGCTTTACTTTTCACACAGATATATTCAGTAAGTAGTTTTCAAAGTAGTTTGCATAGGGAAGTTTTCAAAACTCACATCTTTGTTTATAAAAACATTCACAGCATCTCCAAAATACCAGTAAATTTGTAGACAGTGAGCCATAAAAATAATCTTCATAAACCAGCATGAATCCAGCTTATAGTGAAGAACAAAATGTTCCTCTCCATCCCTTAAGAAGTTGATGAAATATTTCAAGAATATCATAATGATTATATGAGTATGTAATACACTGTTTAGAAAATGCAGAAAAAGTGCAAATGCATGCGGCATTGCTCTTTTATTCATTTTAAATAATGTAGCAAACTAAAATATTGATAACAATGTTATATATATATCTTTACTGGTATTTTGGATATATATGTATATACACACACACTTTATTTCAATTGGCAGATCATGTTTTCAAATACATGCTGAATACAACTGGGACTTACATGTGATTAATGAAAGTTATAATACTGAGCTGTACCTGCCTCAATTTTAATTATGCAAAGAATAGACCATGTAAAAAGCCACATAAGCCCAGGCACTAAAGTGCTCACTGTATCAGTCCATACAGTAATATAACAAAGGGTATACTAACCCAGAGCCGAAGACTCACAAAACCCCAACATTTCAGCGCTCGGCCTTCCTCATGGGTGATCCCCAAAACCGAAACATTAGGGTTTTTTGTGAAACAATTACAACCACCTCTCCAAGATTAATTGGAATTCAATAAGGAAAGGCTTCATTTATATAGTGTGCTGAATATCCTGGTATATGCCTTCCTTGCAGTATTCTCAATAGGCAGCTAGTAGGCTTCCCAACCATACTAATTTTGGTAGGGCAGTCCCTATTTCTGGGTCCTGTCCTTGTTTTAAGGACACCAATAAACTGTCCTCAGCAAATGCTGTGAACAGGGCATTAGGATCCTGCAGAGGACACTGAAACAGTGTTCCCTGCATGATTTGTTCTTGGTGGGCTGGCCTACTCGATTGGAAGGCAGCCTGGCATGCTTTCATTCAAGGCTCTCCTGTCAATTATACAGGCATTCCTGCACTCTTTCCAGGCAGGTGTACCCCTTTTTGCCCTCCGACTGGCATCCAGCTTCACAAGACACTGGAGTTGGGAGGTATGATGCTAGTAATAGTCTGAAAGCATCAGCTGATGCTCTTGGCCTATCACTCTGAGGCTTTTATATAGAAAATAAGAACTGGTTTGAACAAAGAGGGGCAGAGTGGATGGGCGCTATCTACCCAACAGTGGGATTAAACCATTCCTAAGCAGTTTAACTCCTTGGTGAAAAATAGTGTGCAGAATATAGTGTACTATACTATAAGGAAAGCATGTTTCATGCTGCATTTTATGGTCATTAGGCTTTTCGTCTCCACCCAGTATTGTTCATTAAAATTCTTGATGTTTGATAATTAATGTTCAAATTTGGAATCATCTTGATTAATGTCTATCACTGAAAAAACTACTGCCTGTAGTAAGTTTTCCTCACACTAGATCTATTATTCATAATAAAAAAAACAAAAACATTCATATATCCTCAATGTGTTGGCATTGTAATAAATAAAAATGGAGGTTTAACAGTACTTTACTTATTTATTACACCAAGGAGTTAAACTGCTTAGGAATTGCGTTAACTGCAAAGTCTTAAACAGCGTGCAAGAACTATTATTTTTAGGATTCAGCCAATCAATATTAAAATCTCCAGAGACCAACAGTTCACTTTTTGGATTCTGAGCTATGGTTTCACTAAGGAGATAGGCTATGTCAGATAGGGAATGCACTGGGGAGCTAGGTGGGCGGTAGATTCCTGCAACAATGATTGATTTACTGCATTGGATCTCAATTGTGCCAGAAAGGAAATCAAAGGTGGCAGAAGGGCTACTTCTCATTAGCGCAAAATATTTTCAAGCTTACCCATCATGGGATCATCTGATGATCGTGGAAGGACAAGTCAACTTTTTGCTTAGTGCTCCCAAGTGAGACACTGTCATATCACTGTGTCTGTATGTACTAAAATGTCTTGTATTTGCTTGATCTTGTAGGATATACATACATACAAAATGTCATAAGTGATAGAGATAATTAACATTTTTCAAAACCAGTTACACTATTTTGTGGAGCACAGAAATAAGTCCAAAACAAGCAATGAAATATCAATAATGTACCACTGCTTACAAATCACCATCCCCCACTATGCTCATATTTCCCTATTTTATTTACCTTGATATAACATTTTGAAGCCTTGACGATTTTCTGAGTGATCACTAAAAAAATGAATAAGTACTTCATGTGTTGTGCTGAGCAAGGATGATGGAAGGTCAGCTCCACTAAATTGTCCAATCTGAGAACTGGAACTTGCGTGATGAGGCCCATTCTGAATTTCAAGAATATCATGATTGGCTTCAGTTGAAAAGTTTTCAAACTGAATATGAGCCCCTATTCAAAATAAATATATACACATTAATCAGGAACTAAATCAGTTGATACATCTTATATTGCAATTTATGAGGATATGTCGCAACTATTTAATAATAACATTGTAGAACTGGCACATTACTATACAAAAACAAAATAGTTCAGTAAAACGATGATTATTTTATCTGATTACAATTTATGAGAAGCATATTGTTCAATATGATAAGAATAAACTGAATATAATACTTTCTAGGTACTAAGAAATATTCTAGTTTATATCTATTGCCATTGATACAGCAATACTAAGCTAGACATTTGGAATAATGATATTATAATCTCACATTTCTTCAAGAGTCACCGTACACACCTTAAGAACCTATGCTCAATTCCATGGTCTATTTTTCACTGCACGGGCCAGAATATATCTTTATGTATGTCTATAACAATTTTTGAAAATTGCTGCAGCTGCAAGAATCCCCCCTCCAACATGAATGGTTAAGAAGGAGGACATTTTACCTGCAGTCCATTTTCTGTGTACATGGAATTTTTACACTAGAGAATGCTTGTGTCCCTACATCTTCCTATGTTTTAACTTCTTCCTAAGTTGTCACTGTGCACAGTGTATATCTATTTAAGTTACACTAATTCTTTTCATGTATTATATCTAAACAGCTTGAATTGTTTTTGCTTTTCAATGCAGATTGCATTTTAGCTTTAATTAGGAAATTATAAAATGCCATACTTTATAAACCACAAATTATATGTATACCAACCATATCCAACAGGTAACATGATCTTCCAGGTACAGTCTAAATTACTTGGATAATTTCCTGGAAATCCTGGACTCAGGATAACTCCAGCCATGGTCATTAATGTCTCACCACATTTGGCTAATAGAAAGAAAAAAAAAAGAAAATATAAACATATATTGACTTTATGTATCTAGGTTTGTTTAAATTCATTAATATTATTGTATAATATGTTCATCCTCTAGCAATCTGACAATGTTATTCATATATAGTAAAAGTGGCATTGGTAAGGGAAGTATTGCAGTCTCATGTATGGCACATAATTACAGTTTATGTCAACACTGGTTCAAAATCTTAACCTTACTAGAGATGATTGTAAAAATTATGACTTGACTAACAGCCTCCACTCCTATTATGTTCATAGCCTACAGATTCCTAATTAACTGTTTTAATTGCATTTTTATAAAAGTGTTGCAGCAAAATATAGGTTAAAGGTTGAATGGTACTGAAATGGGAGTAGAATGAAAAACACGATGTCAAGCTCTACTTTATACCTATCAAGTTCTACCTAATAATATAGGGGTGTGGGGGAGAGAGAGAGATTAAATGTAAATAAGATTAACTCTTTAGACGTACTGCCAAATATTTTGTGGACAGGAAAAATGGAAAAACAAATTATTTACAAAATATACCCACAGACAGACACCCACAGATACCCACATACATACATACATACATAGACTTACAGTTAAACAATCATATTGGATGTAGTGAAAATTAAGGCGTTTGCTTTAATTTTACATCAGAATGAAGATATAGTGTTCATCAGCTGCTCACCAACTTTGGCAGCTGATGCAAAATTAAATGTTTTCACATTCCAGGTCCTCCTAGGCTTTGATGGAGTGGAAGGGAAGAAATACTAGTGTTGTGCAACCACAGAGATATGCTAATCGGGAAAAAGATGACCTGAAGGGTAGGCTTGAACAGTGCTATATACAGAGAGCTACCACTGTGTTATGTGCTCTTTGACTGTATTTATGGAATAATTTGCAAAGTAAATTTGTTTGTAATACACAAATTTTATTTGCAGTTCTGCAATCTTTTGTATACTCTAACAATCGTGTATGCACAAGTCACTGTGTGAACGGGTTAAAGCAGGGGTACAGATTTTAGGAATTTTCTCTTAGTAAAAAATGTTGCTGGGGAAATATCAAATCCTTCAATTTAAAAACCTCTCATTTTTGATCTAAAATAAACTATCTAAATAATTTACATTAAGTACAGTCTGTAATAATTCATAAGGATTTATCTGTCTTCAATAAAATGGTGATAAAAATGAATTAGAGTGTAGAACTGAATGCATCTTCTAGAAAAATTATCATGTGCCATATAGACATTCGAACATTTGTTTTCTACTTATCTGCTATGATTTGTGTGGTAGAGTAACCTTATAATAACAATACATATGCTTTTTTTCCAGTTGCATATGTTACTACTTCTGTCCTCATCCTAGGCCACAACTTTATTTAAACGACTATTATTGAGCACACCATGGTTACCTACCATGCAGGCATGTTAACTATGTCTTACTTTGGGGCCCAATCACAGTCACATATCTTTTGAGACCCCAAAACCAGCGGAAAAGACACAGCATGTGGTAGGTAAGATGGTGGCCTAAACAACCTGGCATCTCTACAATCGAATATAGCATCTGAGTCAGAGATTTTGTCACAACGATCTGAAACTTACCCAGCTTTGGAAAAGAAAATTAACAACATGCGGCAGAACTGCTGTTCTACATTGTAAGCAGACTTTAGGCAAATCATAACCAGTTCCCACCAGAACCTGCAATCTTTGGGAGAACGCACCAACACCCTGGAGAGTAAGCTTTGCAAACTCTGTGAAGATCACAACAAAGTGGCAGACAAACTCACTAGAATTGAGCCTTTATGCAAAAAAATTGTTGATGCTAAAGACTGTGCTCAGTGAGATTCTGTAGTGTACCAGAAAATGTTCAGCCAATAGATTTGTCCATATATCTGTTTGACTTCCTTAACAAGATTCTTCCTGCCAAGGAACAGTCAGACTGACTCCTGGAAAGGGCCCACTGGCTTCCTAAGTCACAGAACCTGGCTACAGGTATCCCAAGGGACATAGTTGTTAGATTACATTACTGTACTAATGCCATAGTTTAAGCATGCATGGGATTGGCATAAGGCTACCCTAGCTATAAGATAGTATGAGGGTATTTGGATATTTTGGCAGACTAGATGGGCCAAATGGTTTTTATCTGCCCTCACATTCTATGTTTCCATGTTTCTTTGTTTCTATACTAGCAAACACCTTTCCAGATCCTTAACAGCATAAGCTACTTTGCTGACTTATCAGCAGAAACAATAATGAAATGCTCCAAGTCACTGAATTGCTCTGGAATTACAATGTAGCTTACAGATGGGGATATCTCAGTTAACTGCTGGTTTGGCGTAACGGCACCTTGCACCCAATTTATCCACTCACACAAGACTTTCCAGTCTTAAATTCATAGAATTTAGTTCCAGCTGAACACCCTACTTCTCTCCAAGAGTCAATATTTGCCTGGAAGAAACCTGGAAGAAATCCTTTAGTCCCCAGGATTAGATCTTAAATCAGTTGTATGCTTACTATAATTAAGGTCATCTCTTGTTGCTGACTTCACTGCAAGTTGGACTTACATCCATAATCACCATAGAGACTGACAAACATGAAGACCACCTAGGAAGGCTTTTAATCTTGGTAGGGATGTTGTTCAAGTACCCAATTACATTAGCCTCAATTTATTCTCCAAATGAAAACAAAATTTCCTTTTTACATAGTAAGATATTAGGGTCTTTTTCTCCAGCAGATTGATAACAAGCCACTTTTAGATGCGATAAATTTAATCCATAGATTCAAAACTCCCAGTGTACCTTGATGCCGAGAAGGCTTTTGATCACCTGCACTGGCTCTATAGGTCCCATACTTTATGAAAATTTGTTTTCCCTCCCCTTTTCTTCAGGCCATACTTACACTTGTACAATGCTCTCCCAAACCATGCACTTTTTTAGATCATCCCAACTTGCTGTAGCGTTACTTACCTTAACCGGGGGCCGGTCGCGGTCCTCTCTTCAAGCCGCGCGCGGTCCTGCGGCTGCACGAGCCGCGCGTGGCTCATCCAACTACTTCGGATGGAGGGCGGGCAGTGACCGCGTGAGGCGGTCACGTGTCCCGCCTGAAACTAAGAGCGCGCCGCGAGTCTCGGGCGCGCTCTTAAAGGGACAGTGGGTGCCTAAATTGGAAAAGGCATCCCATTGGTCCCTGTCATGCCACACTCCCCATACACTTACCTTTTGGGGGCGTGGATGTGACAGGGACCAATCAAATTAGATGTTTAGGTATTTATACTCACCTTCTTCCCTTTGTTCCTTGCCCTATCGTGGTTTCTGTTTCAGTTCCCTTTAGCGCTTGTGGTGTTCAGTTGTGTTTTCTCGTATTGACTTTGGCTTCGTATTCTGACTTCGTTTTCGCTTTATCCTTATCTGTACTGTTTGCCGGCTTGCTGTTTTCCGTGTACCAGACCCCGGCTTGTCCTAGTTTACGCTGTCTCTCTGTGCCCTTGACCTCGGTTTGTTCCTGGCTCTGTCTTCTCTCATATACGTCAAGTCCGGCCATTCTAAGGTCCGGTAGACGTATCTCTCCTCTGTATTTGCCTCTGTTTAGCTGGATCCTGCGTGTAGGGGTATATTCTCGTTACATTACGATAGGGCCATGGACCCCGCAGATTTAGCTCAACAGATGGCGTCCCATGAGGCAAGATTTGTAGAGCAGGATCACCGTATGGATCAAATAGCTCAGGCTCTCCAGACGCTCCTAGCTAGAACCGTTCCAGCAACTACACCTAACCCTCCTACGCCCCTTCTCCCTGAAGTATCTACTTTGCCTAATACTTCGGCCCATTTAACACCTCCTCCTAGGTATGGAGGGGACTCTAAGACTTGCAGAGGGTTTATTAATCAGATTGAATTTCACTTTGAAATGTATCCACGTTCATTTCCCACAGAGAGGTCTAAGGTTGGGTTCTTTATGCACCAACTTACCGATAAGGCACTTGAGTGGGCAAATCCTATTTGGGAAGCTAATGGGCCTATGGTACATGATTTCAACAGTTTTCTTACGGCTTTTCGTAGAACTTTTGACACAATGAAAAGGTCAAAGAATGCCGCAAGAGCATTAATGAGAATTAAACAGGGTTCTAGGTCTGTGGCTGATTATGCTATTCAGTTTCGCACTCTTGCTTCGCAGGTAGATTGGACCAACAATGGGTTAACTACTGCCTTTATGGAAGGTTTGTCAGATACGATATTGGATGAGGTAGCAGCTAAGGAGCTTCCTATTGCCTTAGAGGACCTTATCGATTACCTCATTGATATTGATAATAGAATTCGTGACAGGCTCTATACCAAGAACAGGAATAGACGTTTTGTTACACCCATTAACCCCAGAGTTAATATACCAGAGAGTGTTAAAGTGTCTGAGGAGGAACCTATGCAATTAGGGGTTGCCAAACTCTCTGATACTGAGAAATTACATAGGAGAAGGGAGGGACTCTGCCTATACTGTGGTAGGAGAGACCATATGGTAAAGGAATGTCCTTTACTCCCGGAAAACTCTCGCACCTAAGACCTTATAGGGGACTGGCCTTGGGTGTGATATCTAAGTCTCCTAAATTGCCTCCTAACCGCTTGCTTCTCCCGGTTTCTTTATATATGGGAGAGATTTGTATAGTTGACAACATATATGCTCTGGTTGACTCTGGGGCAGCTGAAAATTTTATAGACTCTGGCTTTATAAAGAGAAACAACATTCCCATCAGAGAGAAGGAGATACCCTTGGCCGTTGAGGCCATAGATGGTAGACCATTAAGTTCTCCAGTTGTTACTCATGAGACTGTACCATTACACATGTACACAGGGGTTTTACACTATGAAACCATTCGATTCCAGGTCATCACCTCTCCCTCTTCACAGTTAGTATTAGGGTATCCATGGTTACGTGCTCACAATCCCATTTTTGACTGGGAGACAGGGCAAATAAAATCATGGAGTAAGGCCTGCCACGAGTCTTGTACGTTGGAAGTCACACCTTTGAATTCTATTGAGGTACCTACCAGTCCTCCTTTGTCTATGGTTATACCCCCTCAGTATTTATCTCTAAAGACTGTTTTCGATAAAAGGGAGGCTGAGAAATTACCGCCTCACAGACCCTATGATTGCGCTATTGACTTGTTGCCTGGCACTATACCTCCAAAGGGCAGGGTGTACCCCTTATCGGTTCAAGAAAACCGTGTCATGGAGGAGTACATCAAGGAATCATTAGAAAAAGGGTTTATTAGGAGATCCTCTTCTCCAGCTGGAGCAGGGTTCTTCTTTGTATCGAAGAAAGAAGGTGATTTAAGACCGTGTATAGATTATAGAGGTCTAAACAAAATCACTATCAAAAATGCATACCCTATACCTTTGATTACAGAATTATTTGACAGGCTGAAACATGCCACTGTGTTCACTAAATTAGACCTTAGGAATGCATACAATTTGATACGTATAAAGGAAAATCACGAATGGAAGACTGCATTCAACACTAGATCCGGTCATTACGAATACACTGTTATGCCATTTGGGCTTTGCAATGCCCCAGCAGTATTCCAAGAATTTATTAATGATGTATTGAGAGATTTTATTCACACATTTGTTATCGTATACTTGGACGACATTTTAATATATTCTGCAGATATACACACTCATCACAGACATGTTATGACAGTTTTGAAGACCCTTCTTGCTAATGGTCTTTATTGCAAGCTAGAAAAATGTCTGTTTGACCAAACCGAAGTCCAGTTCTTGGGGTATTTGATTTCCGCTAAAGGTTTTCGTATGGATCCCCAGAAGCTAGCTGCTGTAATAGAATGGCCTCTACCGCAAGGTCTGAAAGCTATTCAGCGTTTTCTTGGGTTCTCCAATTATTATAGACGTTTTATCAAAGGTTTCTCGTCCATTGTAGCACCTATTACCCGTATGACTAAAAAGGATGGCAATACTCGTGTTTGGTCTACCGAGGCACTTCAGGCTTTTGAATTTCTTAAAACTACGTTCTCCTCTGCACCTATTTTACAGCATCCTGTCCCCTCACTGCCCTATATTCTTGAAGTTGATGCTTCGGATATTGGGGTAGGTGCTGTCTTGTCCCAAAGAGAGTCGCCTGAGAAGCCATTGCATCCATGCGGCTTCTTTTCTAAACAAATGTCCAAAGCAGAGAAAAATTATGATGTGGGTAATCGTGAACTCCTTGCTATTATTTTAGCACTTAAAGAGTGGAGACATTTGTTAGAGGGAACTAAGGATCCTATCCTCATTTTTACGGATCACAAGAACCTATCCTATCTTAGCGAAGCCAAAAGATTGTCTTCCAGGCAGGCTAGGTGGTCACTATTTTTGTCTCGTTTCAATTTTATTATCACCTATAGGCCAGGTGATCGCAACACTAAAGCAGACGCTCTGTCCAGACAGTTCAAAACTACTGACAAACAGGAGATTGATGTTACTCCTGTCATTCCCCCAGACAGGATAATAGCTACTACTATTTTGTCTATTTCCTCGTCCCTCTTGCAGACCATACAAGCGAAACAAAGCATGGCACCTAGCGAGAGGCCTAATGATAAACTGTTCGTTGATGTTCCTGAGAGACGGGATGTTATGTCATTATATCATGATACTAAGACCGCTGGACATCCTGGTATTTCCAAAACGGTGTCAGCTGTTTCTCGGTATTTTTGGTGGGATTCCTTACGAAAGGATGTCACTGACTATATAAGTGCTTGTACTACTTGTGCCTGTATGAAATCCTCCCGTAGAGTTCCTTGTGGGCTGTTGCATCCGTTACCCGTTCCCGAGAGACCTTGGTCTAACCTGTCCATGGATTTTATTGTTGAATTACCCCCTTCAAATGGTAACACAGTAATCCTGATGATAGTGGATCGGTTCTCCAAAATGGCTCACTTCGTGTCTCTTCGCAAGTTGCCCACATCTAAGGAACTGGCTCATATCTTCGCTAGAGAAGTATTTCGATTACATGGGATTCCCGTATCTATTGTATCCGATAGGGGTAGCCAATTTATTTCCAGGTTCTGGAGGGCCTTTTGTTCAGAAATGGGTATTTCTCTCTCATTTTCTTCCGCTTATCATCCCCAGTCTAATGGGGCTGCTGAACGTGCCAACCAGTCTCTGGAGCAATACCTCCGTTGTTTTGTGTCTCACCATCAGGACAATTGGTCTGACCTGCTTCCTTGGGCTGAATTTGCTCGGAATAACGCCACTCATGATTCTTCCGGCAAGAGCCCTTTTTACGTTGTCTATGGCCAGCATCCCGTTGTTCTTCCGGCTGCATTCTCCTCACAGGGCATGCCAGTTCTGGATGAGCATTTGGCTGGTTTGCGTAATACTTGGGAGCAGGTTCAGCGTTCTTTGGTGGACTCTGCTACTCGCCAGAAGGCTCAGGCTGACAAGCATCGCAGAGCAGCTCCGTCCTATGTTGTGGGGGACAGGGTTTTGCTTTCCACGCTGAATATTCGTCTCCGGGTGCCTTCTATGAAATTGGCTCCCCGCTTCATTGGACCTTATCGTATTATACATAAGGTTAATCCTGTTTCTTATGCCTTAGGCCTGCCTAAGAATCTACGTATTCCTAATGTTTTTCACACCTCATTGTTGAAACCTTTCGTGCGCAACCGCTATACCCGGCATACTCCTCCTCCCCCTCCTATCTCGGTAGAGGGTCATGAGGAGTTTGAAGTGTCTGCTGTTCTTGACTCTCGTTTCCTTAGGGGTCGACTTCAATACTTGGTACATTGGAAGGGTTATGGGCCTGAGGAGCACAGTTGGATTTCGGCCGATGCTGTCCATGCTCCCCGTCTTGTGCGCTCTTTCCATTCACGTTTTCCTGCCAGGCCTGGTCCTACCCGCCCGGGGGGCGTGTCCTCAGGGGGGGGTACTGTAGCGTTACTTACCTTAACCGGGGGCCGGTCGCGGTCCTCTCTTCAAGCCGCGCGCGGTCCTGCGGCTGCACGAGCCGCGCGCGGCTCATCCAACTACTTCGGATGGAGGGCGGGCAGTGACCGCGTGAGGCGGTCACGTGTCCCGCCTGAAACTAAGAGCGCGCCGCGAGTCTCGGGCGCGCTCTTAAAGGGACAGTGGGTGCCTAAATTGGAAAAGGCATCCCATTGGTCCCTGTCATGCCACACTCCCCATACACTTACCTTTTGGGGGCGTGGATGTGACAGGGACCAATCAAATTAGATGTTTAGGTATTTATACTCACCTTCTTCCCTTTGTTCCTTGCCCTATCGTGGTTTCTGTTTCAGTTCCCTTTGGCGCTTGTGGTGTTCAGTTGTGTTTTCTCGTATTGACTTTGGCTTCGTATTCTGACTTCGTTTTCGCTTTATCCTTATCTGTACTGTTTGCCGGCTTGCTGTTTTCCGTGTACCAGACCCCGGCTTGTCCTAGTTTACGCTGTCTCTCTGTGCCCTTGACCTCGGTTTGTTCCTGGCTCTGTCTTCTCTCATATACGTCAAGTCCGGCCATTCTAAGGTCCGGTAGACGTATCTCTCCTCTGTATTTGCCTCTGTTTAGCTGGATCCTGCGTGTAGGGGTATATTCTCGTTACACTTGCTCTATGAGCACAACTAAAAATTCATACGTAGCTCCGTTCTCATTTAGTCAACTAATGTGAATCCACTTTCCTCACACATCCACATTTCCATTACAAACCTTCTCTGCATAATTGGTGTAAGTGTATGGTGAAACTGTTACCGGCCTTCTTTTCACTCCATCTCCTCCCTTTGAAAAGGTGGATAACAGCAAGAGTGAAGAGCTGGTGGCACGAACAGAGGTTGTGCCCTTCCAATAATTGTGCCACCTACTTACCTAATTATGATGTAAGAATATGTTAAAGTCTCTCCAAGTATACTTCGCTGTCACGGGATGTTTACCCTAACTTACAGGATATGGGAAACTCACAAATGGATGGTCAATACATTTATGTATTAGTAGACCTTAGAGATGTTATATATAAAGATGGAGACAAAGTCAAAAATAGCCAAGGTCAGGATTATAGAAATATGAATTTAAGAATTAACAAGCCGGGTCCAGATTCCAGAAGTACACAAAGTCAATAAACAAGCCAAGATCAATATCAATATCAGTAATACAAGAGAGACTTACACAATGCACTACATGGGTACCAAGGGAGAAATATAGGGCACTGAATAAGGGCCAAAACAATAATAATATAGGCTTACTTAATTTCTAATTGGTCCACAACACCTGTGTGACTACATTAAGTATGAGAACAGGGTCGCCTTGGTGACGTGGACTCTTTAGGAATGTAGCTGATGTTTCAAAAATCATAACTTATTCAAATTCCTTTATTCAATGCAGCATCTGTATTTCTATGGAAAGTTAGGTTGCAGGGCTGAGCGGTGGATTCGGCCTACATGACCTGTAAAAAAAAGGAGCATTTCGATGGTGTCAAACAGGTAAGTATCGTGACACTCTCCCAGCTCAACAAGCATCTGCAAATTTTAAAGTTCTGTGTGAGTATGAAATTCGGCCATAAGTCATCTTCTTATTATTATTAAACTATGCATTAATCCTTATCTATGAAAAAGCCTCATGCTCTTATGCCCAGCAAAAGGTAAAAGAACTACAACAAACATTTCCTTTAGAGAGGTTTGAAGCAAAAGCTACCAATATGTATGGTATTTTAAAGTGTTTATCCCACAAAGAGGCTAGTAGAAAGATGCTTCTTGGATGGAATATGGTACCTGCAAGACTGGCCCATAAGTATCCAAATACTCTCAATATTTCTTGAAGAAGCAAGTCCGACGTCAGAACTATGTGACATTTTTTTTGGCAATCTTTATTTTATTTTATTGAGGCTTTGAGCACATATGCACAACATGAGGGCAGTATAGACGCGTACATAATCCAGCACCGTTCAATACAGCCTAGTACTCCAGTACAAAATTTTTGCCGGTTAAGATTTCCTCCCTCCACCTCGATCTTAAACAGAACAACCAATGGTAACTGTAGGATCCAAACAAAGTAACATCTGCATAGTAACATTAATATAAAGGTCAGGCCCTTAATGGTCCGTCAAACTAGCTGGTTACTCTCTACCGAACCCATTACTGCCATACTTATGGCCTGTTCCAGAACGAACCCCGTTACAGAGATCGGGATATATGTCAGGGCTTCGGTCACTTATTCTACTCAACTATTTTATTATCCGGGGACAGTCCGTAGTGAAGAAGAGTCAGTAAAGCTCGAATGTTCCGAGCAGGGCGTCTCTTTCGAAGGAAAGGGTCGAGGGTGAGAGGAGGAGGAAAATGGGGAAAATTGTCGTGTATTATTTGCCAGAAGACCGCTATGTGCGGACATGACCACCAGATATGGAGGTCCGTGCCTTCCGCTGTTTCGCATCTCCAGCAGCTGGGCGTGGGTCTCAGGCTCATATGGAACAGCCGGTAGGGCGTCCTGTACCATCCTGTCATAAGTTTGTTATTGAGCTCTTGCAGTTTCACGCTGGTAATAGCCAGCGGAGTCCGACAGAGTGTCCCCTGTAGCAAGTTCCCACGTAGCCTGTTATGGTGCCGGAGGATACCGGGTTACGTCAAGTAACAAGGAGTACAACGTAGAGATGCCTCTCGGCAAGTGTGTCCCTGCGTCGCAAAGGACCTCAAAGCGGGTTAGGTCCCTGTGTATTAGCTGCTTGCCTGGTAGGGAATGATAGTAGTGCCTTATTTGCTGATATCGGAAGCTGGTTATCACCATTGAGGGTGCCTGGGAGACCAGGGCCTCAATGGGTTTCAAATTTCCTCCGGAGCACCATTCTCTCAGGTACAGTTTGTCCGGGTCACAGAACGCAGCTACATCTCGTGTCGCAAATCCTCCCGCAATCTCGGGGTTGCAGACCACCAGAGTCAGCGGATTCGGGTTGGTCGTAAGGCCCAGCTTATAGCGGACGGTGGCCCACACTTGTAGGGTTGCTCCTATGAGCGGGTGTATGTGACATTTTTTGACCACAAAGAGATAGCACACAGATTCCTCCGTACACATACTAAATCTACTCACATTTGGAAGCCATGGGATAGGTTCTATACTTTGAACCTAATAAAACTTCTACGATTTTCCATGGGAATTTGCAAAGCTCCTAAATTTCACTTGCACCTCTCACTCCCCTTCAGATTTCTCCATCTCTATTTCACAGTTAGAATATTGAACCCAACATGCATTATGTTATTTTTTTATGTGAACAAGCTCAGTGTCCAACATGTTGTAAGTGACTTCATGTAACTATGCTTCATTGATTATTTCTTATATATCTACTCTTGTTTCTGATTATGTTGATACAATTATATGCCCTGACCACATCTATTATTTACAAAACAAAGTTTGGTTTTCAAAACATTCTAGATAAATCAAACAAACTAAATGGGCAGACCATTAAATAAATAAAAACATAGTCCCAACTAAGTATGGTTAATGACACCTTTAGTAATATGTGTCATTGCAAGATTGGGTGTATTTTGTAATTCAACTTCTTTTAAAGAAGCATAAAAAAAGTTTAGTGCCTTTTTAAATAGACTTTTCAGATTACATTATATGCCATTACTAAGTTATAAAACTATTTTACTATTCATATAAAAATAAATCTGTTACATTAAATTTCTAATCATGTTTCTCATATAACCTTACACAGATGCAAAACAAGCTTTTCAAGAATTGAACTTCCTTCAACGCTAGTTACTTTCCAATTATATTTTATTGTATAGTATGACAGTGTGACTTTTTAATAATGCATCTGATAACCTTGGTGAGTGTCTATGCAGAAGGAATATCTTGTGCATAGTGAAATAAAATTAAATGTTACATTCATGATGTAAATTAATTTTTTTTTATCTATCTAGCATCTTTCTCACATATTTTATATATTGTATACTACATTTTGAACTTTACAACAGTACTTATAGTGCATCTCTTTTTATATAACAGTCATGTAACATCCTGCAGCAAATCCAACAACCCTCAGGTATTGACAGAAGCTTTGAAGACACTCCATCTCATTCATTCTTGCATTGCTACCATATTATCATGTGTTAATAAAGAATTATTACCATTTGTACCTGTAGTGTGCAATTTTCTATGCATGCATTTTGTATTATTGTCATTTAATGTTTCTGACCAATATTTCATGTAGACAGTTATTTATATTTTGGGTGATATAATTTGGTTGCTAAACTTTTCAATAGTATATAACACATGGCTACTCTCCCCTCCTTCCCCTCTTTCCTATTCTCCTCCCAGCTGTAAATACCTTAATATAACTGTTCCATCTCTGTCCTTCAGGCCTCATCTCACACTCATACTCAGTGGAGCTCTGCATTTAACATGCTGCAGCAAATCCAACATCCTTCACCACTTCCCACCCACTCTCCCCTCCTCCCACCCAGGTTCCCACTAAATATATAGCATGCTCCTCCAGCGGTTTGAGATTCTCCCTCAATTACCTCCCCATTCCCTTTATATTTTACCAATAGCTGCTTCTCTCTGTTAACTTTTAGCCATCACCTCCAAATTTCCCCTGCTACCTCTTGTCTCAAATCCCCAGTGTATCCTTTAGAAACTCACGGGCTATCTAGCTAAGCACTTTGTATAAAAGAGCTCCTATGGCTAATTATCAGCTTACAGCAAGGCTCTCTCAACCTCTTGTATTTGTCTGTATATATTGTATGTTCTACACTAATTGTACTGTGCTGCGGAATCTGTTGGTGCTTTATAAATACCAGTAATAAATAAAAAAAAAATATAAGAATAGATAGAATTTAAATTATTTTATGGTGATTTTATGAATTTGCCAAACGTATGTTTTACTTGCATAGTACTTTTATAATAATTGCAGTGATTATGAATTAATTTGCTTGACACAGGTTGCATGAAAAAACCCACATAGTACAGGTTTATTTACCAAAGGGAGAATTCAAACTGAATTCAAGAAAATGTTAAATTCAAGGTCAAAATAGCTGCAAACCAATGTTAATGCCTTAACGATTGGCAAAGCCTGCCCGTAACATAACATGAAAATCTGCTATGTAGAAATAGCGTAACTGGTACATGTGCCCCTGAAAGTTATAAGTTTTGCTTCATTAATATAAAAAGGGGCTGTGAACCGTACTTCCTTGTATTGATGTTTAAATGTTTTTGCTACGTAAAGCATAAATGTGATAACGTAACCTTACTCATAGCCAGCTAAAACTACAAGCTATGAAACATAATGTACACAGCCTCTGTCCTGATCGATAGATACTAGACTAAATAGCATTGTTTGAAGAATGACCCGTTTAACTAAGCATACCAATAATATAAAATTGCGCATGTATTTCTTTTGTCCTGCATGTTCAGCGAGGAAAACGCCTGAGGACTGCTCTCGGAGCACCTCAGATCTGCTTGTAAACTTTATGTGCACTGCAAAAATAAAAAATGTAAAAAAAAAAAAATAGCTGCAAACTAGAAAATGGCAACTATGCTTTCACAGTGAATACTCTGGCCTTAAATCTTGAATTCAAGGAAAACTATATTTTTATGCTAAAGTTCCACACAAGCTCACGTGTCCCTCACCCACCTCCAACTACCAAAGCACAGAAATTGTTAAAAACCACTCTGGCACTAACCTGAATACATTGCCAATGTCCCTCGGCACTAGGTCAGACTCCACCTCCTCTCCACCTCCCCTGACATTAAGGACCTAATGCACATGCCTAATGCGCAAACTCCATCTCCTCCCCCAATGTCGCGGACCCAATGCACATGCTGCAATCACGTTAGGACAACCCTATAGGAAAGCAGTGAATCAATGCTTTCCCATGGGGTTTTAGCAGAGTGTGAGGATGTCCACTATCAGTTAGACCAGTATTCTCCAACCCAGTCCTCATTGACCACCAACAGTCCAGGTTTTATCAGTATCACCATTGGAATAAAACAGTGAAATACATAAATCCTGGATGGTTGTTGGTCCACAAGGACAGGTCTGGAGAACACTGAGTTAGACAACCAAAATTTGCTTGACAGCCAAGAAGCACCTCTATTGGCTGTCTGGTATGCAGCCACTTGTGATGGAATTAACCCTGCAATGTAATTATTGCAATTTCTCAATAACTGCAATAATTAAAATTGCATGGTTAAATTGACACGGGCACTGCACCCAGACCACTTCAATGAGCTGGAGTGGTCTGGATGCCTATGGTGTCCCTTTCACTTTGAGTTAAATTTGAATTCTCACTTTTATTTCTTAAATATTTTTTATTGTTTTTCTTTTTCCATTCATATAATACAAAAATACATACAAAAACATACTTTGCAAATATAAACAATAACTAGACAAAATCTTACACATTACAATTGAGAGGAGTATTGGCCGAGCCTTCTGAGAGGAATATCGAATTACTTCCCCTTCATTAAGTGGTTATATATCATATTAAACCTTTCTGGGTAATTATATATGTATTTATGAAAGTGCAAGTGCGTTTTAAAGACAGTTCTCTCTTTCTTATTTTTTTTTTCTTAGCTGAGGAATTGATGGTACAACCTATACCGTTTTCCATCTTCAATTGTAGTATTAATTGCTCTTTCCAATGTATATAACTCATTTCCATAGATTGTTTCCATCTTCTCATTATCAGAATCTTTATGGCCATAAAGCAGTGTACGACCAAATAAAATTGAGATGGTTTCAAGATTGGCCAACCCAAATGTAGTAATGCTGCCTGGGGATTTTTATCAATTTTAATCTTATCAAATCTATACACGTATCTATATATCTGATCCCAATTTTTTTTTTTTTTTTTTGGGCAGTTCCACCATATATGTATGTAACTGCCTACCCTTTCCGTACATCTCCAGCACATCTTTGATGCATTAGGATCTATTCTGTTCAATCTTGTTTGCACAATTTTCCATCTGTTACATATTTTATAAAAAGTTTCTCTTCAAGATATATAATGGATATTTTTATTTAGTTTAATAAATACATCCCCTCATATAGTATGTTTGATTATAATATTAAGTTCTGTTTCCCACTTAATGAACATTTTCGACTGAATCTTTTGTAGTGTAGATAATGTTAGAGCACATGATTTCGATAACAGTTTAGAGATTGCCATTGGATCAAAAAGCTGATTCATAAGAGTAATATTTTTGGTCCTTCATAAAAATCTTTTAATACATATGATTGAATTCTTAGATAACTGAATATCTCAGAGTTGGGGAGATCATATTCCTTTATTAAAGCTGAAAAAAGTTTAATTTACTTTATTTATTACCTTAATGTTTCTATCTTTCGATTTATCTAAATTTATGTCATCAATGAGAGATTCCAAACCAGTTCCATAAATCCATATATTTTCCCATTACACTGCATGTTTTTTTTTAAATCTTAGACCATGTTGGAATAATATGAATCAGAATGCTATTACTTAATTCTTTTAATTTTCCATATCCAGTTTCCTACGATATAATTTTGTTCAGATATTTAATATTCAGTTGGTCTGTTTCTAGTCAAAACCATTCTGTTTCCCTCATCTCTCTTTTAGTTAGAGTCTGTATATGAAAACTATACTGGCTTCATAATGTTTTTTGATACTTGGGAAATTTAGTCCTCCCTGGCAGGGGTTATTACTCAAGTAATTTAATCTAATCAAAGGTTTTTTTCCCCTCCATACAAAGTTTCTAAAACTTCTTTGAATAATTTCCAGCCAACTATCAGGTTTTTTAAAGTGCGGTTAGTTGATCAAATGGTTCTCAAAAAATTAACTTCCATTATTCTTTCTACTTTGTTGGCAAGAAAAATTCCCAGGTATTAAAAACTCTCTTCTACCTCTGTAAATCTAAAAGAATCCATAATTTGTTGCTTAATTTTTTTATAGCAATTTTTATTCCATGTTATAATTTTTGAAATTGCTATACAATGATATCTCATCCATTAGATGTTTAACCAAATTTACAGGGTCAGTCAGAGTTATTAAAGTATCATCCGCATACATGCATAACTTTAAATCATTCCTGATTTTTGGTGATAAATTGATTTATTTTTATCCTTTCAGCAAGAGATTCCATAGATAAAACATATAAAATTGATGAGAGGGGACAACCCTGTCAGGCACCATTATTCAGTGAAAACCATTCAGAACATAGGTCTATCCCCACAACTCTAGCTGTTGGTCCCTGGTAAAACGATCTTATTGTTATTAACATCCATCCACAAAAACCAAAGGATTCAAAAGCTCTAAACATATATCCCCAGCCAGCCCTGTCAAAGGCATTCTCTGTATACAATGACAAGGTCAGCAGGGGACAACCCCTACTCTCCCCCCAATCCAGTATATCAATTAGACGTCTAGTATTAAAACTTGCTTGTTTATTTGGGACAAAAACTGATCTGATCTTCATGAATTAAACTTGGGAGCACTCCCTTTATCTTTTCTGCCAAAATTGCTGAGAACAGCTTTGAATCTACATTTATCAAAGAAATTGGGCGATAGTTTTTGACTTCTTGTGGATTTTTATCTTCCTTCAATATGGCATTATATTTGCACACAGCAATTCCCTCGGACCTACACCATTAATAACAATCTCATTAAATGTATTAGTTAGATGTTTACTAAGTATATATCTATATATCCTGTAGAATCTATTGGTCAGACCATCAGGTCCAGGTGTTTTGAAATTGGCAAGTTTATCAATAGCCTTTTTAAATTCTAATTTAGTCAGGGGAGAATTTAGTATTAAACTTTGCTCCTGTGTGATTCTGGGAAGATTAATTTCTTTCAGATAGCTAATTAACCCATCATCAGATCGGTTTACAATGTTATATAAATCGGAATAATATTTTCGAAAACCTTAAGCTATTTTTTCTGGGTTCCTGTATTTTATCTTATCTTTATCGATACATTTTATTCTATTTTTCCCTTCCCTTGTTTTTAGTTATTTTGTTAACCATCTTGATATCCTATTATTATCATAATAGTAATGAACATTCAACCTCTCTAAATTTTTATTTATTCTTTATAATTCTATGGAATTTATTTTCTTTCTCCGTTCACTTAATTGATTTAATGTTTCTTTCGTCAGTTGATATTTCTTCTTGATAATTTGTAGTATTCTAAATATAACTCCGCTCTGGAGGCACCTTTTTGTTTATTTATCTTACTTTTAAGTTGTATCAAATATCCTCTTGACACAGCCTTAAAAAACACACCATATTGTTGCATCGGATATATCTTATGTGCTGTTTTCCTTAAAATATAGTTCTATAAGATTTTTGATGTATTCTTGGTTCTCTTTTTTATCTAGCATACTGTCATCTAAACACCAAGTACTGAATAGCTTATATATTTTCAAATCGTTTAGAGCAAAGAAAATATAGCTATGATCTGCCCATGGATTATCCTTTATTAAAATGTTTTGAGTTTGTTCTACTGAACTGTTCTCCCCTAAGATTAGATTAATTGTTGAATAAGAATGATATACCCTGGATAGCTGTGTATATTAATTTTCCATTGTATGATAAAATCTCCATACATCAATATGTACTGTTTTCGCGGTTATTTCCAAGATATTGTATTGCTTTTGCTTGTTTATCTACCTTGCTACTGTCTCTTGAAGGAGGTACCTGCACTTCAGCTAATGGAAGTGCGTCAGTTCCTATTTTGCAAAACATGCTCGGCAAAACTGCTGTTATGAATGGGTGTTTTCCTGCTTCAGTGGCGTTCTGGCTATGCCGCGTTTACCGTATTTTGCCCGCGCAGGCTATTGCCTCGCGGGCCAAATGCAGCCTTCTGCCGCGTAAGTATCTGTGCCTGTGAGGAGGATTGGAGGAGGAGAGGAGGCAGAGAGCTCCCCGCCCAGCACTGGAAAAAGGTAAGTTTTAACCCCTTTCCCCTTTCCAGAGCCGGGTGGGAGGGGGTCCCTGAGGGTGGGGGCACCCTCAGGGCCCTATAGTGCCAGGAAAACGAGTATGTTTTCCTGGCACTATAGTGGTCCTTTAATCTTTTTATCTCATACTATATCCGGAACACAATTAAAGTCTCTGGCTATAACTAATGTTCCCATTTTTACTTTTTCTACCTTTTCCATTTCTTTCTTAAGTAATTTAGTTGGCAGGAAATGTGGCAGGTAAATATTAACAAGGGTGTATACTTGAGAGTTTAATTTGCATATTAGAATTTGATATTTTCCCTCATTATCCAACTCTGAGTATATTATCTTCTTTTGAAGTTTTTTTTTAGAAAAAACAATAGCGACTCCTCTTTTTTTCTTCCACATTAAAGATGCATGTATAACCTTCTCATATAACTCATATCTCCATCTGATTTTCTCTTCCCTTTTCCAATGGGTCTCTTGTAGCAGAGCAATATCTACATTCTCTCCTTTAAGTAATTCATATAAGAGTTTTCTTTTAAATAGGGTATTAAGTCCCTGAACGTAAATAGAAATGCACTTCATATATATTTCTCCTTGTTTTTATTCTCTCTCATAAGCTCCTCCTCTAAAGATAAACATAAAATTCCTTAGCACAACACATAAGTTCCTTTATATACTTAGGGTAACCACATAGATCCCTAATTAGATGGCGAGGGCCCCAAGATATCCATACCACTAATCTCTTAACACTATTATTCACAGTGTTCATACTGAGATCCTCTAACAGATCTCCAAGCAGGGATACTGCAACGAGTTGGCATAGTCCGGCGACCATCTTATCTCTATTTTTTATTATTATATTTCACCCATTTATTTATTTAAAAACAAATTGTATTATTATATGAATACTTGTAGAAAAAGGGGGGTAAAAACGGAAAGCAATTAAAAGGGAAAAGAGAACATTTTATATAAGGCACTTATATCTCTTAACTATCTTCAGTTTCTTTTTTCCTTTCTTTTTCCTTTTCTTTTCCCTTTCCCCTTTCTTCATTTCCTTTCCTTTTCCTCTCCCTTCCCTTCCTTCAATTATCCTATGCCTTATCCCCTAATACTGTTTGTTATAGCATTCCCCCCCATTTCTATCTTTTTTCTTCTTTTTCTTCCCTTTCCCTTCCCTTTCCCTTTCTCTTCTTCTCCCCTTTCCCTTTCCCTCCTTACCTTCTTTCTGATTTCTCATTAGTTTATTTAGTTTCTGTTTCTTTCAGTTCTTTTTTGGAAAGGGAAGATGTGAAAAAAAATCAATTAATAAGTACAAAAATAAATTAAATAAATTCCTCTCATACTAAATAACCACTAATAATATACACAAATTGTGCAATCTCATTCTAATTTTAGTTGTGGCATACCCTTTAGTTTACCTCATTCAGTGATACTAAACACTACATTTAATTATGTGTTTTTATAAATTGTTAAACTTCTTTACCTCAGATTATCAAATTATCAATCTCTTTCTTATTTTAACTGTGCCATATTTTACATATTTTTGTTTACATCTTTTAGTGACAATAACCTTTTCTTATTTAACTGCAAATCTGTGTGATATAATATATACATTTCTCCTATTTGTGTTTTATACCTATCTAACCCCTACTCTTCTATGCTTCCAATATTTGTTGTCTATACCTTCGGTGTAAAAAAATTAAAATAAATGTATAAACATTTTCTTTTTCTTCTTTCTTCCACCTTTCTCCATCCCTTCATCTTTTATAACTGAATACGTGTTAAATTCGCTTCTTCATAAATTCTTTTCTTTTATCCAGTTTTCCAATTCTTTTGGGTCGATAAAACTTTTTTTTATGTCTTTCCAGAACACTATTATTGATTTTGAAGGACCCCATCGATATCTTATAGTGTGTTGTTTAAGTGGGATTAGCACTGTAGCAAATGTATTTCTCCATAATCTTAAATTAGGTGATAGAACTTGATATATGTTGATAGTTTTGAATCTTTCTTCTTTAATTTCCTTTATCTTACAAGATTGTAAAACCTGTTGTTTTAATTGATAGGAGAAGAAACATAACACAGTGTCTCTCGGATTAGACTCAGGCATATTTTGTGCTTTCTTTACTTTATACATATTATCGATCACCATATCTTGATTTCCCAGGTTGATGTCTAGGGCAATGAAAAAATCCAATAAAAATTGTCTCATTTTATCATGAGTGATAGTCTCTGGAATATTTCTTATTCAAATATTCTTCCTTCTATATCTGTCTTCCATCAACTTTAGATGATTAGACATGACAGCTGCAAACATTGTCAGTAATCAGCACACTCCTTCATTCCCTTAACCCCTAACATTCAGTCATCACTTTCCTTACTTCTGCTCATTCTGCTTTCCTCAAAGTGCCTACTCATAGGAGCAATGCTCTATCTTCTCCTCTTCTCATTTTCTCTCATCTCCCTCAGCATCAAAATATCTCCTTACACCCACTTCCCTCAACAACACAATTACTTTAACATTAATCCCTCTCTGCTCCACTCCCTATTCTCTCATCTCAAGCCCTGCACTCATTTCTCTATTCTCTCTCTTCTCTCTCTCCTGCTCTAACTCAATCTCACCCTAAACCCCACTCATATAAAACCCATTCACACCTCCTGTCACTATCTCTCCTCCTACTTCTAGCAGCTGGTTATGTCTCACCCAACCCAGGGCCCTTCACCTCATCTGCTCACACTAAGAGAACCAAAAACCACACAAACCTCATCCACATACCCTGCAGTTTATCCTTCTTTACCAACATTCAGTGTGCACTCTGTAATGCCCGTTCAATCTGTAGTAATATTAAATTAACAGCTATACACGACCTTGTCATCTCTAACTCACTCACAATACGGGCACTCACTGAGACCTTGCTGTCCCCCACTGTTACCGCTACTCTTGCTTCTTTATGTTTCAGTGGACTACAATTCTACCACACTCCCAGACTCAACTGTAAAGGAGGCGGTGTAGGCATCCTTCTCTCCCCTCAATGTACCTTTTCAACCTATCCTCCCTGCCCTGCCCTTTCCTTTACTTCATTTGAAGTTCACACTGTCTGCCTTTTTAAGCCCAATCCATTAAGAATTGCCATCATCTATCACCCCCCCACCCCGATCATACTAGGCTATTCATTGAACACTTTTCTTCCTGGCTACCTCACTTTCTCTCCTCTAGAACTCCCTCCCTCATACATGGGGCCTCATGTAGTTGTCTACTTCAGCAACTCATACAGCAGGAAACATTCTTGACCTAATTTTCACCAATCTTGGTACCACCTCTGATCTCTCCACTGTTCCATTTCCTTTGTCTGCTACCACCATCTGCTAACATTTGACATCAGCATACCCCGTACCCAAATTTCACCACCCTCCACTCTCCAATCTTGCAGAAACCTCAACTGCCTTGATCTCCAGCATTTCTCCACCAAACTCCAAACTTTCCTTTTACCCATCCCAAATGTAACTTGCTCTAACTCTGCAACCTCACTCTACAATTCAACTCTCTTAACTCAACATCATGGCACCTCCTACAATTAAACACAGCAAGCACCCCCAATTACAACCCTGGCACACCAAGCTGACCCATTACCTCCAAAAATGTTCTAGAACTGCTGAACGCTGATGGAGAAAGTCTCACTTTGCATCTGACTTCCTCCACAATAAATTTATGCTGCACTCGTACAGCCTGGCTCTTTCCGCTGCAAAAGTAAATTACTTTAACACCCTCATAAGTACACTGTCCCATCAACCCAAACACCAATTTCACACTTTTGATGCTCTTTTTTGCCCTGTTACTCCCCCTCTCTCTACCACCTTGTCCACCACAAACTTTGCATCTCACTTCACTGAGAAGATCTCTACAATCAGAGAAGAGATTACTAATTTCTCTCCTTCCCCTACCAATACATTACCCAACCCCACTCCCTCTACCATTCTACACTCATTAGCACCTGCTATAGCAGAAGAGGTTTCTGCTCTGCTCTGGTCTTCCTGCCCCACCACCTGTTCCCTCGATCCTATTCCCTCATATCTCATCCGAACTTTGTCTCCATCTCTTGCTCTTCCTCTCACTAAAATTTTAAATCTCTCTCTTTCCTCTGGCACATTTCCCTCACTCTTTAAACATGCAACTGTAACCAATTTTTACATTTTCAATATCTCTCTTTCCTCTGGCACATTTCCCTTACTCTTCAAACATGCAACTGTAACCCAATTATAAAAAAAGTCCATCCTTGACCCCAAATACCCATCCAACTACCACCCTATCTCGCTACTGCCATTTGCCTCCAAGATCCTCAAGAGAGTTGTGTACACCAGACTGACTGACTTTCTCGAATCCAACTCTCTGATTGACCCCCTTCAATCTGGATTCCATGCTGGTCATTCTGTCGAAACGGCTGTGACCAAAGTATCCAATGATTTAATTGCTGCTAAATCTAGCAGCCATTACTCTATCCTAATTCTCCTTGATCTTTCTGCTGCCTTTGACACTGTTGATCATCAACAGCTTCTTTGCATTCTCCATAATTTTGGTCTACGGGATAATGCTCTCTCCTGGTGCTCCTCCTACCTATCCCAGTGCTCTTTCAGTGTTTCTTTCTCTGACTCTGACTCTTCCCCCAACCACTCTCTGTCGGCATCCCCCATGGTTCTGTCCTTGGTCCTCTAATGTTCTCTATCTATACTGCCTCCCTTGGTAAACTCATCAGCTCCTTTGGCTTTCGTTATCATTTTTATGCAGATGACACGCAAATCTACCTGTCCTCTCCTGATCTCTCTCCGCCCATCTTGACTCGTTTCTCTGACAGCCTCTCTGCTATTTCCAACTGGATGGCTGCTCACTTCCTTAAACTCAACCTGTCCAAAACAGAATTTCTGGTCTTTCCTCCCTCACGTGTTACTACACCCGTGTCTCCCTCCCTCCACATCAACGGAGCTACCATCACCTCTACCTCACAGGTTAGCTGTCTGGGTGTTATTTTTGACTCCAACCTCTCCTTCATCCCCCATGTTCTATCAATCGCCAAATCCTGTCGCTTCTATCTAAAAAAAAAAAACACGCATCTGCCCCTATTTAACCCCAGATGCTGCAAAGGTGCTGGTCCATGCTGTTGTTCTCTCTCGCCTTGACTACTGCAATACCCTTCTCAGTGGTCTTACATGTTCCCAGATTGCACTGCTGCAATCTTTAATGAAAGCCATGGCAAGGCTCATTTTCCTGTCCACTCGCACCTTCCATGCCTCCCTGCTCATTCAGTCCCTGTGTTGGCTTCCAGTTAGATAAAGGGCTCAATTTAAAATTCTGGTGCTTGATTAAAAGTCCCTACATAATGCTGCTCCAACATATCTATCCTCCCTAATACACAAGTATGTCCCGTCAAGGCCACTACGCTCTGCCAAAGACCTACATATATCCTCTGTCCATACTCCCACCTCTAATGCTCGCCTCCAAGATTTCTCCAGGGCTGCACCTCTTCTGTCGAACTCCCTTCCCTTCTCCGTAAGACTTTCACCCAGTCTCCACTCATTCAAAAAAATCATTGAAAACTCACTTCTTCAAGAAAGCATATCAATTAAACTGTTAGCAGGTTTTTATCCCCCACCCCCATGACTCCTCTCCTGCAACTGTCAAAAATTACCTACTAAACCCTCAGTGAATACTTTTCTAACAACCTACTTCGTACCAATACATATACCCTTTATGTCACTATAACCCACTCCTTCTTGAAAGTAAGCTCATTGAGCAGGGCCCTCCACCTCTCTGTTCCTGTACGTCCAGTTGTCTGGCTACAATTACATGTCTGTTAGTCCACCCATTGTACAGCGCTACAGAATCTGATGGCGCTATATAAATAATAAAATAATAATAATAATTATTGTATTAATTTTTTTGTTCTAAGGCTCTAATTTCCATTTAAATTTTTTCTTGCTTTTCTGAGACTGTCTTATACTGAAATTCTATTTGGTTGTATTTTTCTTCCATCTTTGTTAATTTCATTGCTAGTTCTTCTATTTGTTGTTGTAATTGGTTTGAAACTATTTGAATCTCTTTTTTAAAAATTTCCATTTGACTTTCTAGATTGATTTTAATAATTCTTGTAAGTGCGACATATCATTTCTTCTATCTTCCATTATTGATTTTTCAGTAGACGAACTATCTATACCAGATATATTTGACTGAGGAGAAAAAAATGCTGACATACCTTTCTCTTGTTTATTGTCCTTTTTGTGTCTTTTTTCTTCTGCATTTTAGCAGTGGCCATATTATCCCTTATTTCTCCACCACCCTTTAGTATTCGTTAAATCGTTGTTAAGTAGATAGTTCACTTTATCCTTTTAATCTTTTAAAGAGTATATTAAAGCTGCTTGAAAATCATTTAGAAAGCCTTATAAGATGATCTTTCCACTACCTTCAGGATATTAGTTGTTTAGTAAACAATTCCCTTAACTTTATGTCTAGTATACTTAGGGATTTAGCACACCTTCAAAATAAGCAGAAACGTATCGGTAATGAACCATAATATTTACACTTTCCTACAGCTTCATTTACTATATATATATATATATATATATATATAATTAGTCTCTCCTTAAAGCACCATATGGATCTTTTCAATTTTTTTTTTCAATATTTCACTGGATATATATGCAGTTCACCTTTATAAATGAGGATTAATATCTTCTTTTTAGTACATTACTATACTTTCTTTAACTTTCTGTGTTCCTTTTTTCCCCCTGAATCGTAGCAGTAGTTTCAGTAGACGCTGTTTAGCTGAAGATCTCTGGCACTTTCTCCCATCAGTAGAGACACCTTACTCTCTTCTCTTTATTACCTCATTTTATTCTTCCATCTCATAATATGGAAATATATATCCATATATGTCTGTATGTGCTGTATAGTGTTTTAAGCTTGCTATCAGAGTTTCGCATCTAGAGTTCATGTTACATTCAAAGAAGGGTATGTGTTCTCTTATTGACACATGTGCTGTTTAACTTAGAGCCGGGTTCAAGGCTCTATGTAAGGTGAGCAGTTCTATGTATTCACCTATATATATATATATTAGTACCTTAGACCTACTACACTAGATATTGGCATTTGTCACTTTTCCAGAGGGAGAACATAAGCAACATTATCTAAAGGATCCGTGTTCCTTCAAATACACGTCCGCCTGAGTGATCTGAGCCTGTCCTGTTCTATTGTTTTCTGCTCATTATGTGCACATTAAATATGGGAATTGTGCTATCTAACCCTTTATTATTATTTTTTCTGATCATGCTTTATGTTTTCATATGTGTAATGAAGTTATCAAATTTTTATTAGTTCCATATATACTAAATGCCCATATTAAAACTTGGACAAAGTACATTAATTTCCCTTATAGAGTTTCAGTGGAGTGTGCAAGATTATGCAAGAGTAATACATTAACTCTCCACATAGTTTTTATTGAATTTTATTTATATAACTTAAAAGCATAATTTTAAAGCAAACATGTAATGAACATTAATGAAAGAAAATAAATATAAAAAATAACCAGAAAAAGGTTACTTTTCATGTCTTGGTTCATATAAAATAATATATGCTTTATATGTAATATCCTAAACAATGTTTTCTTTTATCTGATAAAAAGGGAAAATTATATTTTTCTAGTTCCAAGATTTAAACACTGGACATTAGAATGAAAAGCCTCATCCACTAGGTTGCATGGGATCGCAAACAATAGCAATGC
The DNA here is from genome assembly GCA_933207985.1 of Pelobates cultripes. Classification (NCBI taxonomy): domain Eukaryota; kingdom Metazoa; phylum Chordata; class Amphibia; order Anura; family Pelobatidae; genus Pelobates; species Pelobates cultripes. Next base: position 137,082,625 of record OW240913.1, read on the forward strand.
TCAGTTTCAATATCAGCACTATGTGTGACTGCTGTCAATGTGTTATCCAATAGGAACATGGTGTGCCTTGTAGAAATATTCCCTCTGTGTGGTTCACAAACCTCAGCACTGCCTTGTCAAAATGTTTACCCAGTACTTACTACTCTATGTGTGTCTGTTGAATCATGCTGCCAGACCATCGCTGTACATTTCTTGCACTGTACCCTCAAGTCTTCTTTTTTAAAGTGGATTTTTCTATACTGATTCATTTTTATATTTTAGCATAGTTTATTGAGTCAGAACAAGATCAATAATCCATTTGAAAGCAAGGTCTACATAAATAACATATCAAGAATGATATGGGAAAACTTGACTAGCCTTCACAGACCCTGACACAAGTGTCATTAAACACATTTTGGGATTAATCAGCATGGTGATGGTGGTTGGCGTTTATATATGTAGGTAGTGTTGGATAAATATAAGTTTATGTTATCTTACTTATGTACATGTATCCATCAATGCCTGGATAAATCCAGAATTCCAATGTGGTACAAACTCAAAGTAAACTTTTAACATCCATTACAGAGTGTACTTCTCTTCTGGGTATTTGTTGATAAAGGTTTTCATGTAGTGGAGAGAATAAATGAATGAAAATGTTGAATTAAAAGGTTATTTACTAAAGGGAGAATTGTCATAGTTCAAAGGGAGTTTGAAATTTAAGGCTAAAATAGCAGATCTGGAACAATTAGCAGTGCTTCCAGTTCGGCTACCATGTCCTTAATTTTACATTTCACTTTGAATTCTTGACAATTCTTCCTTTAGTGTATATTCCTATTAATCTTAACTGCAGCAACTGAAGATTTTGACAGAATAAATAACAAAGCTAGTTAGTGGCCAAATTCATTATTTGGCTTGAATTTTGGCCAGCAGATATCAGATTTAAATTTAGAGGACCTCTATGAGTATACTTCTAGTAGGAATCAAAGATTATTCATAGTCTGTACAGTTGAGCATAAAAGCACTATAAATTTATGTTTGGTGGCTGCACTATCATGTTATATATTTTACACTTGAAACTACAATGTTAAGCTACAGTAAGCCAACATAAAATATAGTCCCCAATGTATTTGGTTTTTGAGCTGTCTTTTTATTATGTTATTTGTTCTTGATAATAGGTATGAGACATTTATTACCAAACATTTAAACAAGAGATTATTTGCAGATAATGATGTTCTTCTTGTAGAACTCAATCTGAGGATGAAAAGTTTATATAATATGTTGTATTCATTAAAAAGTGCTGGCAGGTGATTTTGGCATTTTGTGTAATTCTCTGAAATTGTCTTTTATCCTCTAATTCAAGTAAAATAGGTTTTCATAAATCGAATAAAAAAAAGATGCAGTTATGCTCAAGTAATCAATCAATCAATCAGTGGAAATGTCTAAGAATAAATTGAATGTAGATGTATTCTAAAAGTAAACTTTAGTAAAAAAAATCAGTAGTCATATAAATTGTTTTTTTATACCTAATGAATTAACAAGAGATCTATTTAGCCCATAGGATTACCATTACATTTGCCAATCGTTTCTTGCCAAATTATGTTGCCAAGGTTACCATGCAAATTGGATGTCAAGCTGTGAAATCAGTTGTTAATGATCTGCCAAATTCTGAAGGTCAATCCAAATTTGATTGCAATTTCCTAAATGAGTGAATTTATAGTTTGCTACTTTACTGGCTTGTAAAAAAATGAGTTATGGTAGCTTTAATGAATAACTTAATTGTAAACTGTCAAATAAAACTAGTGATGTGAACTATTCAAAATTGTAAAGCTAATTCACTAACTAGTATTTAGAAATCATAATATTCTCGGTATATTATTTTGTAAATGAGGCAGAGGTTGCAAATAGACTTTGTATAATAAATAAAGGTATCTGAATAAGAAAAAATGGTTGTAATTAGCTTTTTTAAAAATATATTTTATACAAACTCTTTTGTAAAACGTGTACAAATATATGCTATTTCTAAACATTTACATTATCCTAGTAAAAGGCCAATTAACATGCCCTTAACCCATTTACTACTCAGGTAATTGTTTAATAAAATAGTGTAACATTGATCATGAAAATTACATGTTTTATGTAGAAGGTAATACCTAAAAATTATTTACATTTTGAACGTATATCATTCATTCTTTGCATAGAGATTTAGGGTATAACATATGTTAGTGTATATGGTATCATACACTATCTAAGATATGGTTGAATACATTAACATAGAAACCAAACTGTCAAGTTTATTCCAAACAGCCTATATGACAAAAACAGGAAATTGAAATGGTCACATATACTTCTTATTTGACCTTCTAAGGAATGTGATTAAATTTTTTTTTTTTGGGGGGGGGAGGGCAGCATCTTCATCATGCCACTAGTGCATAAATATAGTAGCGTCACCCCCACATCATGCAGTACCCTCCCTAGTGCCCCTCCCCCCCAATTGAAATTGAAGTCGGGAAAACTGTGTTTTCCTACAAAAGCTGCAGCAGCACTGTCACTGGTGGAATGTTCCACCCTTTTTCCATGAGTGGCCAGAGGGCAGGGGTGTCAGTCTGTGTGTATGTGTGTGTGTGTGTGTGTGTGTATGGGTCAGTCTGTGTGTATAAAGGTGTGTGGGGAGGTGAGGGTTTAGTCTGTGTGGGGGGGTCAGTCTATGTGTGTGGGGGTAAATTTGTGTGTATGGGTCAGTCTGTGTGGGGTGGATCAGTCTGTGTGTGTAGCAGTCTGTGTGGGGTGGGTGTCTGTGTGTGTATGGGTGTATCAGTTGTGTGTGCATGGGTCAGTCTGTGTGTGGTGGGTAGGTCTGTATGGGGGGGATCAGTCTGTGTGTGGGGGTCAGTCTGTGTGTGTATGGGTGTGGGGGGCTCAGTCTTTGTGTGTGGGGATCAGTCTGTGTGTGGGGGTGGGGAGGTCAGTCTGTGTGTATGGGTCATTCTGCATGGGAGGGGACAATCTGTGTGTGTATGGGTCAGTATGTGTGTGGGGGGTCAGTCTGTGTGTGTGTATGGGTCAGTCTGTGTGGGTTAGTTCAGTCTGTGTGTGTGGGGGAGGGTCAGTCTGTGTATGTATGGGTCAGTCTGTGTGGTGGAGCAGTCTGTGTGTGAGTGTATGGGTCACTCTGTGTGTGGGTGGTCAGTGTGTGTGTGAGTGTGTGTGTGTATGTGTGGGTATGAGTCTGTCTATGTATGTGTATGGGTCTGTGTGTGGGGCTCAGTCTGTGTGTGTGTATGAATCAGTCTGTGTGTGTGGGGTCAGTCTGTGTGTGTGCATGGGTCAGTCTGTGTGGGTTAGTTCAGTCTGTGTGGGGTGGGTCAGTCTGTGTGTGGGGGGTCAGTCTGTGTGTGTCAGGGTCAGTCTCTGTGTGTGTGTGTGTGTGTATGGGTCAGTCTGTGTGTGTGTGGGAGGGTCAGTCTGTGTATGTATGAGTCAGTCTGTGTGGTGGAGCAGTCTGTGTGTGTGTGTATGGGTCACTCTGTGTGTGTGGGGGGTCAGTGTGTGTGTGTGTGTGTGTGTGTGTATGAGTCTGTCTATGTATGTGTATGGGTCAGTCTGGGTTTGTATGGGTCAGTCTCTGTAAGTACTTGAGCTCCGAGAGATACCTCTCATCTTTTGACCTCCCCTGTACCCGATGGATAGGCAGCTTTCTCAACCACCCCTTCCCTGCAAGGTAAGATAAGGGAAAGGGGAATATCCTTTTTTTTTTTTTTTAAACAATTCTTAAAGTAAAAATTGTAAAGCTCTTCCCTATCCCACTCTCTACACCCCCTGAACATGGTACACCCTGACTGGCAGTAAACCTTTCACATACAGTACACTCCCACCAACACAGAGTACACCTTTGCATACACACACAGTGTACCCCACATCATCTCTTTACCCACATACACACTTCTTCCCCACATACCTTCACCCCCACACACACATACATACATGTTCCACCCCATTACACACACAATCTATATACATATGTGTGTCTGTCAATGGATGTGTCTGTCTGTGTGTGTATATGTATACACACACAGACAGACACACTTATATATACACACGTTTTATAACTGCCCCCCTACTTTTGTCCCTGGCCCCTTATGTGCCCCCCCCAACCCCATAAGTATGAATCCTGGGGACGCCACTGCATAAATATAATAAGTCAGTAGACTTATAAAAAAGAATCCACTCACATAGTATAGAGCCAAGTATGGATAGGCTCAGGTCACTCCAGTATTAGTGTGGTGACACTCAACCTGTCCTAGTGATGTTTATCCAATCAATATCCTCATAGAAAAGGAAGCCTATGAGTCCACTGACTAATTTATTATGTTATTACACTATTTGTGTCATTTTTTCATTTCTTGCAGTGTTGTCATTTTTTTAACCCCTAAGGGGTAAGTGTAACACAATCTAAAGCTCTACACACTCTCTACTATCTGGTATATTTTTTTACTATTATAGCAATTACTGTGTAATCTGTTTATGTAGGGTGGGGAATCCTTACGTTTGTGTGGAAGCTGCTATCACTTTGCACTGTTTACTTCTGTTTAAGCACCTTTAAGCACAGAACACTTTTTTGTTTGTTTTGGCATAAATATAATGTGTGCCTAAAACATTAAGTTTAGTTACATGCCCTACACCAATTATCTATGCAATACAAAGTGAAAGTCTATGTATACACAGAGTAGGCAGATGTTAACCTGCTGTTTAATTCATCTGAAACAACAAAGTGTTTGCACTTCTACCACATTCATTATCCCCCCAAAAAATGAGTAGTGCCATTGTAATAAAACCTTGACCCATATGTTTTCCTATTTAATAAAAGCTGATGTTTCTACTCTTCACCATCATATTAGAATTTTCCTATAATTAATATAATTACAAGGCATCCTTATCTCACAACCATTGTCTTCATCTGGCAATTCTTTATTAAGAGTTTTTAATTCTGGGTTTAAATATACAAAGATTCCTCTACACTTGGACAATTTATTTCAAGACTTTTATAAGTTTGCATAACCAATTAAATTAACTACTCAGACTGAATGTGATCCTATCTTAATTTATACTATCTCTTGTAAATTGTCATATTTCAATTATTGCTCCATCATATACGTTTTATTAAATAAATGTAAATATTCTATCAGTCTTTATTACAAACTGTGTAAAAAGTTTTAATTTATCCATTGTATTATTATCTATGCAAATTCCACTGCTTACTTTAACACTGTTTACCAAAATAAAGTCAATTTAATTTTTTTAAATAGTCATTATACTAATTCTGTCTTCACTCTTTCTCAAATCCTAGTTTAACAATTCAGTGAAGAAGTAGAGCCTTTAATTAAAAAAATTTAAATCTAAAAACAATTAAATAAAGTTTTACAAATTAAGGAAATAAATCTTTAATACCTACCAATACAAAGTGGGGAAGGGTAATTCCACCGTCTGACTGTTCCAGGCATACATGAGATATGTGAGTGTCCCTGCAAAGGTAAAACAGATAAATATTAATATATATGTATATATATATATAGGCAGTTACTAATGCAAGGCTATAATACTCATGAAATGTGATGTCCAGATACTTAGTTGCAATCTTACCACAAGCAAATTACCAAATAATAGCCCATCGGATTTTGGAACATACATGAAAGCTTATTTTCAAACATATATAGCAATTATGTACAATTAGTATGAGCCCAGAGTACCCAAACAGGCAGTGTTATATGGGGGTTGTATTTGTATGATGTTGTGAGATTCTTCTCACTCTGATATTTTTGTATTGTCTTGGCAATTACAGTGCCAGAACCCCCTAAACATTGATTATGCGCCTGCTGAATTGTGTTTTTCTGTTGATTCATGTAAACGTAGCCAAAAATAATCTAATAAGGCTCCAAACTACAGACGTAATTTGGAAATACCCCATTGAATACTTGTGGTTTCTATTTCATTTTATGTCAATGATACTTTTATTAAGAATGTTTGGGTGCATTTAAAACATTCTTAAATGGTTTACTAAAAAAATAAAAATAAAAAATGTGAAGTTTTTCATTATTATTATACTGTATAATAAATACTTTTTATATTTAGCCTTCACAGACCTTGACATTCATCTAATTAAACATCTTTTGTGATTAATCAGCATGGTGATGTTGGATTGGCATTCATATATGATGGTAATGCTGGGTATGTATATGATTATGTAAAGATAACTTATCGCACTTTTGAGCGCATGAATACATGGATGAATCCATAACTGTAATGTAATATACCTGTATACATGTATATACATATTACATTTGTAATGTGAAGGATGCAAAGCACTCCATGTCATGAGTGCAAAGGTGGAATCAGCAGCATCAGCGACGGTGGCAACCGTCAAAAGGCTGCAGCTTGCATTGACCTCTGACCCATTGACACTGCTTTGTCACGTTTGCTATGCCTCATTTTGTGTAGGGATCTACACATCTCTGTGAAGCAACATCCAGGTTGACAGAACTGTCAGGTATGCTCAATATGGACTGGAAGAGAAACATAAAGGATGGGTGTGAGAAGAGAAAGGCTGTATTGTAGCCGTGAATGTGAGTGCATGTCTCTAAATGTTTGACTGAGTGTGTATTTGTGTGTGTGGCTGGCAATGTGCTTTCAGAGTGTGCAATTATAGTGATGCATGACTGTGAGTGTTTGTCTCTTATGAGTTTCTGTAAATGTGTATCTGTGTGTGTCTGTATCACTGTAAGTTTGTGCCTGTATGTGTTGTGTATGTTTCCTTGTGTATTACAGCTTAATGTAGTGGTTTTGGTGCAAAGAACCTGTTACTGTACATTCCACACCTCAAACACAGCCTATTTTGTAAAAAGTATTAACATTTGTTTCTACATAGCCCTGTAGTAGTTATTATTGTGATCCTGCACTCTTTGCAGGACTAACTTTCAAAATGGCACTTCCCATAGAGATGCAATAGTATAATGTGAATATGCTCTGTGAGGAGATGCTAAATGGTACAGTGCAGCAAATGCCACACATGCACAGAATGCCCTCCAATTCATGTTAAAGAAGAAGCATTGGGTTGGCTGAGATTATCATCACTGATGATCTCAGTGAGGGGCACAGAGAAAGCCTCAGTGTGAAATTGGAGTGGTTAATTAAACAATGCCAATATGGGTGCCAAAAAACTCTTGCAACCAGGGTCACCATCTGCCTTGATATATATTTACACATATAAAATCCCAACAATATGTAAATGGTTTTTGTATAGTAAATATAGGATTTTGCCAAATATAAAGATATAAAAGATTTCCTGTGTAATGTAAGACATCTTTATTAACATAATTTAGTCATATTTTAACATAACATTAAGCAGATTATTAACAGTTTATATTCAATAACAAAAATACAAATCACCCCAATCTATGGTGATAAGAAATGCACATAGGTTAATACTTTTACCTTTGTTTAACACTCAGGTTACTCCATTAACTTGAACTTTCTTTGCAATTAGCAAGACTCGTGCAAAAAATAGAAAAGTGGACAAAATAGTGCAATATTTAAAAAAAAAATCAAATTTTAATTAATTACACTTACAATATAGAAATAAGGACAGGCACATCAAAAAGTCATCCTGAGATGAACGGAAGAATTTTGTAGCCACTACAGATGGGAAACATTGGGAACCAAAATTGAAATTCCCTCATCTGGATGCAGCATTAAATAAACAAATGCAATAAAACAAAAACAAAAAAAATCAAATAACTTAAAATCAATATAAATCATGCCCTACACATTTTGTCTGTTATTACAGACTTCTTCAGGGGCCACAGTGTAGCTCCGTCCATTGTCCACAGAGGTGGATTGATCTCCATCCTTTTTTGTTATAGGTTGTTTATGGGTTTCCATAATTTATATGTGTTCCTATTTTTTATTTGGTTTATTATGTGTGTAATATATTATTTATTTTTATCCATTTTTAAATTAATTTCTTTTTTTTACTCAATGTTGATATATATTTGTATTTTATTTTTAACTTATATTTTATTAATTAAATTTTAGTGAATGAGCCTAAGGTCCAATACAATTTCTACATTTTTATTTGGATTTCCTTCTTTCATTCCAATTTTATGTTTTTATAAGGATTTTGTTAGTTTATGGGATGTTTGTGGTTTTTGTTAACTTATGGGACGTTTAATACACATTTTTGTTCTTTCTGTGTCTTCCTCTTATGCATTATGCATTATGAGCATGTATTTCAGGACTGATTAATCTATATATGGCGTGATCCGCACAGTGAAAGCAGTACTGATCCAGTGGAATGCATACCGGAAGTCGACACGACATGGCATGACTCTAACACACACAAGAAAATGGATTTCAAGCAAAGATGAGGCATAGAACGCCATCAGCAAGAAATTCAGCACAAGTGAGTAGGCACTAGTGGATTGGCTCATGGCTGTGCAGAAGCGGTGAAAGGATTTGTAGACAGATTTATTTATAAAATATTTTACCAGGAAAGATACATTGAGCTTTCTCTCGTTTTCAAGTATGTGCTGAGTTCACAAAAAATTGCATTGATACAACAGGGTACAATAAAATACATAAACAATATTAATACACAATATATACAAAATTTAACATAGAACCGGTAGGAAATATATAATCAATCATGACAGGTGAATTCTGTTTTGAGGTATGTAGAGAATGTAAAGAACTTTAGGCTTGGGGAGGATTTGAAAGTTCCATAATTGCGGTGCTCTGTAGGAAAAGGAGGATTGGGCTGCTTTCTTTTTGTATTGAGGTAGACTAAATAAAGTGCTGGTACTGGTTCGGAGGTTATAGGAGGTGGGAAAAGCCGGGGAGAGCATTCTGCTTAGGTAGGGTGGGAGCTTCCCAGAAAAGCTCTTAAACACAGGGCTGGAAAGATGAAGGGTGCGTCTGGATTCCAGCGACAACCAGTTTAGTTATTTTAGCATGTTCCAATGGTGGGTCCTGTAATTACATTGTAGTACAGAACGAGTTATACAATGTATTGAGTTTATTAAGGCAGGTTTGCGGTGCAGGTGCATATATACATCCCCATAATCAATTATTGGCATCAGCACTTGCTGTACAATCGTTTCCTTTACTGTAGGGCTTAGGCAGGATTTGTTTCTGTACAGGTCACCTAGTTTTGGATAAAGTTTAGATGCAAGTTTTTCTATGTGGAGGCCAAAAGATAGATTGGGGTCTAACATCATACCCAAGTATTTGAAAGAGTGGACTGCGGCCAGTGTGCTATTTGAATTTGTTTTGATGGATACGTGGGAATTGTGAAATTTGTGTAATTTAGGTACTGTTCCAAAGACGATTGTGAAAGTTTTGTCAGTGTTTAGGAAGAGTTTGTTTTTTGTGATCCACTTTTCTACCTCTGTAAACTGGTCTTGGAGCACAGCCTCAAGCTGCGGTAGATCGGATTTGCTTGCATAGATTACTGTGTCTTCTATACATTTGAGGATTTGCAGACATTAGGCAGATAATTTATAAATAATGTGAATAGTAGGGGGCCGAGAATGGAACCTTGGGGAACACCACACGTGACTGGGAGAGGGAGGGAGTCGCTGTCAGAAATGGATACATATTGTGAGCGATCCGATACATATGATTAAAACAAGGTTAGCGGACAATCACCAATACCTGAGTTTTTTAGTTTGTGCAGTAGAATGTTGTGGTCTACTGTGTCAAAGGCCTTTGAAAAATCAAGGAAAATAGCACCAGTTAGGTCTCCTTGTTCCATGCCAGTTTGGATGTCATTGCAAACTTTTAAGAGGGCAGTTGTAGTGGAGTGATTCGGGTGAAAGCCTTATTGATCAGGTGTCAGATAGTTAGATTTTTGATAATACTCACATAGTTTAGTATGGATGCATTTTTCATAGATTTTTGACAATACTGGGAACAATGATATTGGGCGATAGTTAGAAACCAAAGTAGTGTCCCCACTTTTATGGACAGGCACTACTCTTGCAGTCCTCCAAAGTTTGGGTATGTATCCAGACACCAAGGATTCATTAATTAGGGTTGTGACAGGTCTAGCAATTGCCGGTGCACTGAACTTTAACAGCATTGCTGGGATTTGATCAGGTCCAGACTGGTTTTTCATTTTTAGATTATTAACCCCTTAAGGACGGGTGACGGACGAGGTCAGATCCTGCCCCCTGCTGTTAAAAAAAATAAAGTTAATTTAAAGTCCCCCCCCTTTACCCATTTTAATAAAAAATTAACCCCTTCCCTGCCAATTGATCACTGACTACAGTGATCAATTGGCAGGGATTACATTTTACTATGATCTGATAGCGAGGACCCCACAATCACATGGCCGGGGATAGCTGGCTTCTGTATTGCCGGCAGGGGGGCTGCCTGTAATGACAGGTGGTCCCCCTGCTGGCTGAAAATAAAATAAAAATAAGTTAATGGTGTAAAAAAAAATAATTATATATACTTAGATCATATATATATATTATATGATCTAAGTATATATATACACATATACACACACACATACACCGTCTAGGTGTATTTTACTATTAATATATATATAATTATATATATATATTAATATCAAATTACACGTAGACTGATACTGATTAAATATATATATAATTATTGTTATATATATATTTATATATAATATAAAAAAAATAAAAATGTAAATACGTTAAAAAATAAAATTAAAAAAATAATTAAAAATAAATAATTAAAAATATATAGATGTGTGTTATTTCGTTCTAACTGTTTTGTGAAATTAATATATATATATATATATCAAAATACACGTAGAACGAAATAATATATATATCTATACATAAATATATACGTATATATCACTATATATATATACCTATATATAAATAAAAATATTTTTAAAAAATTATATAGATATATACATATATATACACATACGTATATATATACATATATTAATTCTACATATATATTTATGTAATATTTTTACATAATTAGGTATCTTAATTAATTACAATTAGCGGGACCTGCCTGACAACCCATGCCGAAAGTAAAGGGAATTTAATTTGCTAGCACTATATTTAACCCTATAACTTTCCAAGACACCATAAAACCTGTACATGGGGGGTACTGTTCTACTCGGGAGACTTCGCTGAACACAAATATTAGTGTTTCAAAACAGTAAAATGTATTACAACGATGATATCGCCAGTAAAAGTGACGTTTTTTGCATTTTTCACGCACAAACAGCATTACACAGACAATATTATTGCTGTGATACTTTTTACTGTTTTGAAACACAAATATTTGTGTTCAGCGAAGTCTCCTGAGTACAACAGTACCCCTCATGTACAGGTTTTATGGTGTTTTCAAAAGTTACAGCGTCAAATATAAGGCTTGCGTTTCATTTTTTTCACATTAAAATTCGCCAGATTGGTTACGTTGCCTTTGAGACCCTATGGTAGCCCAAGAATGAAAATTACCCCTATGATGGCATACCATTTGCAATAGTAGACAACCCAAGGTATTGCAAACAGGGTATGTCCAGTCTTTTTTAGTAGCCACTTAGTCACAAACACTGGCCAAAATTGGCGTTTTTTGCATTTTTCACACACAAACAAATACTAACGCTAACTTTGGCCAGTGTTTGTGACCAAATGGCTACTAAAAAAGACTGGACATACCCCATTTGCAATACCTTGGGTTGTCTACTATTGCAAATGGTATGCCATTATGGGTGTAAATTTCATTCCCGGGCTACTATACAGTCTCAAAGGCAACGTAACCAATCTGGCGAATTTCAATTTCAAATGTAACGTGCTATATTTGACCCTGTAACTTCCAAAAACGCCATAAAACCTGTACATAGGGGGTACTGTCTTACACGTGAGACTTTACTAAATACAAATATGTGTATTTTATTGCAGTAAAATCAAACAGTATTATGACACTGACCTTTAAAATGCAATATAGAACTAAAATAAAAATCAAAAAATTCGTATTTTCTCCCATTGTTTTCATATTAAATTATGTTTTATAGCTAAATATTTGATATTAAATGAAAGCCCTGTTTCCCCTGAATAAAATGATATATAATAAGGGTGGGTGCATTTAATATGAAAGAGGTGTATTACGGTTGGACAGACATGTAGCGCAAATGCCAGGTTTTGTTTACATTTTGTTTTGTTCACAATGTGTACATTTGGCTCCGTCCTTAAGGGGTTAAAGGGTTAAGGTGTTTCTAAATGACACTAACAGGTCTAAAAATTAACTTGTATATATCAGGTCTTTGCAAATTTAGTGTAGCCGGATCCACATTTGTAATTTCAGGATGTGTGTCATTTATTAGCTTGGCAATCAGGGTAGTGGGACATAAAAAAAATAATTGTTAAAGGCATTTGCTACATCTAAGGGAAGTTGCATGGTTTGAACAGTAGGGAAAGGATTCCTCCTTTGTTATCAAAGAATTCTGTAATAACAGCCTAAACGCGTAGGTTGTGTCATATCACTTTTATGAGATTAGATTAATACTGCATCTAGATGAGGCATTTTTCTTTCTGATTCCCATCTGCACTGGTGCAAAGGTTCTTCCCTTCACCTCAGGATGACTTTTTGATGTGCCTGTCTTTACTTCTATATTGTAAATGCATTATATGTAATAAAATGTGGATACTGTATTTTAATTATTGCACTTGTCTGTCCACTTTTCTATTTTTTTGCATGAGTACTGCTTATTGTGAAGAATGTTTAAGATAAAAGAGTAACCTGAACTCTTGATGTGTGAGGAGCCTTTTGCATTTTACCCTTGTGTGTGCATTTCATTCATTTGAATGGCCCATATACACAGACAATATTGCCCTATGTAAGCTAACTTCATCTTTGTAGATATGGAATTGTATTTATTAAGAATATATGCATCAAAATATGTATTAAAATATTACATTTTAATATGTCTTAGTTTAAGAAATACACTCCTAATATAGACATTATGAAATGGCCACTAATTGGTCTATTAGTCAAAACACACCATGCACAGAGAGACAAACAAGTTCATAAAAGTGACATATATCAATTTATCATTATGGGGTATTAAAATAATTGTAGAATACAAAGTACCTGCAATGTGTACCCAGGTTCACATTGGAAAGAAACCACATCATTAACCATGTATCGATCTCCAATTTTGATACCATTCAGTGGCACTAATGGTTCTGGACAGGCAGTGAGACCAACAGCTAAATCACATGAAGAGAATTGGGAAAAACAAAATGACAGATGTATTAGTTAAAACTAGCATATCACACACACAGTCACACACTAACACAATAGTCACACATATCACGCCTTAAATAATAAACAGCTATAAAATAATACACTGAGGATGATTCTTATAAATAATTAAATTAAGTATATGTTAAAAATATAGCTAGTATATTTCATTATGATTTCTAAGCTCAAAAGACAAACAATTCAAGTCACTAAGAAACTAAAATGTACCAACTCTCATATGATGACTCATAGAAAAAGCTAGCATTTTAAAATCTTTAATCTACCTCACACAGTACTCTTTATTATTTCAGCAATGGCTGTGAATATGCTTGTTCAGCACATACAACTGTCATCATAGCTATAATAGCTCATTACAAAAAGCTTTCAGTTTTTCAAAAGCATCCAATGTTCTTTCAAGTCGTAAATACTTATATCCTCTATGCAGACAATTGCTTCTGACACTAGATGTGACCTCTTATGATATAAAATAGAGACGTAACATTAAGACATTAGCAAGATATTGCTAACATTGCTTTATTTTGCAAATTAAAATGAAACACAAAATATCTATCTATGTATCTATCTATCTATCTATCTATCTACCCATCCATCCACACCTTTTCTATTTAATGAAGTTAAAGTGATTGATGAAAAGGTAAAGTAAAGATGAATTACAAAAATTCTGGAATCATTGTTGAAAAACAGAAGTATTTGCATGATGTCGAGCTGGTGACAGGCATAATGAACTTCTCCCATTCAAGCAGTGCTTGGAGCATGCTTGCAAGGTGAAGCCTATATCTCCACTTCTGCCTCCCCAACTAACATAGGGAGGGCCCTGGTGCAAGAATATTTTGCCCCCATCATAAGTGGGCCAAAAGGTAGATCCCCATCTGATGTACAACTCCCACAATGCATTGCCAACTGGGGATCTACCATTTGCCCCAGTCCCCTTTAATCCTACAATGTAAACAGTTTTAGGACAGCAACTAGAGGCACTTCCTGGGATGTCATGGAGCTTGAATCTATGAAACGATGCTAGACATCCTCACACTGTGTGAGGAACTGACTCTGCTGGGTTTTGAACCCTGGTTTACATGGTGCTAAACCTCTTCCTTACCAGTACACCAGCCTGCCTTTTGCAAATTCACCTGAGATCTGATACCATTGCTTGTAGAGTCAAGGTTATCAGTGACAACTCTCTTCAGTTGTGTCTGGTCAGGTGTCTGGTTCTTGGCCTATAAAAGCCACTTCCTGTCTCTGTACCTTTGCCAGATTATTGTGGTTCCTGTACTCTCTAATCAAGCGTGTTCCTGTTTCTCCTTCCTGTTGCTGAATTTGGACTGTTTTGACTTTGCTGCTTCTCCTTCCCACTGACCTCGGCTTGCCTCACTACGATTATCATCTTTCTGTTCCAGTCTCCCATCTCTGCTTAAGACCAGAAGGCCACTCAAGGCTCAGGGGCTCAACCACCTGGGTAACGAGTGGCTACCTCTGGCAGAAAACATTGCTGATCTGGCTACTGGACTCCAAAACTTTGTAACATCAATATCATTACACACTGTCAGATTGATTACTGTAGGATCTGGTAGACTAAGAGTTGTGAATAAAAGACATGTCGCACAGTTTGTGTATCTACATAATTCATTTTCATCACTTTCAGAGTGTAGTGGTGGTATGAGACAGACTTAGGAACCGAGTTAGAGAAAGGTGTGCAAGAGTGCAGCCAATGACAAGACAGACAAGGTGAGGACTGAAAGAAAGCAGTTGTTGGGTATTCTATCATAGGAGGTGTGGAGGTGGACAATAGTGGCTTTGTGAGATGTCCTCCTGGAGCTACTGCTCACAGAGACAGGAGACAAATTTTAAATATTGTTGGATGTTCTTGTCCATTAGGGACAAATGTCTTGGCTTGCAATGAAGTTTCAGAGGTAAATTAAGTTTTTAGAATCTTGCCAATGATATCCGGCAGATTGTGACCACATTGTCATTCTCTGAAGTTCAGACTGTGCATAATACTTAGAATTATAGGTGGATGCATATTAGGGACTTTAACTTGTGGCTTGGTGAATAGTGTCGGGAGCAAGGATTTGTCTTTGTTTCTATATTTGAAATAGAAACCAACTGTACAAAAAGATGGTTTGTATCTTTCTCAAAAGGGAATGAATGGTCTCAATGAGCAATTTAGAGGTTTTGCTAGGAAATATTTAAACTAGGAAGTGGGCGGTAAAGGGTGACAAAATATCAATCTAATTGCCCACCCAAAAAAGGACAGAAAGTAGTTGTAGCAAGTGTGTGTGAAGAAACTACACCTTTTGTTTCATTAACTTTGATTTTCTCGTTCGGTAGATTAAACTACCGAACACCGACCACCCCTCTGGCTCATTAACTACAAAGCAAACTGCAGATTAAGGGCTCTCCCTATGTGGACGCAGTCGTATGGCCGAAAGCCACGTGCTGGAGAAACCGGACTTGGTCATCGAGTTTATCCACTTGAGAAAGCCCTAAGGGGAGAAACGCGCTGTGGAAATTTTAACTAACTATTTTAATAAAGGTATTTTGGCCACTTTCTTTGTAGTGAGTTAGCTATGTTATATTTTTTTTACCATATTTATTTTCTGCTACCTGGCATCTGAGTTTTACTTGTTCCAGAGAGATACCACTCCAAAGCATCCTTGGTGGGGATTATACTACTCATGCCCTCTCATTGAGCAATGCATCTGCCCAATTAAATGTGAGTAACCATTTGGTATTTATATACAGTCTCCTGGTTTTATCACAGTGAGCACTATTGTTGTTTTTTATGTTACATAACATAATTATTTATTTATTTATTTATAAAATATTTTACCAGGAAAGATACATTGAGATTTCTCTCGTTTTCAAGTATGTCCTGGGTCCACAAATCATTGCATTGTTACATTAGGTACAACAAAATACAAAAACAATATTAATAAACAATATATACAAAATTTAACATAGAACAGGCAGGAAATATATAATCAACCATGACACGTGCATTCTGTTTTGAGGTATGTAGAGAGGGATCTCTTAAAGGACTTTAGGCTTTAGGAAAATAGCTCCAGTTAGGGCTCCTTGTTCCATGCCAGTTTGGATGTCATTGCAAACTTTTAGGAGGGCAGTTGTAGTGGAGTGATTCTGGCGAAAGCCCGATTGATCAGGGGTCAGATAGTTTAATTGTTGGTAGTACTCACAAAGTTGCGTATGGACACATTTTTCTAAGATTTTTGACAATACAGGGAGCAATGATATTGGGCGATAGTTAGAAACCAAAGTAGTGTCACCACTTTTATGGATAGGCACTACTCTCGCAGTCTTCCAAAGTTTGGGTATGTATCCAGACACCAATGATTCGTTAATTAGAGTTGAGACGGGTTTAGCAATTGCCGGCGCACTGAGCTTCAACAGCATTGCTGGGATTTGATCAGGTCCGGACTGGTTTTTCATTTTTAGATTATTAAGATGTTTTTTTAATGACACTAACAGGTACAGGTCTAAAATTAAACTTATCTATATTGGGCCTTTGCAAATTTAGTGGGGCCTGATCCACATTTGTAGTTTCAGGATGCGTGTCATTTATTATCTTGGCAATCAGGGCAGTAGAGCATCCGACAAAATAATTGTTAAAGGCATTTGCTACATCTAAGGGAAGTTGCAGGGTTTGGTTACCCACTTTGACAGTGGAGGGTTGGGAGTGGATTGGGGGAGTTTGTAGTTTATTTATGACTTTCCAAAAGTTTCTAGGGTTTGAGATGTTACTGTTCAGATTTTCATAGAAATATTGGGCCTTGGCCAGTTTTGTCTGTTTTGTGCATATATTTCGCCATTGTCTATATGCACTGTGATCATTCATAGAGCCAGTACGCTTAAATTTTGACCACAAAGAATCCCGAAACTGGTACATTTGGATGAGGTCAGCTGTGATCCAGTTCATATGCGCTCCTTTTACCCTCACCTTACGCAGCGGGGCATGCAAATTCCAAATTTGTAGGAGTTCAGACTGAAAGTATTCAACAGCACAGTCTAGATCTGGGATAATGTTTAATCTGTGCCATGGGAGATTCTTGATGTCATTTAAAAAGGATTCAAGATTAAATCTTTTGAAGGACCTAGTTATTTTAACCTTGGGAGAGGATTTAATAGCCTTTATTTTGCGCACGCAGTACACTAAACAGTGATCACTGAACGTGTTTGGGAGAACACCAGCCTCCTGGATTCTATCAGGAGAATAACATAATAACTTGATCCCACTACTCCTAAGGTTTTACTGGACTCTTTTTGAACTGTTCTTTTTATATATATATATATATATATATATATATATATATATATATATAAATTCTTATATATATTTTCTTCTGTATATGTTTTTTGTGTGTCTAAGAGTATCCCATTTAGAGTGTTGTCAGCAGTGAGAGAAAAAAAACATACCAACTCTAAGTAGTATTTTACTTAAAATCTTTCCATTTTTTCAAAGAGCACTCCAAAATTAAAGTTTTTCCAAGTGAAAAGTGTACAGAAGGATCAGCACTTAAAAACTTAAATAAAGGCAGCACACCTCAAGGATAGGGCTCCCTCACAGGCCCTATAAGTATACAGGTATAAGGAAGTGTAAGAGTCAATTCTTCTAGTGTACATTGCACAGCTGTCTAAAGTAAAGACAAATAAGTATATGGGGCTTGATGGGATACACCTAGATTTACTATAAGAACTTAGTGGTATACTAGCAACACCGTTAACTGATCTATTTAATCAATCATTGTCAATGGGAGTAGTTCCAGAAGATTGGAAATTAGAAAATGTTGTGCCAATTCACAAGCAAGTTAGAAGGGAGGAGTCAGGCAGCTATAGGCCTGTAAGCTTTACTTTAGTAGTGGGGAAACTAATTTAAAGCATTTTAAAAGATAGGAGTGTTGGGGGCGGGCATAACCAGCATGCCCGGCAGACGTGTTTGATGTGAGCTCCTCATACAACTTAATTAACTTACGATATTATAAAGAGGTAGCATCCCCAAGAACAACACTAGCGACTACTTACCTAAACCTAACTGCTGGGGAGCACTCTGGTGCAGCTTTGGAGCCGCACTTCTTAGCACTCAGCCTGAAAACACTACTGCTGTCTATGCGCATGGTATATCCCACGAGGGGAAATACGGCCAATTTCCTGGCTTTGGACTGTTTGTGTGAGGCTGCACCCCATTCCTCCCCCTCTTGGCCAGCGGGGGTTATCTCAGTCACCACCAGGTCTACACAGTTTTAACAGTATCTCCAAACTGCACCAAGTTACAATCTTGCTGTACCTGAAATGTACAAGATGGCAGATGCTTGTCCCACCAACATACTTAGCATGGATCCGACTCAGAGGACTTATGGAGACCCCGTCAACTACTTCCTCCTGAGGCTCGATGAGCATTTTCAGAACTTTTGGGCAAAGCTGAACAATCGCTCCCAACCCACTCTACCCAAACAGAAGGGAGATGAGAAAGGAGCACTGCCGGAAACAGGTAGGTCCCCTCGAAGTAATACATCCTTGCAAGCAACTAACCACCCTGTTACTGGCCTACCTGGGTCAAGGACCTATTGAGGGATGACTCCTTTACATTGCCCACAAAGTTGGATGATTGCACACACAAAGCAGTGGTTACCACCATGATCCTCGGGCTACTCCCCCTGGAGGAAAGACTTGGTCTTTGGAAGAACTCAAGTCTGTGGTCCTAAGATGCGGATCCTCATACTGGCCTGGGGCTAGAAGAGAGCCCAACACAGGTACCTCTCTTATGTAAGGCTCATTGACTTATAATGCTTCCACTCATAGGAGTCAGTTTATGTGACAACAGGCCACTACCTGAGCCAATCTCAGCTCTGATTTTGATGGATGCCATTCTCTTTATCATTAATGTTATGCAACTCACTATTGTTGATATGCTCTGATTTTCTTTTCTTTTAATTTTACTGGTGCTGCAATATCTTGTTATACTTAGACCCAGTGGTCATATCTCTAGCTTGCTTAACTAACCCGTTTATCAATTAGTATAATGTATATTTAAGAACACCATGTTTACTTGTTTTTAAGAGATGTAAGCAGGCATATGGTGTGCATTGTCCTAGCCTATGTTATTCAGGTTATAGTCAATGGAGTATATTCGAAGCAAGGGCCCTTTTTCCAATGAGGTACCTCAGGGATCTGTATTTGGACCCATTCACTTCAATATTTTTATTAATGATATTGCAGACGGTCTTGATGGCAAAGTATGTCTTTTTCGCTGATGATACAAAAATTTTCAACATAGTTGATGTTCCAGGAGGGATAAGCCGAATGGCAAATGATTTAGGTAAATTAGAAAAATGGTCAAAGTTGTGGCAACTGACAATAAATGTGGATAAGTGCAAGATCTTGGACGTAAAAACCCAATAGCAGAGTGTGTAATATTTGATACAGCCCTAACCTTAACATCTGAGGAAAGGGATTTAGGAGTAATTATTTCAGATGACTTAAAGGTAGGCAGGCAATGTAATAGAGCAGAAGGAAATGTTTTCAGAATGCTTTGTTGTATAGGGTGAGGTATTAGCAGTAGAAAGAGGGAAGTACTCATGCCATCGTACAGAGCACTGGTGAGACCTCACTTGGAGTATTGTATGCAGTACTGGAGATCGTATCTTCAGAAGGATATTGATACTTTGGAGAGAGTTCAGAGAAGGGCTGCAAAACTAGTTCATGGATTGCAGGACAAAACATACAAGGAAAGGTTAAAGAATCTTAACATGTATATCTTGGAGGAAAGACTAGACCGGGGTGATATGATAGAAGGGAATCAACACAACATAAAGGGATTCAAAACAACAAGGTAGGAGAGTATATTTAAAGGAAGAAAAACTACCACAACCAGAGGACATAGTCTTAAATTAGAGGGACAAAGGTTTAAAAATAATATCAGGAAGTATTACTTTACTGAGAGGGTAGTGGGTGCATAGAATAGCCTTCCAGCTGAAGTAGTAGAGGTTAACACAGTGAGGGAGTTTAAGCATGCGTGGGATAGGCATAAGGCTATCCTAGATTTATGAGACTAATGAAAGTATTTTTTGACATTTGGCAGACTAGATGGGTTAGAATGGTTATCTGCCATCACATTCTATGTTTCTATTTTTCTAGAGAAACCCCATAGGAAAGCATTGAGGCAATGCATTCTATGGAGAAGGCCTAATGCATGCATGGCACTCACTATGCATGCGCATTAGGTACCCCTGTTGGATGGAGATGGAGCAAGATGCACTGCTGAGGGACATTGGCTCTGGAGCTGGATAAGGGAATAAATGGTTATTTAACCCTTTACATCGCTGGTGGTGTGGGGGTGGCTGAGGAACAATTGGTGTTAGGAATACATCTTTGAATTCCTAACACTAAAGTGTTCCTTTAATGCTATATTTTCTCCACCACCCCCTGTGCCCCCCACCCCCCTATTCCCTCCCTTCCCTCACACTACTCGCAAAATGACATGTTTTACTATCTTAACAAAGTATATTTTAAATCTAAGGCTGTAAACAACAACTGTGTCAATTAGCATTTACAAGCATTTTTGATAATCTTTGTTTTAGACCAAAATTCAGTACATCAAATAAATTAAGGGCTTTGTTCAGCTTGTAAAGTAATTAGTTACTTAGACATACACGTGTATAAATTAGACAGTAACACTTGTACAGCAATTGTTATATTGTTTCATTTTCATTTATTTCTTGCGAACTCGCATGTGGGTATATAGTATACATGCTGTTCAGTGGGGCCCTTATAGTAAAAGTCTCCCTTAACCCCTACTCTACCCTAATACATTACACTAATAGAATTATTCACTAATAAAGATGCGTAAAATTTAATAATCTCGGAGCGCTAAGTTGTTTTATACAGAATATATAGGGGCAAAGCAGATATAGCCTATATTCAATTACAGATTAATAATATACTGTTTACAAAATTAATATATGTTCCAGCTACAACACTTCAGTGTGTTCCCTTCACCACACAGTAAGAATAATCCCAAAAAATTCAAGAAGTGGAGCGACATTTAGGTGATCAGCACGCACGTAAGGTGGGAGGAACCAAGTGGAAGCTGGGAGGTTTAAACGGCGATTGCATTACAGCAGATCAGTTTGCAATCTGGACTCCATATATTGGAACCTCGTCTGATTTACCTGTAGGAGACATCTTCCAGTGTGGAGAAGCGTGCTTGTGAGTCACGGGAAAATATACCGTTGTACTCACCATCAACTCTAGTAAGCAGTTATCTGTTTACCATTTTCAATACATTTTTGAGTGCTTTGTATTTTGTGTTTTTAATGTTTTAATGTGTATAAATTGTTGTTCAATTATTAAATTTATTAAGTATACAAAAAAATGCATGTGTTAATTAGCACTATATATAAAGGTGCAATTTAAACACTATATATACAGATCTGCACTATCATTAATTTTATTTCTTTTTTATATGCAACATATGATTTTGAACGTGTGACTGCTACCCATTGAGTATAAGTATATTTATTCCTTCATTTCCTAATTTTGGTTGCATGTGGGAAGGGGCTGATCACCTAAATGTCGCTCCACTACAGTGAGAATTCAAGGAGAATTCAAACAAGGTTATTCACTAAAGTGAGAATTAAAAGTATTTACAAATTTGAGATCAAAATAGCTGAATTGGAAACATTCACTTAGTCACCTATGCTTCTAATTAGGCTACTTTAGCCCTAAATTTGAAAATTTATTGTGAATTCACTTGAATTCTCACTTTAGTGAATACTATGAAAGTGAATTTAAAATTTAAATCAAAATAGCTGACCTGGAAAAATTCTGCTATGCTTCCAGTTTGACTATTACAACCTTAAATTTGAAATTCACTTGTAGAGTCAAGAAATGGGAAAATGAAATGGGAACATTCTTTTATATGAATAATTGGGAGGAAGTTTTCAAGCAGGTAACAAAGGCCACGTACTGTTTAACCTTGCATGAATCATTTTTTAAGATCATGCATAGATGGTATCTAACCCTATATAGAATTAAAAAATGATATCGCAATTACTCTACCATGTGTTGGAGACGTTTAAAACATGACGGTGTGATTTATAACATGTGGTGGGAGTGTGAAGGTCTTTTAGAGCCTAAGAGGAGTAATATTCTCAATATTGTGCACAAAACACTTTAAACACATTAAAATATCACCTAAATATTCCACATTGTACGTTAGAGCACAACTTTCTCTTAATTCATGTATTTATGATAATTCAAATAATTCCAACCAGAAAATGGAAAGTCTCCATTACGTCAATCTGGCCAGAAATTGTAATCCAGCTAGAACATCAAAGAAGGATGGAAGGGGACTTATATAGGAATAATTAATATGCAAATACATTTCAAGATATTTGAAAAGATTGGTCTAAACTTTTATCTTACTTTTGTGAAAATGCCTGAGCATTTATATCACAACATTTTGTTACATTCTACAACCCACTGATATATTGTCTCTCCATCGACCCTCCTCTTTTCTTTCTTCAGATATTTGCATTACCATTATTATTAGCTCAGATTGAATTTAAAAGTGTTGGTCACAATTCTCTTCAAATTCTTATGACTTTGGTGAATAACTCTACAAAAGACACGGATGTTAACTAGAGCCCTGATTCATTAAAAAAAAATATTTGCTTGAGAAATTGGTAAATTACTTTACAGCAATTTAAAATATAATAATCGTATAATGTGCTCTAAAATGTGTCGAATAAAATGAAAATACTGGACTAATTAAATATGTGCATTAAAAATGCATTAATGATATTATGTTAATGATATAGCTCTCAGCAATTAAGCTCAGTTCTTGAGGGCCATAACCCTACTGGGGTTTTAATATAACTGGAAACAAACTATTAACATTGTATATCTTTGAAAAGCATTTATAAAGGGACACACTAAGCACCAAAAAAAAAAAAAAAACCTCCAGCTTAAATACACAGTTTTAGTGTATATATAATGCTCCTGCAGTCTTACTCTTCAGTTCTTGGACATTTTTGAGTTAAATCACTTTTGTTTCTGTTTTATGCATTCCAAGACACACCTGCCTTGGCTATGACTCACACATTCTATAAGAATTTTTTTATTTTTTTTCAATCAGATCTTACAACACAGTGTGTTTACTTTAGACGTTCTTATCTTCTGCTCTGTTAATTGAATTGTCTTTAAATACACAATGGAAGCGATTGCAAGCTCTTTTAGGTTATGGACTGAACATGAGATGAGAATTTCTCAGTTAAATACACTGTATAATAAGGGAAGCAGAAAATTCAGACTCTTTCTCAGAGAAGCTACATGAGTCTCAACTAGGGAAAATGTGGTTAGGGCTGAATAAACAACATGATTTAACTCCTAAATGACAGAGATATGAACGGTGAGGCTGCAGGGTCATGAACTCTACAAAAAAAAAAAACAACTTCATTTAGCTAAACTAGTCTTGGTGCTTAAAGTGCCCTTTTAAGTTATGTCCTAAGAATCTACCACCTCCAACTCTCTAAGAATAATACTGTAAAATTGCAGATGTACAGATGTGACTTATGCAATCCCGACAGAACAATAACATTCAACTATATCTCTCCTAATAAGTAAGATGGCTCACCACAGCTCATGTATTTATAGTCTTTTGATATGATTACATGTGTAACACAAATGGTACATGTATAATTATATTTGTAAATATGACTTAAACTAAAGATTATTAGAAATGAAATATCACAATGCATGTCATAGACAATCTCATAGCAGTCAAATAACAACTTTATCCTCCTCCATCTTATTATGTTTATTTACAGTATCTCACAAAAGTGAGTACACCCAGTGTGTCTTGCCTACAATCAAGCATGATGGTGGGAGTGTCATGGTCTGGGACTGCATGAATGCTGCCAGCACTGGGGAGCTACAGTTCATTGAGGGAACCCTGAATGCCAACATGTACTGTGACATACTGAAGCATAACATGATCACTTCCCTTCAGAGACTGGGCCACAGGACAGTATTCCAACATGATAACAACCCCAAACACACCTCCAAGACAACCACTGCCTTGCTACAAAAGCTGAAGGTAAAGGTGATGGACTGGCCAAGCATGTCTCCAGACCTAAACCCTATTGAGCATCTGTGGGTCATCCTCATATGGAAGGTTGGGGAGCGCAAGGTCTTTAACATCCACCAGCTGCGTGATGTCGTCATGGAGGAGTGTAAGAGGACTCTAGTGGCAACCCGTGAAGCTCTGGTGAACTCCATGCCTTTGGGGGTTAAGGAAGTGCTGGAAAATAATGGTGACCGCACAAAATATTGACACTTTGGGCCCAATTTGAACATTTCCACTTAGGGGTGTATTCACTTTTGTTGCCACCGGTTTAGAAATTAATGGCTATGTGTTGAGTTATTTTGAGGGGACAGCAAATTTACACTGTTATACAGGCTGTACGCTTACTACTTTACATTGTAGTAGATTGCTATTTCTTCAGTGTTGTCACATGAAAAGATATAATAACATATTTACAAAAATGTGAGGGGTGTACTCACTTTTGTGAGATACTGTATATCTACATGTTGATCTGCACTTTATTTTTTTGCATCTGTCATTCATATATAGCATATGATATTTTTTCAGATGTGGTACATGGTTTCAACTATTCTGTTACTGTCTGGATCTGGTAATTGTTTGATTATAATCTGCAATCTCAACATATTGCTTTAAAAAAGTAAAAATATTAAGAAAATCAAGATATGTATTTGGCTTTTACATACACTAACATGATACCACCTGACATTCCCTGCCCTTCCCTTTTGATCTGTTTACCTGCCGGCACATTTGACTACTGTCCCCTTTTTGTTCAGCTTTACCTGGTGCTTTTACCTTTGAGTTAGTTCTCTCTCTACTAGTTATTGGTGTATAAGTATAGTCACTAGACCACTTCAGCTCAATGAAGTGGTCTGGGTGCCAGGTCGCTCAGGTTTTAACCCTTCACATGTAAACATAACCGTTTCAGCGAAACGGTTATGTTTACATTTGGGGTTAATCCAGCCTCTAGTGGCTGTCTTCTGGACAGCCACTAGAGGCGCATTTGGGATGCTATAGGCAAATTTTGCCTCCATAGTGCAGAGCGTCCATAGGAAAGCATTGAGAAATGCTTTCCTATGGACACTTTGAATGCGCGCGTGGCTCCAGTGACGTTGAACGGGGGAGCTGACGTCGGACAGGGAGGAGAGGTCACCAGCGCCGGCACTGGAATAAGGTAAGTAGCTGAAGGGGTTTTAACCCCTTCAGCACCACGGGAGGGGGACCCTGAGGGTGGGGGTACCCTCAGGGCACTATAGTGTCAGGAAAACCACTTTGTTTTCCTGACACTATAGTGATCCTTTAATAAATAGTTTTGCAATATTTTTGTGGCTATTAGAGTTTTAGTCTGGGCTTTTCCCATTGGTTACCTTACGCATAGGTGCCAAGGGAATACTTTTGTATACACATCTGATCATTAATATCTTAATGAATTACTATAATTGACATTTGTAACAACTTGGAAGGGGAGACGGGGAGGGTATTTCCTTGTGTTCATAGTGTGGAGCAGTGCATTGACTGCAGTGAGTCATCACTGAATTTCTTCTAATACACACTGGTGACCAATCTAGTCCTGGGGCTTTCTAGTTTTTCAGTTGAAAGATTGCAGCAAGGGCCACCATGATAATGATTGGTACTTTAAGAATTTTTAATATATTCTCAATAAGGATAGTAGGACAAGAGGTTGGAAGAATTCATGGCAACGTTGCACACCAACCATGGAGAGATCAGCGTTATTACCTTCCCAGTTAGATATAGTTTACCGCAGGTTTAAAATGATTAAAATTAATTTCTAAAGGTCAAAGATTAACTTTTTCATTCTCTTTTACAAACTGATACATTTCTTCCATAATAAAATCCTAGAATGGTTTGTTAATTTGACCTTTGTCAACTCATTAATCAAACTGTTCTTGCAGACCCCCATTCACTCTGAAAAGGTTAACACTTTTTATTTTCGAAAAATGTTTATTTCACACAAATTAAATGAATGAGCTATAATTCTTTGCCAGCTCCTATAATGCTGCTGCTATTGTAACAAGAAGGTTGCATTAAAAAAAAAATGAAAATTATTCTTGGTTGATGAGTTGCTGTAGGTGAAGTGCTGTAATTGAAAAACAAAACACAGTAGTATGTTTCTAATAAAAATAAATATGGATTTAAATTTTATTAAAAATCCTGAACTATCAAATAAATAGCGTGTATATTCTACAAGACAGGCAACATTAGAAATGAACAACAAGAATCAAATAGTCATAGTTGATGCAGTAGAACAAAAAAATGACAAAAACGCTATATAAACAGATTGCCCTAAAGCAAAAAATGCTTGCTTGTGAATTATTGTCTTCAATACACTGCATTTATATAGTAAACTGTTCTATGAGACAGTGGAAATTTGAATGATCAAACAAACATCGATTTGAGTGCATTTTATGGATGTTACATTAAAGCAAAAATGTGTGCTCTTTGGGGACAAAGTGAAAAATTAAAAACCAATAGAGTATCTTTCAACATGTACTTTGCTCAGAAATATCACATATTTTAACTTAAAAATTTAGTCTTTAAGTAGGTGTATAGTTAAAAATAAATAAATCTTGCAAATAATATTAACTAGGTCCAATATTCGTTCACTATTAACCACAATAGAATACTTTTATACATTACACAAAATTATAGGTAGTTAAATCTCAAAAGGCAATAATTTGTCATATATGTTTTTGGTTTTCAATTTGGTCTGGTTATTGCACATTTTTGTCTAAAGTAATACATTTTTCCAAATTCACTGTATGAATATTACATTTTTTTTCAATATAACTGTTTAACCTTACTTTTATATTCCAGATGGAACCCAGCTGCAGCCACACTTATGTCAGAGTGAAAGTGTAAGTAAAGTTGATTAGATGTACTGTTCAATAAAGCTGGAACTGTAGTTCCTAATAAAGAAAATAAATACAATATTTTAATTTTTATCAAATCTTCACACAAAAAAAGAGTAACGTGTGATTTTCAATGTTTTATGCAGTAGTGTAAATTCTAGAGAAATTAGTTTCAATTTAATTTATTGAACAATATTACACAGTGTTGCTCATATATTAGTAATACACAATTGTCAAAACATTTACTTATTTCTAAATGCATCAAAGAATCTAATAATAAAGATTATTGTTTTCTGCATAACGCAGAAGAGAGGTTTATTCACTAAATAGTCATTTTTTGTAGGTGGAAAACTAACTTGCAAAATTCGCAGATTTGTAAATCAAACTCTAATTCTACTGATTTGGAAATTGCTTCCAACTAGCTTTTTACATTCATTTTGAAAGCTTTCAATACATAGTGTTTCACTGTTTAGCATATAGATCCACAAGGAAATAAATTTCACCCACATAAAAAGTAGTGATGTCAATTCTTATTTATACCTCACTAATCACATTAGCTGTAGGAAATAAAACAGTCTTGGAAACATGAGCATTGTGTAGGTGTGCACAGAAAATGATTGTGTTATCTTTATTCTTTTACATAATAAAATTCAATTTTGTCATACTTATGAAATTATGAGTAATTGAAAGACCTAAAACAGCATCTATTTTATTTATTGGCATTTATTGGCATTAATATTATTATCATTAATATAGTATCAACATATTTCTCATGGATTTACAATTTCACAGTGAGAGTATAAAACAGATAATAAACAAGTTAGGGGCAATAGAAAATAGAGGTGAAGAAGGCACTGCTTTGAGGCTTTGATGTGTTTGGGCTATTTCTGTAAGCTAATTTGCTGACTGTACTTTTTTTCTTTTTTT
The DNA here is from genome assembly GCA_933207985.1 of Pelobates cultripes. NCBI lineage: Eukaryota > Metazoa > Chordata > Amphibia > Anura > Pelobatidae > Pelobates > Pelobates cultripes. Next base: position 137,110,831 of record OW240913.1, read on the forward strand.
AAAAACTATTTCACGTGGCAGAAAATACACATACATTGGAATTGGTTCATTGAAAGGTCTGGATAATGCATTAACATTCTCAGAGAAATAGCCAAAGTAACCATAAATTGTACTAAGGTGGCCACATCAGGCCCAGAGGGTCAGGTGGGCTATAAGAAATGAAGATACTTAGCAAAGCTAATTACAACCCCTATATTAAAAAAAGGATGAACGCAAACTGGTAACCTGTCTAGAGCCATTTGATTGTTAATAATTTTCTGCTCAAAGGAAGTTTTGGCCACTCACAGTCCTATGGATCTGTACCTGTAATGGCTCATTTAAAGTCACCCACATCTTAATTTACACAGACCACTTCATCTCAAGTAGTGCAGTGACCCTGTCCTGTTAAATATAAAATGTGTAAAAACTATTTCTTGAAGTAGTGGGTTTGCCAGCAATAAACCTACAACTAGATAAGCAGGATTTTACACACAGAAAATGATACAGCTTAGACACTTCCTGGTTCCGGTCACGTGACCGCTGGGACTGCCTCTCTCTGATGTCACACGTGACGAGTTTCACCCGCCTCCTGGGCTTCTTCTGACACGCGTCACATGTGACATCAGAGAGAGGCAGTCCCAGCGGTCATGTGACCGGAACCAGGAAGTGTCTAAGCTGTATCATTTTCTGTGTGTAAATTCCTGCTTATCTAGTTGTGGGTTTATTGCTGGCAAACCTACTACTTCAAGTAAGAGTTTTTAACCTTTCGTTTAAATAAATACTGTGTTTGATACTATTCAATTTGGGCTCCTGCCTCTATTTTTTTTTATACTGCCTAGATATTACATCTGATTCAGAAGAGTATCCTGTTTTGCTATACTGTGGGTTTATCCCTCTCCATTGGAGCAATTCAAACCCACAGCCAGGGATGATAGGGTTCTGGTCCATGTGAGTTGATCCCCAGATATACTTATAATTTTGCATACCCTGTATATACAGATAGTCTGCACTATATACTGTATATTTTTTCAGAGTACTCAGAGAAGATCCTGACTCCAGTGCAGTTGCTAGCGCACTCCAACTTTATGGGATCTATTGCTAATTTGTGTCACTGTGTGTCACTTGGGGGTAGTGCAGCAGCAGTGCAGATATTCTTAAGCGCTTTGACTCCATCTGGTTTTTCATTTTAGTCTGTTTGATAGAGTATGACATTTATAGAAACACACCATTTCCCCTTAAGCACAGGTTGTTGATCCAAGGAGAAGTCTGATTTATATTGTGGAGTCAAGAATAATTTTTTTTTCCTTCTCTTGGATCAACAGCATAACGGAATAGGTTTCAGTGTTGAACTTGATGGAGTTTCGTCTTTTTGTCAACATAGATTACTGTGTAACTATGTAACTATGTGTGAAAAGTATGTTCTCTTTTTTCATTTTACATAAAATACAGATTTCAATAGATAACCTAGTGATTCACCAGGTTGTCATTCAGACATGTTTGGTTCAGTGGAGCTAAACTCAAGAGACAGGCAGTTGGACAGAGCAGAAGTCTTGCAAATACTTCTCATTGAGCTGCATTGGGAAGGGGAAGGACTTGACCAGGACCGGGCTAGGGAAGAAGGGGAGGACTTGAAAAGGCTTCAGACAAGGGATCTGCATCTTTTGCAAGCTGCTTTTAGATAAACCCCCAAAGAAAAAGATGCTTAATTAAATGCATGCATGCTTTCTTTCATTGGGAATATCTATGCTAAATAGTGTTTTGTTTTTATTTTTGTGTTGGGCAGTAGAGTGTTCCTTTGAATCCTGAATGCTGGGCCCAGCACTGTTTATGTATTGTAGGATTAGTGGGATGAGAACCCCACCTGCCTGCACTCTCACAGTTTTTAAATAATATTTAATGCTTCGCTGCTGCACTTTTCAATTTAGGTTTATATCCCTGGGTTAAAATATGGCCATGTGATGCAAAAGCTTATAGGAAAACATTGATTATTGAATACTCATTGAATACTCTGCTAAATTTTAAAATGGGCAGGAGCAGTTTGTCACTGCTTTCTACCTATAACCCCTTTATTACCAACACTTTTTGATTGAACAAATTATTAGCATAACATGCATATGAATCAAGGTATGCATAGCTAGCATATACACATATATATATATATATCAAAACACAGCAATGCTGTGGATATATTACTTTGCAGAAAATTGTAAAATATACATTTATGTACATTTACCCAGTTATCATTTTTCACTTACTCATTCAGCCTTTATAAAATTATGGGAAATGAAAACATTTTGACAGTACACAGTGTCATTTATCTTGCAATATTTCACACAGGGTCTAAAATGTTATCATAAAAGAAAAAAGCTATTTTGTCACATACAGTAGATGTGACAAAAACAGATGAATACAAATGGTTAAAAAAAAACCTTGCCTATAGGTATTTGTAAGGACTCCAAGGCTTTACTAACCATACAGATTACTATAAATGACAACAAAATGTAAATATAAACAAAACGTTTATATTCAGATTAGTTAGAGAAGTGGTTCATTTCTAGAAGATTTCAAGTATCTGTGCTACTTTTTGTCTCACCTCTATTTCCTGGGATGACTAGTTTAATGGGAGGAAAATAAATAGCTAGAGAGGTGAGAACGAACAAAAGCTCAATTAGCCTGCCCTTCAGTGGGTCAGCGCTCAGATCTCAAGCTTGTGCCATTACAGAGAGAACATATGAAGCATATCAGACTGGTCCCACCCATACGGGCATTCTAGATCTGAAATGCCAGCAAAGTTCCTCGGCACGAACTATACAGCAACCCCAGACGGTGGTTTCAACCTTGTAAGGTATCATCAGTGAGGTATAGCCAATATCCCTCTAGGCACCGTGAGCAAGGGGTCCATATCTGGATTGCCCTTTACACTTAAAGAGAGAAAAATAAGTAGCAAGATAGGTGAGAACGGACAGCAGCTCAATTAGCCTGCCCTTCAGTGGGTCAGCGCTCAGATCTCAAGCTTGTGCCATTACAGAGAGAACATATGAAGCATATCAGACTGGTCCCACCCATATAAGCAGTCCACATCTGAAAAGGGCAATCCAGACGTCGACCCCTTGCTCATGGTGCCTAGAGGAATATTAGCTATACCTCACTGATGATACCTTACAAGGTTGAAACAATTGTCTGTGATTGCTGTATCTCTCGTGCAGAGGGAAATGCTGGCATTTTGGATCTGTATTGCCCGTATGGGTGGCACCAGTCTGGTATGCTTCAGATATAGTCTCTCTGTAATAGCACAAGCTGAACTAAAACCAGCTTGAGATCTGAGCGGGACCCACCGAAGGGCAGGCTAATTAAGCATTTATCCATTCTCACCTATCTTGCTACTTATTTTTCTCTAACTATTTTAATGGGAAACTTTTTTAATTTGATACTTTGTGATTATATCTCACCTATCTAATTTCAACCCTTGCTAGATAGTCTGAGCAGATTGACTCTAGTTTTTAACCAGAGGTTGAAATGCAACTGAGACTAGAGAAATTTCCTCATTTGCTACATCCCCATGTTGCATTTTTGACTTTCCATCTCTTGCTAGATACTTTAAGTAGATGTTTCCCTTTTATTTAAGTTACTTTTTAGTGATCTTTAATTACCTGTATTGCAGTATTGCAAACTGGGGACTTTTGAATACAGAGCACCTCAAATTATATTGAATTAGGCCACTCCCATCTTAGATGTGTTTCGTGATTGACTCAATATAACATCTGCTATTCACTTACCTTTTAATCCCTTACTTTAATAGTAGCTGGATCATATTTTGATCAATATGCTAATATTCTTAGAATGATATATTATATAAATTAAGTTGTTTCAGTTACTTGTTACAGATTATTTAGAAAATTCTGTTACAAGTGTAGTGTTGAAGGCGTTTCATCTTGTTAATGCTAATCAATATTAGATTTGCAAAAATTCATTTTGTTTCACATCTTCATCTATCAACATTGATTTGTACACTAGCACTTTACACTTTAACACCATTGGGTGCGTTTGTGTATACATATTTTTCTTTATTCTTTGTATTGGCTTCTAATTTTGATTTATATGTACAGGAGATGTTAATTTACTTAACAAAGGTTACTTGTTACCAGTGGTAATCTCTAATGGAGCTTGTCTTTATTAGTTATATTATTATTATTATTATTATTATTATTATATAAAGACATATACCTTAATCACATGATGCTGAGAAATGCTCAATTGCTTTCAGCTTTATAATTATAAGATAATTCAGAAAAGGGTGAATAGACAGATATGCGATAACAATATAATCTGAGATATGAGAGAACTAATCTCAGATGCCACAAAATGCTTTTTTCGTTGGTTAGCAAAGACTTTGGAAATGTGTCAAGAATCCTTTCTTATTAAGAAGTGAATTCTGAGTTGGATAATTTATGAATGACAAAAATAGGTTAACCCCTTAGTGACCGCAGACGTACAGGGTACGACAGCCAAAAAACGGTAGTTAACAACCGCAGATGTACCCTGTACGTCCGTGGCCAAAATGAGCGCTTCCAGGCGTTCGAAGGGTATTACGCGATGCCTTGTGGAATACCCCCCCTCACTGCCGGGCACCCGAGTGATCGCTGCCCTGGAGCGATCACTTTCAGGTTGCCGCACGTGGTGCATGGCAGTGTAGTGCAGAGCATCAGAAGCCTTCAAGCAGGCTTACGATGCTTTGTCTGTACTGCAAAAAAATTTTTTTTTTTAAATCCCTCCCCACCCCATGTACTTACTAATCGCCGCCGTTCCCCCACCACCTCCCCATGTACTTACTGATCGCCGCCAGTCCCCCCTCTGCAATTTAGAACCCCAAGGGGCCATGTGACCACTCTAAAAGAGCGGTCACAGGACCACAATAGGTGTCCACACTGCTGCCAGCAGAGGGACTGCGTGAACTGAGAGGCAGTCCCCCTGCTGGTGAAAAAGTAAAAAAAAGTTTTTCAAAAATTGAAAAAATTTAAATAAAGTTAATAAATTAACAACAAAAAAAATAAATATATATATATATATATATATATATATATATATATATATATATATATATATATATATATATATATATATATATATTATATATATATATATAAAATACACCTAGAGTAAAATTATACACGGTGTATATATATATATATATATATATATAATATATAATAATTATATATATCAATGTATTATTATAAAAATTAAATAATAATTAATTAAAATACATAAAAAACTGTAAAAATAATAATAAAAAAATATATATATATATATGTAATTTAACTTAACTGTATTTTTTATATCATTTCATTCTATGTATATCTACTTAATCTTACCGCGGACATACTGGGTACATCCCACAAAAATGGTCGCTGAGGACCACAGACTTACCTGTGTCAGCGCCAAATAGGAGCCTTGAACTTACCTGGAACGTACATTCATGGCGCTCTGGTCAGGGTACTATTATTCACATACACCTAGCCATTGTACAATATATGGGCCGATCTTCATCTGGTCATCAGGAGACTATTGAGGAAACTCACATGAGTAGCTGCTTGCTATTTTATCACATGTATTCCCACGGTGGGTTTCACAAACGCCTTAGCTGACCACCTCCATGGTTATATTTCCTGGTTTCGCCAGACACTGCCCACTTCTTCCGGCTAGCAACCGCTCGTAGAATAAATGTATGGTTTTACTCCCTTGCACGCCACGCTTCTCACCTTACACTTTCAGTTGACATAGGTAATTGTACGATTGGGTGTTCACATATTTTCACTAAGGCTATAGGCGGTTCGTTCTTGACATGTTTGCTAGTGGAATCTGTTTTGGGGTTCACTTCTTTTTGCCACCGTAACTTAAATTATCATTTAACACACTTAAACGGTACCTTACGGATTGCCAACACCACATGCTCCTACGACACCCCAACAATACAGGGTTCCTTTCATCTTATCTGATAATGACCTACTGAAAGGAATTCAAAATTCAAGACTCACGTACCTTCTCAAGGATACCCATCCACATGGTATATTTCATTCACTATCCGACTTAGTAGATTCAGCTCATTTTGAGCACACGACCAATACGACAATAAAACGGCCATACATCAACAATGGGTTCTTACGTCCCAACGAATTTACCACTAAGAATATAACTACCACTGAATACCTGGAAACGACTGTTAGTCAGACTCCATAAGATCATTAGGTCCTATCTCTGAATCAGTCTATACCTATCCCTATAGCACATACGGTCACAATACCCCTATTACCTACTCTAAACAATGGTGCCCGGTAAAGTTCGGGTACTTGTTGCACCACTTTCCAGATACAACCACTCCAACCATTATCAGAATTCATGGCTCCATTCTTACAGCATCTTAAGTCATGCGTAATGTTCACTTACTGTTAACTAGGCTCGGCCTAATACAAACCTTTCGTCAGGACACTCCTACCGTATAGCGGCAGCTTCCTCCAGCCACATTCCAGCTCATATCATCGGAGCTATGGGACGCTGGAAATTCTCCGCCTATACTCTTTACATTCCGAACCCAGTTAAAGAGTTAATACAAGCTTTTCGTGACTTGTCCGCATAAACGATGGTTGTTATATGATTAATTTTGTATGGTATTCTTCTTTTTGCCCACTTTTATTACAGGCCTACTGCTCTGTCGGTTCCGGCACACCACAACTGACTGGTGCCTACTCATAGATGTTATGATTGTATTGTGCTAAGATTTCTCTGTTCGGCTATATTGCCCCGACTACAAATTTGAAGGCTTGGCCTGGAGTTGTGGGAGGGGCTTGGTTCACCTTTAAAAGGGCTGCCACTCCCACCTTACCGTTGCTGGTCTGGCGAGTCACCCCTCCCACCACTCCCTCTATTTATAACACCCTTTAAGGTGGGCCCACTTTTATTACAGGCCTACTGCTTTGTCGCTTCTGGCACACCACAACCAACTGGTGCATACTCATGGATGTTATGATTGTATTATGCTAAGATTTCTCTGTTCGGCCATATTGCCCCGACTACAAATATATATATATATATATATATATATATATATATATATAAATGTTTATATATATATATATATATATATATATATATATATATATATATATATATATATATATATATATATATATATATATATATATATATATTGTTTTTTCAAGTAGAGATTGTAGCCATATATTTCCAGTGAGGTTCTCCCGAAAGCTTGTAATTAAAAAATTATGTTAGTCCAATAAAAAAGGTATTAGAAGATATAAATTGTATCTGTTTTATATATATATATATATATATATATATAAAGATGATGGCTTGGCACTCTCCTTAACAAAGAAAATCAATATACTACTTGCCTGGGTGCAAATCTTAAGCGTCAATAATATAAGAAAAAAGTTTCAAGATGCACTCACAGGTCTTCAGATATAAGGAAAAAACTGGTGCTTTATTAATCCATATGTGATATACAACGAAAATCAATCGACGTTTCGACCCTGCTGTAAATATATGCACTAACTAACTTTGGCCAGCATTTGTGACTAAGTGGCTACTACAAAAGACTGGACATTGAATATCCTGGGCTGTCTACATTTGAAAATGGTATGCCATGATGAGGTTATTCCACATTCCTGGGCTACCATATGGTCTCAAAAGGCAACACAGACTCAGCAAACCAATCTGGCAAACTGAATTGGGCAAGCCCTATACTGACCCTGTAACTTTCAAAAACACCATAAAACCTATACATGGGAGGTATTGTTATACTCGGGAGAATGTGCTAAATACAAATATGAGTGTTTAAAACAGTAAAACCTATCACGACAATTAAATCACCAGTAAAAGTGTAGTTTTTGTATTAAAAAAATGCAAAAACAAATAAAAATACTAACTTTGGCCATCGTTTGTGGCTAAGTGGCTACTACAAAAGACTGGACATACCCCATTTTGAATACTGTGGGTTGTCTACTTTTACAAATGGTATACCATGATGGGGTTCCTGGGTTGCTATACGGTCTCAAAGGCAACATAGGCCCACAAACCAATCTGGCAAATTTCAATGTGCAAACATTGAACAGGGGAAAGACCTACATTTGACCCCTGTACGTTTGCAAAATAACATAAAACCTGTACATTGGGGGCACTGTTGTACTTAGGAGATGTTGTTGAACACATATTGGGGTGTTCTTTGTCAGTAACACATAACAGAAACTGAGAATCCATGGCTAAAGTACAATGTGAGAAAAATAACACAAAAAAATGACTACCCAAAAGTTTGACAAAGACTGGTGGTAGAATTAGTGCATGGAAAATATTAAAATACCACCATTTCAAATACCCTAGGGTGTCTACATTTCAAAAATATATGGTTTGATGGGGGTAAATTACATTGGCCGGTTTCAAAAATGTCACAAATAGGACATGGGTACATGATGACCAGCTGTGAAAAATCCAAGTTGGAAAGCTGAAAAGTGCACCGTCTAAATAAGATATTTTAGCCCCCAGAGAACCCAACTCACCTATACATGGTTGGTATCACTGTACTCAGGAGATGTTGCTGAACACTAGTGGGCGGCGGGTGGGGGCCATAAAGATAATGAGGGGGGGACCTACTGTCCCCCCCGGCCCCCACCCCTGAGCGGTGGGTGGGGGCCATAATAACAATAAGGGTCCCCCCGGCAGCCCTAATAGCAATAAGGGGGGGACCTATTGTCCCCTCCGGCCCCCACCCCTGAGCGGTGGGTGGGGGCCCTAAAATGAAAAATAAGGGGGGACCTATTGTCCCCCCCGGCCCCCATCCCTGAGCGGTGGGTGGGGGCCCTAAAATGAACAATAAGGGGGGGACCTATTGTCCCCCCCGGCCCCCACCCCTGAGCGGTGGGTGGGGGCCCTAAAAATACCAATAAGGGGGGGACACACCCCATTTGCAATACCTTGGGTTGTCTACTTTTGCAAATGGTATGCCATCATTGGGGTAATTCTTATTCCTGGGCTACCATATGGTCCCAAAGGCAACGTAACCAACCTGGCGAATTTCAATGTGAAAAAACTGAAAAATTTTACGTGCTATATTTGACCCTGTAACTTCCCCAAATAGCATAAAACCTGTACATAGGGGTACTGTTTTACATGTGAGACATCGCTGAATATAAATATGTGTATTTTATTGCAGTAAATGCAAACAGTATTATGGCATTCACAGTTAAAATATCACGTAGAACTAAAAAAAATTTAATTCTTAAACTTTTCTCCCATTTTTAAAATATCTTATTCATATTAAATTATTTTTCATACCTAAATATTTGATGTTAAATGTAAGTCCTGTTTCCCCTGAATAAAATGATATATAATAAGTGTGGGTTCACATAATATAAAAGAGGCAAATTATACCTGAACAGATGCAAATTCAAGTTGTTTTTTATGTTTTGTTTTGATCACAAGGTGTACATTTGTCTCATTCCTTAAGGGGTTAATGAAGTGTTCATACAACAAATATACTGTTCCTTTACTTTAAACAAATACATAACTCTTGCTTCTTAGAAAAGATACCCATGATTATTCACTAGAGTGAGAATTCAAAATGAATTTCAAATTTCAGGTCAAAATGGCAGAATTTTTTTTAAAAAATCTCTAATTTGGGTATGTTTCGAGGGTGACTATTGTGGCCTAAAGTTTGAAATTCACTTTAAATTCTCACTTTTTTAGTAAATTACCTTGGCTATTAATACTTTTTTGAAAACATGCCTTTAGTAGCTGTAAGACAGCCATTATAAGCTCTTTCTCATTAAGATCTTGAAGATTTTACCCATTTGGCATAATCACATATAACATGATCATGATGAAGGCAGCTAATTCTTCTTATAGGTACACTAGATTCAATGCTTCTGTATGAGACATATTGGATGGTTGGATCATGGTAATTGCCATGTGTGCCTGTAGGTCCTCAATAACTCTGCTTCTGACTGGATGTTATAGTGTTCCTTTAAAGTATGGGAGTAGTTTAATTTATGGTTTACATGTTTATCTTCTACAATGTATGTTGCCGTTTCCTTTATCACCAATGCTTATAATAATCTACAACATCTGTGTTGCTTTTAATTCATGTGTTAATATCTCTTTTTTCACAAATGTCCTGTTCAGCGTCTGGAAAATAATTTTATTGATAAAATATCTTTTTTTAAAGAAATTTAAGTGTCCTTTAATATAATTATGGCAGAGTAAACTTAAAAAATCACTCTGGACTAAAATGTTTGGTTTTAAGATTTTACCATATGAGCTACTCATATATTAAAATGAAAGATTTTTTTTCACAAATTTGGAAAGTCTCCACACTGTTCCAGCTTCTGCATCACACCTGCAGTGTCCACAAACTTCTGTGTTATTTGTTGCCATTTGCAGTTATGTGACTATTCAAACATCTGCAGATTTATAACCCTTCTTATTCTATATATTATTCCTTAGTAACATTCACTTTTACAATTTCCCGGTCTAATTTTATACACTGAACCAATCATTTCATAGTCACTGTGATATTAGCCTTACTATTTAATTCACTGATATATCTCAGTCATCAAATTGATATATACCACACTTTATGTCTCTAATCCTCCAGTGCTTATGTCACTAAGAGCATGACATGCAGGGTCAGCATTTCACGTGACATCTATTTGACTTGGACATCTCTAATTGTCCATTAAAATATTTATTTATTCTGACATCATTCTGATTTCCCTACCCTATTTAGACACTCATGATCTCTCCCATTGTTATATTCTATATAAAGCTTTTCTTGAATTCTTTCTACATAATGTCCTTCTTCGCTGCTTATTTTTATAGCTTTCTCATATCAACCCTGCTTTCCACTTGACTATACATTACTTTAAAAACAGTAATTATTCGTATCTCTACTATTTATACAAGCTGTCTGTCGTTCACACCAAAAAATGTTTCCTATATATCTCCAATCTCACTCTTCTGCCTGTTTTGTTCCATCTCCAAAGTTCTTACTACTACTCTTATTCTTGTTTAATAGAAAGGCATGACAGAGTTTCAAGTAAGATTTTGGTTTAATGACCTGTTACTGAAAAAGAGTTTAACAATTGGATGTCAGAAAACTCACTTTTTGACAATCAGGCTGTATTGATACGTTAGAAAAAATGAATATTTACCAGAAAAACTTCCAAGTCTTGGTGCCGTCATATCAGAACCATCATATATCTCAAGTGAATCCCAATTATGCTCTGTTGCAAAACTTAAAACTTGTATCTGTAACAAAAAATGTAATTAAAAAAAGTAACATATAGTAAGGCATTTGCTATTTACGAGACTTTCAGGTTACATAATAAAAATAATTACGTAGTTGTTTAAGTTGGACCTGGACAACTTTTCATACAAAAGACATAAAGTTAATTCTGAAGAAAAGAAGTGATATAAATAAAGAATCATATCCATTAACTGCACTGCTTCAGTGATAACTCATAATGGTTAATATGTGCGGAAGAATATGTAAATTTAAATAATAAAGTCTATGTTTAATTTCTGAGGAAAGTGATTGACGATGGCACAAATAATTGAAATAAATAAAAATAAACGTTACTAAAACTAAAAATTAGAGAACTTTTAATGATACAAGCTTAAAGAAACATTAGCGGGAGGTAATGTCCCTGATGTTTAAAAGCATAACATAAATATTGTGTAGTGCCTGCAGCAGGTATACTCCTCCTTGACTTGAAAGAGACAATACCAATCAAAGAGCTTCTAAATCTGGCATATGGGGATAGACATGATCTTATAAACCTTAGCGAAGCAACAATGAATGGATCTGGTAGTTTATACCCAAGCCACAGTTCTGGTCATAACTACTCAATAAAAAGATAAATTCACAGTAGAACCCACAAATCTTGAGAAATTGATTTAATATGGTATATACCATATACCATATGCATCAAAACAACTTTAGCTTGATGGAGTAATTTTGGTTTAAAGATCATGCCCATGCAGTCTCACAACTCAATCCGCTGCCATTTAAAAGTTAAATCACTTTTATTTGTGTCCATAGAGCACTAGCTATACCTCGCTTGGCTGTGACTCACACAGCCTGCATGACTGAAATATTTAATTTCAAATCAGATGTTAGCTTTCATTAGAAGTTTTTTTTTTAATCCTGCTCTGTAAATTTACCTTTTATCGTATACAGGAGACTTCTGCATGCTCTATTGGAATATTAGCAGAGCAGGAGATAGGAAATTCTAAATTAAACATAATGTGCAATAAAGGAACTTTAAACATTAGAGCTCTTTTTACAAGAAGTGTTTAGGAAGGCTGTGCAAGTTAAATGGAGGGAGGTGTGACAAGAGCTTTATGGGCATGATGTATACACCAAAACAGCTTCATTAAACTGAAGTTGTTTTGGTGCATATAGTGAAACAGAAACAAATAATGTGACGGCAGATAAGAACCCATCTAGTCTGCCCAATTTTTTAAAATACTTTCATTAGTCCCTGACCTTATCTTATAGTTAGGATTATCTTATAGTTAGGCATTAGGCCTTATCCATAGAATGCATTGCCTAAATACTTTCCTATGGGGTTTCTCTAGAAAAATAGAAATATAGAATGTAATGGCAAATAACAACCATTCTAACCCATCTATTCTGCCAAATGTCAAAAAATACTTTCATTAGTATCTTATATCTAGGATAGCCTTATGCATATCCCATGCATGCTTAAACTCCTTTACTGTGGTAACCTCTACCTCTAAAACAAATGTGAGGAAGGCTGAACTTGATGGATGCAAGTCTCTTTTCAGCTATGTAACTATGTAACTTCAGCTGGAAGGCTATTCCATGCATCCACTACCCTCTCAGTAAAGTAATACTTCCGGATATTATTTTTAAACCTTTGCCCCTCTAATTTAAGTCTATGTCCTCTTTTTGTGGTAGTTTTTCTTCTTTTAAATAAAGTCCCCTGCTTTACTGTGTTGATTCCCTTTATGTATTTAAATGTTTCTATCATACCCCCCATCTTGTCTTTCCTCCAAGCTATACAGGTTAAGTTTCTTTAACCTTTCCTTGTCAGTTGTATCCTGCAATCCATGAACCAGTTTAGTAGCCCTTCTCTGAACTCTCTCTATAGTATCAATATCCTTCTGGAGATACAGTCTCCAGTACTGCTTACAATACTCCAAGCAAGGTCTCACCAGTGTTCTGTACAATGGCATGAACACTTCCCTCTTTCTACTGCTAATCCCTCTCCTTATACAACCAAGCATTCTGTTGGCATTTCCTGCTGCTCTACTACATTTTCTGCCTACCTTTAAGTCATCAGAAATAATCACCTCTAAATCCCTTTTCTCAGATGTTGAGGTTAGGACTCTCAAATATTCTGTACTCTGCCCTTGGGTTTTTACGTCTAAGATGCATTATCTTGCGCTTATCCTCATTAAATGTCAGTTGCCACAACTCTGACCATTTTTCTAGTTTAACTAAATCATTTGCCATTTGGCTTATCCCTCCTGGAACATCAACCCTGTTACAGATGTTAGTATCATCAGCAAAAAGACATACTTTACCATCAAGACCTTCTGCAATATCACTAATAAAAATATTACAGAGAATGGGTCCAAGTACAGATCCCTGAGGTGCCCCACAAGTGACAAGCTCATGCTTCGAATATACTCCATTGACTACAACCCTCTGTTGCCTGTCACTCAGCCACTGCCTTACCCATTCAACAATATTGGAATCCAAACTTGAAGATTGCAGTTTATTGATAAGCCTTCTATGTGCAACAGTGTAAAAAGCCTTACTGAAATCTAGGTAAGCAATGTCTACTGCACCACCCTGATCTATTATTTTAGTTACCCAATCCAAAAAATCAATAAGATTAGTTTGGCATGATCTTCCTGAAGTAAACCCATGTTGTCTCTGATCTTGAAATCCATGTGTTTTTAGATGTTCAACAATCCTATCCTTTAACATGGTTTCCATTACTTTCCCCACTACTGAAGTAAGGCTTACTGGCCTATAGTTACCCGACTCCTCCCTACTACCTTTCTTGTGAATGGGCACAACATTCGCTAACTTCCAATCTTCTGGGACTACTCCTGTTAACAATGATTGGTTAAATAAACCTGTTAAATGTTTTGCTACTACACCGCTAAGCTCTTTTAATAACTTTGAGTGTATTCCATCAGGTCCCATTGACTTATTTGTCTTAGTTTGGATAGTTGAAATAGAACCTCTTCCTCTGTAAACTCACGTGTAATAAATGACTCATTTATCCTTTTTCTTAACTGAGGTCCCTTTCCTTCATTTTCATCTGTAAATACCGAACAAAAATATTAATTGAGTCAGTCAGCTAGACCTTTATCCTCTTCTACATACCTTCCTTCTTTTGTTTTTAATCTAACTAATCCTTGTTTTACTTTCCTTTTCTCATTTATGTATCTAAAAAAATGTTTTGTCCCCTTTTTTTACTGATTGTGCTATTTTCTCTTCTGTGTGTGATTTGGAAGCTCTTATTACTTGCTTATCCTCTTTCTGCCTAATCTTATAGATCATTCTGTCTTCCTCACTCTGTTTTTTTTATAAATACTGAATTCCAACCTTTTTGTTTTTTTACTATTTTGGCCACATCTACGGAGTACCACAGTGGTTTCTTGAATGTTTTGCTTTTACTGACAAGTGTCCCTTTAAGCAGATTCTTTCTATAATACAAAATCTAAAACTATTCACACTAAGCATACAATGAACATGATAAAATTCAGCAAAGTAGATATATAATGGCTCATTCTTTTAGATATTTTGTTTAAAAATGAAATTTTCTCTCATTGTATGTACGGATGTGTGTATGGCTTGGAAATAAAGTATGTAATAAATCTCTCTTCAGTATTACTGACTCCATACTCAACATCATTTTTACAGGATGCCTGTTATTCACCATCAAATTCCCCTAGCTTCCAGTCCTTTAAAATATCCTTTAGAACATACTTCTCATGGAAACATTACCTATTGATTGTTCTTCCTGTTACACTCCACTGTATTTTACTTTACACAACTTGTCAGTGCACAAAGGAAACCAAAATGTTGCCTTCTTACTACACCACTTCCATATGCTTTATATTTCAGTAAATAATGTATAATGTCTATATATACCAGTGGATTGAAATGAACAGACTAAATATCCAGCTCTATTAAAACCGTACATATATATGGTTTTATTTTACCTTTCAGCAATTGGATATTAAATAAAGAGTTTCTGCTGATAGACAAGGTTACAGGTATTCACATGTTAAGGAAACGACAACAGCAGATACATGATTGCAAACCACTATAGATATTTCGGGACAAGAGTTTGTCCTCGAAGAGGTAAAAGTTTACACACAGGTACATATCTGGTGGAGGGGAAAAGATCCTGTTACTGCGCAATTGGGTACTTTTTCTATCACTCTGCAGAAATTAATTTGCACAACCTCTTATGTTGTAAAATTACAAATGTGCATAAATATAGATAAGCTAGTTCTATTGCAAGAGATAGTGCTAACAACTGCAGTGTTTTTTTAAATTTTCCACATTAAATAAGATTTGGTTCAGGTGATCTTCAAAAAAGTACCTAGTTAAGTTGAATGAGGTATGCCCAAGTTGGAATTTAACAGACACTGGAATGGAATGGCTTAGAGTGGTTCAGAGAATTGTTCCACAGTCCAGAATTAATTGGATGTAAAAAAAAAACATGCCAACTTAGTTGAAAAGAAAGGTTTTAAGTAAAGCAGAGGGATATAACATGAGGTGGCTTCCATCTTTAATATTTCAAAGACAGTGTTTCAGAAGAACAAAGTCAAGAAGCAGAAATTTGTAAAACAATCAAAAAGACCAATGGGCTCTGTGTAATTTAGGCACCTACAAACAAGTGAATAAAACAATATAAAAAAAAAAAACAGCTATCACACTAGTGTGAGATTTTAAATATGTGGCTTCTATATTGTTTTAATGTTAAAGTGGTCTTATATGATACATGTTACAAATAGTATTTATCACTTTTCCATTATGTTTTCATAGTACCTTAGTAAATGTTATGAATTATAATGATTGCTGTGATTCTTGTAACTATCATCATGGACTGGTGAATAATATCAATCTCATCTGATTGAGACAATCATAAATGACGGATTATAATACTTCCCAAGTCACACTATTCAGGTAAATTGAAACCCTGTTATTGAAGCATATTTAACATGCAAGTTGCAGACAAGTTGACAGGCCTGTCTAAACTATATCATGAAGGCAAATGTACCATATTCAAAATGACAGTGCTAGGCATTTTTTACAATGAACATATTATGTGCAATGTAGTTTTGATTAGATATATATTAGGACCTTTCAGTGTGATGGCATCTTTGGTTGTCCTAGATCCAAAATCCTTTGAGTGAATGATAATTAGACTGTTTTCCAGCATTTGTTCTGAACAAGTTCATGTTAAATGATGGACTATCTTCAGTGGCCCCATCTCCATTAGCCCTGTGTGCAAGTTAACTGTTCCATTTCATACTTGACACTTTGTTTTACTTCTTCCTGATCACCTCACTATTCACAATACCCATCTACCATGTTTCTTTTTTTGTGTGCCTGTGTTGGGAGCAGCTGTTCTATTCTTCCAGGGGCATATTCTAACTCTACCTTCACATTTAGTGCGTCTGCTACTGTCTATACTTTCTTTTTGTATTGTCAGCTTAAGGTTGTCACTCACATTCAGCTGCTTCCATACTAATGCAAGCCTTATGCAATTATAGTATAATCCTAACTCACAAGTGAAGGTCAAACTTTAACAGGGAAAGATAGGTCAAGGAAATAATGACAGAAATGCATATTACTGTGCGTAAAAGTGGCCAGACTTAAATGAAGTGAGTGTGTTAAACAAGACACACTATTTTTTTGTAATTCATTATATAGAGCTCTTACCTTAACTGCTGCAGTCCACTTCTCAGTGTTCTTATGCGCTCCCAGCTAGCCCCACTACATTCTATAATGAATTTTCCTGTCCTCCCACACCTCTCATGCCTCCCCACTTTATCGGTGCTTACATTGCATTCCCATAACATTTAGGACTCAAATTCTAATGCTTCCGTACAAATCTTTACATAATGCTGCTACTATCTACCTCACTAATACACAAGTATGTCTCATCCAGGACCCTATGCCTTGCTGCATATCTGCTCTATTCTCTAGGAAAGCATATCAATTAAACTGTTAATAGCTGTTCCTCCCTGTACCTTGGTAACCCACCATGCTTCCTCTCAGACAGCTTTGTCATCCAAAAACTAACCCTTCGCTTTAAACTATTCTTGTAACCTATTTTTTCCTGTACATGAAATACATCCTACCTTTACCTCTTGTGCCACTGTCCCCTACTTTCTCCTTAATGTAAGTTTGTTTGAGCAGTGGCCTCAACTCTCTCTTTGCTCCTGTGTGTCCAACTCATCTTGTTGCAAATATTTGTGTATTAGTGCATCTATTGTAAAGTGTTGTGAAATTTGTTAATGCCTTATAAATATTATAAATATAGATAATGCATTAAAACAAACACATACAAATAAGTTGAATAAATAAATAATGCATACATATTTTAATGCTTAAGTTATTTCTTTTTGGATATTACCAGAAGAGTTTAATTTAGTTTAATTGATTTAATTTGATCTTTGAGACATTTGTTTAAGCTCTTTTTAGAATTAAAGGATACCTACAATAAGGCCCTGGTAAAAATTTAAGTAACACTCTACAATAATCCTGCATTAAGCTTGGTTCTAGGAGTACCTCTGTGCAATAGTTATCTGTTTTTCCTCATATTCAGCATCCAGCCTGCTAGATTTTTAATGTGTGTTTCAAGAGTTTACCTCTTTAATATTTTAGTTTGAATACATAGCAATGTTTTTTTTTTTTTCATCACTTATCTTTTTTGAGGGACCTTTTTTTGTCTTATATGCCTTAGGGTATATTGAACTATTATTGCGTCACATGACTCATCCGTATTGAGAATGAGTGTTTCCACATGTATTTGGGACTACTGCCTGTTAGAAGAATACATGCAACTTAACAGATGGAGAGAAAATTCATGCCACACACCCAACTATAAAAGGAAAGAATGTAAGAAGGGAATGTCAAGGTGAACTAACTTAAAAAGTGCTCTATGGGGGCAGGTGTGCAATTATGACATGAAAGGAGAAAACAGAAGCAAATATATTCAGTGAATTGTTCTATAAGAGTTATTTAACAAAAATATATGAACATTAATTTCTTACATCCCATTCATATATATTTCATTCATATGTTTTTCTGCATCATCAGTTATACTATTTACTTACCTGAATGCCCGATCCTTCAGTCACAATAATCTTCCAAACACAGTTCAAGCTATTACCATATGGTTCAGGAAAACCAGGTGACAATATGGTACCTCTCCTCTCTGTAAAGTTTCCACTACATGGTACTAAAAATAAATAAATACATTATTCAAAGGAGATGAAACGGTAAAAACAACAGAATACCACAAAAGGTTTCACAGAAAAATATAAAAACAAATAATGCAATGGGAAAACTAAAAATAAATCAATAGGGGTATTTTTAAAACGCAGAACAACTTCTGCTATTTTTGATAGAGCATCAAATGTCAACTATACATTATGTTAGCAGTTTTGCTAGAAAATGAATAGATTGGCAGAATAACCTATTTAAATATTTATATAAATATTTTTCTCCCACTTGGCAATCAATTTCAGCATAGATCTCTGTCCGATGAATTGATTGATAAAGAGGGGAAGAGAACTCCCAAATGTGGTCTTTCTACTCTCTTCTATGCACTAAACCAGCATTATAGCATCATGGAGGAGATTTGCCTTAGGCATGGCAAACCAATAAACGGACCAGGGAAAGTGTGGGTGCTCTGGAGGTGGGTGTTACAGCATTGTAAAACTCACCACTATACAAAAACGACAGTGGGCGGGGGAGGGGAAGGGTGGCAGAGGTTCAGGTAAGTGATGTAAGGTTACCTTTTATCAGTTGAAATTAAAATGATTTGGTGAAGAATTAATCAAACCAAGCTAACTTTTTATATGAAGAGCTGAGTATAAATATTGACCAGGATGTTGGGTTCATGCAACCTATTGAAACAAAAAATTCAGTAGAAGCTGAAAGAATGCTCTGTGTTGAGGAACATTATTGATGCACAGCCCTCACAACTTCACTGGATGTGTAATTTTCTTCATAAATACAATATTTAAGCAGTGGATGGGTTTCCATTAAAATGCTATAATCCATAACTGATATTGAATATGCTCTATATTCTTTTCTAGAACTTTAATTTGATTTACAGAAATTATCATCATATCAATAACTTATATTAAGGATAGACCAGTCTGTCTCACATTTAATGTAGGCTGTTTGAATATTGTTGTATGTCCCTACCAAGAATCCATAACTATTCTGTAAATTTTATATTATGCAAAATCTGGGAAAACTGCTTTCCTCACTTGCCAGTGACAACGGGTGTGAGGATCATTAAAATTAAAGTTACAATTACAGAGTGCAAACTAACAAGATATATAATCGAAATAACAAGATGTCTTCACAGATTGATTCATCACAATGTATATACAAAATAACATAGTGTTTCTCTACATAATGATTTAGAACATGTTCTCTTGTGCTCAAGATAAGCTCACTTGAAAGAGAATCATATATATATTACACATTATGTAGGGTGACCTTAATGGGGAATATATTGCAAATTTGAAGTTAAAGCAATTTATTTAATAAATATTTTTATAAACTACTGTTTTCTACTTTCTTGACAGAATATCCAACATTTCCCATTGAGGCTCAGTTACTTTTCTTTGTTTTGAGATACTCTGTATGACATTTTCATGGCTACATTGTACACTAATGTGTTAACAAAATCGATGTCCGATTGTTTTTGGATCTAATGTTAATGGTGTATCTAGTTTGCTAATTTTATACATAATCAATTTAGACATGTCTGTTGAACACTTACAAAACAAGAAATGTGTAATTGACTTTCAATATACTGATTGCTAGAAAGCATTTGCTTCTTCCTGTGTCGGAATTGACATTTTCTTATTTAAATTTTTTTTAGTGATGAATACTTTTTGCAAAGTGAAGTTACAGGTCCAGTTCACCTGAAATCCCACGATTGAGAGGAGTACTCAATGAATGTATTGCTATTTAAGCTTTTATTGCTGAATACATTAAATACATACATGTTAGTCCAATCCCTAGACTTTCATCAGGAGCAATAAAATAGTATGAATAGTGTCTAGCCCAAGGGTAGGCAACCTTTTAGCAGCACTGTGCTGAAATAAGATTGTGATGTCTTGTAGCGTGCCGGTCCTATTTCTTCAACTTGAGGTGTGCATGTTGCCATACTCTCCTTGTGTTATTTATACTGCAGTTGCTTTGTATCATTGAATTTGAGCTATTATATTGTATATGTTCATGAGTAGTTTGAAGTATTGTGTACCTATGAAAGTGGGCTGTGTATGAAGGCTGCTTGTGGAATTGTGTGTGGATGGATATGTCACATTGTGTATTTGGTAGTGTGTGTATGTGTGGGGCAGTTTGGGGAATTGCATGTGAGAGGCTGCATGTGGGGTTGTGTGCATGTATGTGGATGTCAGTGGTGTTGAGTCTGTGTGGATTGTGTTATTATTTGTATTTATTTGGGGAGGGTTAATCTGCAGCTCTGTGTATATCTAGCAATGTGGATGGCTTCCCTGGGTTCCAGTGGGGACCAGGTTGGCCATGTACAGCTCAAGGACAGGAGCTGCTATAGCAGCTGTGGGCTGCTGTACTACAGTGTGGATTCCCGTTCACAAGTGCTGGGAGGAAGTGATCTGAGCTCACTTCCTCTAGTTCTGCAATGCATAAATTGAGGATTGTCCTTAACCACCTTTTTGAATTAGCAGATATCTGAGGTTTCACTGGGACTCCTGATAGGCTCTAGCAGCCTTGAGTGCCATGCAAAGGCACCACATGCCACAGGTTGCCTACCCCTGGTCTAGCCTATTAAGTGCTCTACATTGTTGGATTGTATGCAATTGGCTGGAGTAGTATAACACCATGGCAAGTAAGCAGTGTTAACATGAGTGTCAGATTCTGTGTGTATATACAAATATGTATATAATCAGCACACTGTAGGGAGGGACAGAGGGTGAGACACTATACCCAGGAGTTTGACCAATCTTTATATTTACTAAATTAGCTTTGTAGGTCATTACAAGTAGTTTACAGTGAGGGACAATCAGATTGGACTACTATTTGGGAGCTTCTTAAAAACATGATTATATACTAAATTAGTCTTATGTGTTTTTGTATGTGATTCAATTTTGTTTAAAATAAGACACACACATACAGGCAAAGTCAGTTATTTACTATAACTTTATCATTATTACCAATACTTTATTATTTATAGAGGGTGCTGAAAAAAATGCTTTACGTTTATGCATTCTTTAAAATATTATAATTTCCCAGCAGCTAGATCTATGCTGGTGGTTCCGGAAATCAATACTAACTTTGACCCAATGCATATTAATTACCAACTTCCAGTATCAGTGACTTTTATAAAGCTGTTTATTAAAGTAATCAATTTATGTAGCAGACTATATACACTATACCAGTGCCTAAAATATTATGGATATTATTGTGCTTAAAAGAAGAGTAAGATCATTTGCACTAAAGTTGGTTTAAAGTTGTTTATCCACATGGCATCAACAAGTTAATAATTCAATGCAGTTTGCACCCTGAAAACAAAGCCCTCTAAATCTCAGTGAGGATTGATGTTATACAGATTAAATATATAGTATCCCCTCACTTTAAAATACTGGCCTAATGTAGATATAACATATGATTTGTATTTGAAAAAAAATACTGATTATTTCAGTGCAATATTTGCATTAAATTTCATTTTTTGAATTTAGAAGCAAATTGCTTTTCATTTTCAATAAACAATAAATGATGATATAGGACAACTTTTTCAATATAACTAAAAATAAACATTTTGATAAAATAGATTTAGTAGTCATTTTTCTGGTTGATTTATAAAAATGCATAATGTTGAGTTACCTGTACAGATTGGTACGGTATCATTCCATTGTGCTAAAGCATTTGGTACAGTTTGACATCGTATTGCCTTAGATCCTTGAAGCAGGTATCCAGGGTTGCATTCAAATCGAACCACAGAGCTAGCTGAAAATTCAGAGCCAATCCTTCTACCATATCTGGGTTCAGGAACTGAGCTGCATTGTGTGTCACTTGTGCGTGGCACAGCTATCAATGGAAAATGAATGGAAAATATTAAATCAAGTAATATCTAAAACATTATTACAGAAAAGGGCAAAATAAACCATGACATATTGAAATTAATTATTTTAATAATGCTGTTTCTTCTGGTTTTCCAGCAATATGTTATATGTAGAACAATAATATATTTAACTTCTCTTTCTGCACAACCAAATAACTAGTTAAAAGTTGTTGTGTGTGCTAATGTTTTCTCACAAGTTTAGTTTTTGTTTTTTTTAAATTACATGGCATGATGGGCACACAGGGCAAGACATTACATTATTTAAAATATGCAGTGCTGCACGCATAGCACATTCAAGTGTACAGCACTACTAAAGAAAATGCTGAGTTTAAATAAGCTCATTTGGAACAGTAGAGGTAAGTCAGTTCAGCAGAGGCAAGCAAGTGTTTAACTTGCCTCTGTTGCTTTATTCACCCCTAGTGTTTACTAGGGGGAAGTAACTGCTACCCCATGGCGTAACTACCATTGGTGAGGCTGCGCCAGGCCCATACACTAAGGGCATGTGTCAGCAGGTGTCCAGTCACACTGTTAAAGGACTCTGCTGAAACATACCTGCTGGGTGGCCCCTTTATTATTGGCAGCCTGGGAGGAAGTGAGAGCATATCACTTCCTCCCAGATATTAGAGACATGATACCATGCAGGAGCCAGCTATCAGAGAAGAGTAGCAGAAAAGAGAAGCCATGGCTGGGGAGACCCAGCCCCTAACTAGTAGACTGAAACTTTAGCTAGCAGACTGGAACCCAGGGAATCCACCTTCCTGCATGGTTGAGGCCCAGCTGTCAATGCATTGAGGGAGGTTGATGGAGATCTATCTTTTTGCCACCCTTGTGATATTGGGGCCTAAATGTATTATTGGGCATCTCTGCTTAGAAACATGATTAGCTCACACAGATGGACAGCTAGCAGTGGGCAATTAACAAATAGTTACAAGGTTGGAACTTCGAGTTGGAGAAGTTACCTATTGGTATATTTAGCCATAGTTAGCCAGTCAATAATACATTTTGTATTTTTCTATATGTATTTAACAATCCCTAGACAAAAGGGAAATAGCTTTCAATGAATTTTAATATTATGTTTTCTTGTGCTCTATACTTGAGAAATGTAATACAAAATAAAAAAAAAAATAATCGCATTGAATAAGGTTAACAAAACTTAGGCAGTTTTCATTATTTTATTCAATCCAGTTTCCAGTTTCCCTTTAAGAAATATGTCAAGATAACTGACACACATTTTGGAATCTTTCAAAGAAAAGCATTTCAGTGTATTTAAAACATGAGATTTTCTCTATGAAATGTGTCTTATGTATTTAACAATTACATAATGATGAATAAGTGTGACATTAAATGATTTATCATCTCTTCAGTGCAAACCTTTCCTGAGATTTAATAAGTTAAGCTTTCAAAAATGGACAATGGCAAGAAAACACAATCATGTCTGATCGTTTAATGGGTATGATTTGGCATTCATATTTAAATGTGTCACATGCAGATGACAGCAAGTATTGCTCAATTAACAATTACTTAATGATTTATGACAGCATTTTTAGACATTATTTTTCAGTTTTAATGATACATTTGTAAAAACAAGCTATTGAAGATATTAAAAAATACATTTGATATCTTCATCTACAAATGATAATTTTAAATAAATTTATGTTCATTTTCTGTAACTATGCTTGCTATAAACTTGAACACTTTCAATGTTTCAGAGATATTGAAAGAGTCTGCAAATTGCAGTGAAGGTTTTCAAGCAATTTGGCCATGATTGCAGAATTACTTTCTGATGGTATATGACCATATTAATGGCATAAATTTCTGTGAATTACATTAGGAATTGGCAGCTACCTTTAAGAACAATTTCACTTCCAAGCATCAATCCAAGTTTCATTTTAATATTATTTTCTTTTATTATGCATCAACATATAAGAAACTGCACTTTGAAACTCAGCACATCCATGAGGAGATATTTTTATTATCATAGATTACATTTCTATATATGTATTTTCAATGCAACTGCACATAAGTTTAAGATATTGTTTGTATTTAAAGTAAGATATTATGTCTGTAAAACAAAATAGATGGATTTTTGTGAAAGTGTAAGGGAACAGACATTGTAACATAGGTACTTCAGTCAATACCTAAAAAATGATGTCCTCACTCCTAATATGGTACTTTCCTCTCTCATTGGTTGTCTGCTCACACATACAGCATGACCATAGCCCATGTCTATGTGTAGCTTATCCCAAGATCAGAGTATGCTAGAACAAACGCCAGCCCACACATTTCCACAGCATAGTACTTTCATAGTCCAATAGCCTGTCCAATGCATAATAAGCACTGGTAAGTGGCAACAAGCTTTCATGAGGCTGGGGTCAATAAAGTGGGAATGAACTATAGATAAGTTCCAGGGGACTCAGAACTCACAATGTTCTACTTCTTTTCATGTTACCACTGTAGAACAGGGAAACATATGTAAGTCAAAGGGAGTCCATATAACTTACATGTACTTACTTACAGGAAAATTAACCATGTTACACTCCCCTTGGTGTCAAGCATACGGCCGTTGCTATTACGTTTTGATTACTTAGCCTAGTGGAGCTAAACTCAAGTGACAGCAATTGTTCAGAGCACCTGCATTGCAAAGGCTTCATTGAGCTGAATTGGAAATTCTATGATTGGACAGCCATGAAAATTAATTTGAAGAATATCTACTAAACATTGATTTATTTATTTTCAATGCTTAGGTAGTGGAGTATAACATGTTTTTAGATTTTCAATATATATTTACAAACAGTATGCATTTGTGAAAATGTTTGCAGGGGTATGCTGCATTTGCTTTTGGGAATTGATATAATAAATATCAATATATCATATATACAGGGCTGATGCAAGGATCTTTGGCTACACAGGTGTAAATGTATCTCTCTGCCCCCTAATAAGCATCTGTGCCTAGGTGTCTCTTAACCCCATTTTCTCATCTTAGTTTTCCTCTTGTTCTTTTGTGTATCTTTCCCCCATTTTGTGACTTTTTTCTCTTTTGCATAATGTACCCCCCTTTTGTGGTTTTTAATGCGCCCTCTGGTGTCTCTTATGCCACCATTTGCCCCTTTGTGTGTGTGTCCTACATTCCTCTTTAATGTATTTTACACCAACACTTTGTGTGTCTTATAAACCTCTCCCTATGTGCCTCTTCCCCTCTGCTATAATTTCTTTTCACCCCTCTTTTAATTGTAGATCTGACCTACTGTTGCAGCATTGCTTCGCAGATCCCAGTAGAGCACCTAGTTTATCATGTAGCTGGTCCGACAGATAGCTGTTCACTGTTACCATATGCCAGCTTCCTCTCAGATGAGGTAAAAGATGAAGATCCTCTACAGTAGTCCACTAGGCCACTCTACAGAGAGTGATTGATTGAAGGAGGGAGCTCTCTATGCCCTCTCCGTCGGGTCACCAGAACATTGCAAATTACGAGCTGGTGTGTGCTAAGATGGGATGGTCCCCTGTGCTACTTTATGGTAACACCAGCTGTGCATGTATAGAGCTGCTGCACAAAAATGCCAAATGTTTCCAACTTTTTAATAGTTAAATGTGGAGTTTGTCAGTGTAGAGTTTACTGACTTACAAAGTAGGTAGTTATAATCAGCACTCTTTAATGGATTTTATTTTATTTGTGTTTAATAACATAGTGTAGTTTATGGCATGTTGACGGACACTGGCATTATTGGTGAAAATCAGCTTGTTTCACTCTTGTAGTTTACAGAGAGGGTGCAAAAATAGTTCTTATACCAAGGGACATATTTTGGTGTGAAAATTTTACCCATGCCCTTATATACTTAATGTATCAATACAATGACTGCACGATCATATTTTTTTTTTTTTTTTTTTAGCTTTCCCTAAGCAAGCATTCTCATTTTTGCAGACGTTTGGGTTCATAAAGCATCTTTATCTTCAAGGTTCTCACAGTATCTTGCTTAGATACAAATTTCCATAGGGACTTAAAATTGCAGTCTAGACTAAAATTGCGTTTCAATCAGATGCAGAGTGACATAATGTAAAAGGAATTTCTCAACTACACACAATTAGTGGTGTCGCGAACCCGAAATTTTCGGTTCGCGAATGGCGAACGCGAACTTCCGCAAATGTTCGCGAAACGGGCGAACCGCCATAGACTTCAATGGGCAGGCGAATTTTAAAACACACAGGGACTCTTTCTGGCCACAATAGTGATGGGAAAGTTGTTTCAAGGGGACTAATACCTGGACTGTGGCATGCCGGAGGGAGATCCATGGCAAAACTCCCATGGAAAATTACACAGTTGATACAGAGTCTGGTTTTAATCCATAAAGGGCAGAAATCACCTAACATTCCTAAATCACAATGAATATCGATTGACACCTGACATATGACATATTGACACCTTGACATATGGATTGACACCTGTCCTCAGAGCCCCTGATGCACACGGACACAGAGCAGAATAGAGACTGGTCCCCCTACATAGGGTCACTTGGCAGATATGGATTGACACCTGTCCTAAGGATCCCTGATACACACTGACACAGAGCAGAATAGGGACTGTTCCCCCTACATAGGGTCACTTGGCAGATATGGATTGACACCTGTCCTAAGGATCCCTGATACACACTGACACAGAGCAGAATAGGGACTGTTCCCTCCTACATAGGGTCACTTGGCAGATATGGATTGACACCTGTCCTCAGAGACCATGATACACACTGACACAGAGCAGAATAGGGACTGTTCCCCCTACATAGGGTCACTTGGCAGATATGGATTGACACCTTGTTACAAACTGCTATTTGTAACGGGCCCTTTAAATGGCAAATTGCCCTGCTTCCCTGGGTTGTGGAGAAGCCTATTTGCCAGCCTCCTCCCGCATGACTATGGCCCCTGGGAGATTGTGAAATGTATGCACTTTTATTTGGTGTGTATGGCCCTTTAAGACTGTCGGTGGGCATATTGGGGCTTATGGACTCTTTATGTGACTGGTGCTGGCCCTTTAAACACCTTTTTGGGACATCAGGAAGATTGGGACACTGCCCCTTTAAGGCCGTGTCCCCAGACTTGTTGGGGACACTGCCCCTTTAAGACGGTGTCCCCTGTGTCCCCAGACCTGGTGCAAACCCTTTGTGCCTGCCTGGGTAATTCCCACTTGGTTCATTAAATGGGGCTTACTGAACCAAGTACCACACAGGCAGACCACCCAGAAGTGGAAGTGTGCAGGCAATTTACCTCCCAGAAGCTGCGGTTAACCGCAGCTTAATTGACAATGTTGGGAGGTCTTTGTTCGTTTGTCAACAACGCGGCGGCGCCATCTTTTGATCATTCGACGCAGGTCAGGCTGCATGTAGCCGCGGGCGAAATCCAAAATCGCCAAGCACATTTCCGCGCCACAACACCGCCAGAGCCTACCTTCTCCCCTACTGGTTTGAAGAGCGTAGAGACTAAGTCCCATTCGGCCATGGGACTTAGTCTTTTTTTCAGCCGTTTTTTTCAGCCTTATTTCAGCTGCAGAGACTAAGTCCCATTCGCGATGGGACTTAGTCGTTTTTTCAGCCTGAAATAGACCGACCTTACAGCCCAAATCTATGGAACTGTTTTGGGCAGGAAATGTGCTTGCAGTCGGTCATAAAGGGACCTCCAGC
>OW240913.1:137138990-137153621 GCA_933207985.1 Pelobates cultripes
CATGTGTTGATCCCATAGGCGCTTGTGATGTGAGATCATGTGCCTACGCAAAGCAGTTGTACCTAGGTGGGTGTTGGACTTCCCACGACTCAGTTTCTTTTGGCACAGGTTGCAAATGGCATCGCTGTTGTCAGAGGCAGACACACAAAAAAAATTCCACACTGCTGAGCTCTGCAATGACGTCATTCTGGTGGTGGACACAGCATGCGTTGATTGGCGTGCTGTCGGGCTGACCCTGGGTGCCGATGCATGCTGTCTGACTGTGCCACTAGCTCCTTGCGATGACCTCCCCCTGCTTCCAACTTGTCTCCTCCTCCTCCCTGTCTCCCCATCTGAACTTTCGCCCTGTTCTTCTTCTTGACGAGCGGGCACCCACGTGACATCCATGGACGCATCGTCATCATCAACCGCTTCACTTGTATCTGACAACTCAGCAAAGGAAGCAGCAGCGGGTACAACATCATCATCATCATCACACCGTACGTCCATGTGTGTAATGCTGCCTGCCTGAGACATATCCCTGTTATCTACATCCTCTGGCAATAATGGTTGCGCATCACTCATTTCTTCAAACGGATGTGTGAATAACTCCTCTGACATACCAACTGAAGCGGCTGTGGTGCTAGTTTTGGTGGTGGCGGCAGGCGGGTGAGTGGTATCTTGAGAGGTGCCTGAAGCTAAGCTGGAGGAGGATGGTGCGTCAAGGTTCTGAGCGGAGGCTGTAGAAGATTGGGTGTCCTGTGTTAGCCAGTCAACTATGTCCTCAGAACTTTTCAAGTTCAGGGTACGTGGCCTCTGAAAACTGGGCATTATTCTAGGGCCAAAGGGAATCACAGCACCACGCCCACGATGGCCCCTGCGGGGTGGCCTGCCTCTGCCTGTCATTTTTGTTGGGATTAGTGGTACTATGCGTGCAAGCTACTGTGAGACCAGATATGAGTGGCAATGTGCACTGGCACAGTTGTGCAGAGCACAGGCTGTAGGCCTGACACCCGCTTGAAGATAACTAACTGCTATTCAATCTATAACAGTGAAAAAAGTTTTTGTTTTTAAATCCAAGCTATTGTGACACCAGATATGAGTGGCACTGTAAACTGGCAGAGTACACGCTGTAGGGCTGGCACACCCGCTTTGAGAAAACTAACTGCTATTCAATCTATAAATAAAAGTGAAAAGTTTTTTGTTTTTAAATCCAAGCTATTATGACACCAGATATGAGTGGCACTGTAAACTGGCAGAGTACACGCTGTAGGGCTGACACACCCGCTTTAAGGACACTGACTGCCATTCAATCTATAACAGTGAAAAAAGTTTTTTGTTTTTAAATCCAAGCTATTATGACACCAGATATGAGAGGCACTGTAAACTGGCAGAGTACACGCTGTAGGGCTGACACACCCGCTTTAAGGACACTGACTGCTATTCAATCTATAACAGTGAAAAAAGTTTTTTGTTTTTAAATGCAAGCTATTATGACACCAGATATGAGTGGCACTGTGAACTGGCAGAGTACACGCTGTAGGGCTGACACAACCGCTTTGAGACAACTAACTGCTATTCAATCTATAACAGTGAAAAAAGTTTTTTGTTTTTAAATCAAGCTATTGTGACACCAGATATAAGTGGTGGCACTGGTCACCGTATCCACTGTTAGCGTAACACACCCGCTTTAAGGACACTGACTGCTATTCAATATATAACAGTGAAAAAAGTGTTTGTTTTTTTTTAAATACAAGCTTTGTGTCACCAGATCTAAGTGGTGGCACTCGTCACCGTATCCACTGTTAGCGTAACACACCCGCTTTAAGGACACTGACTGCTATTCAATCTATAACAGTGAAAAAAGTTTTTTGTTTTTAAATCTAAGCTATTGTGACACCAGATCTAAGTGGTGGCACTGGTCACCGTATCCACTGTTAGCGTAACACACCTGTTTGAAGATAACTAACTGCTATTCAATCTATAACAGTGAAAAAAGTTTTTTGTTTTTAAATCCGAGCTATTGTGACACCAGATATAAGTGGTGGCACTGGTCACCGTATCCACTGTTAGCGTAACACACCCGCTTTAAGGACACTGACTGCTATTCAATCTATACCAGTGAAAAAAGTGTTTTGTTTTTTTAAATCCAAGCTTTGTGTCACCAGATCTAATTGGTGGCACTGGTCACCGTATCCACCGTTAGCGTAACACACCTGCTTGAAGATAACTAACTGCTATTCAATCTATAACAGTGAAAAAAGTGTTTTGTTTTTTTAAATCCAAGCTTTGTGTCACCAGATCTAATTGGTGGCACTTGTCAGCGTATCCACTGTTAGCGTAACACACCCGCTTAATGACACTGACTGCTATTCAATCTATAACAGTGAAAAAAGATTATTTTTTTTTTAAATCCAAACTATTGTGACACTAGATCTAATTAGTGGCACTTGTCAGCGTATCCACTGTTAGCGTAACACACCCGCTTTAAGGACACTGACTGCTATTCAATCTATAACAGTGAAAAAAAAGTTTTTTGTTTTTTAAATCCAAACTATTGTGACACCAGATCTAATTAGTGGCACTTGTCAGCGTATCCACTGTTAGCGTAACACACCCGCTTTAAGGACACTGACTGCTATTCAATCTATAACAGTGAAAAAAGTTTTTTGTTTTTAAATCCAAGATATTATGACACCAGATATAAGTGGTGGCACTGGGCACCGTATCCACTGTTAGCGTAACACACCCGCTTTAAGGACACTGACTGCTATTCAATCTATAACAGTGAAAAAAGTGTTTTTTGTTTTTAAATCCAAGCTTTGTGTCACCAGATCTAAGTGGCACTGGTCACCGTATCCACTGTTAGCGTAACACACCCGCTTTAAGGACACTGACTGCTATTCAATCTATAACAGTAAAAAAAGTTTTTTGTTTTTAAATCCAAGCTATTGTGACACAGGATCTAATTAGTGGCACTTGTCAGCGTATCCACTGTTAGCGCAACACACCCGCTTTAAGGACACTGACTGCTATTCAATCTATAACAGTGAAAAAAGTTTTTTGTTTGTAAATCCAAGCTATTGTGACACCAGATATAAGTGGTGGCACTGGTCACCGTATCCACTGTTAGCGTAACACACCCGCTTTAAGGACACTGACTGCTATTCAATCTATAACAGTGAAAAAAGTTTTTTGTTTTTAAATCCAAGCTTTGTGTCACCAGATCTAAGTGGTGGCACTGATCACCCTATCCACTGTTAGCGTAACACACCCGCTTTAAGGACACTGACTGCTATTCAATCTATAACAGTGAAAAAAAGTGTTTTTTGTTTTTAAATCCAAGCTTTGTGTCACCAGATCTAAGTGGTGGCAATGGTCACCGTATCCACTGTTAGCGTAACACACCCGCTTTAAGGACACTGACTGCTATTCAATCTATAACAGTGAAAAAAGTGTTTTGTTTTTTTTAAATACAAGCTTTGTGTCACCAGATCTAAGTGGTGGCACTGGTCACCGTATCCACTGTTAGCGTAACACACCCGCTTTAAGGACACTGACTGCTATTCAATCTATAACAGTGAAAAAAGTTTTTTTGTTTTTAAATCCAAGCTATTGTGACACCAGATCTAATTAGTGGCACTGTCAGCGTATCCACTGTTAGCGTAACACACCCGCTTTAAGGACACTGACTGCTATTCAATCTATAACAGTGAAAAAAGTTTTTTGTTTTTAAATCCAAACTATTGTGACACCAGATATAAGTGTTGGCACTGACTGGGGAAATGGGCACAGTATCCACTGTGAGCCTGGCACAGAAGCTGGCAGCAGTGGCAGACAACTGACTGCTATTCAATCTATAACAGTGAAAAAAGTTTTTTGTTTTTAAATCCAAGCTATTGTGACACCAGATGTAAGTGGTGGCACTGACTGGGGAAATGGGCATAGTATGTACTGTGAGCCTGACACAGAAGCTAGCAGCAGTGGCAGACAACTAACTGCAATTACATTACATAGAAAAATAAATAAAAAAAAAGCATACCCTAACCCTAACCTAGCTATGCTTTTCCCTATCTAATGAACAGCAGCTACACTTTCCCTCCTCTCACTAAGCATGCAGTTCGAGAATGAATCTAAAATGGATGCCTTCCAGGAGGTGGGAGGGTCTGCTAGGGAGGGTGTGCTGCTAATTGGCTGGAATGTGTCTGCTGACTGTGAGGTACAGGGTCAAAGTTTACTCAATGATGACGAATAGGGGGCGGGTCGAACCGCGCATATGTTCGCCCGCCTTGGCGAACGCGAACATGCTATGTTCGCCAGGAACCGTTCGCTGGTGAACCGTTCGGTACATCACTACACACAATATAAAGTTATAAGTTTGAACCCTGGGAGAACAATCAAGATTCTGCGCTCCTACAGTTCACCTTCTTGAGCTGGTGTATAGATGACCATAGTTACCATTTTGTAAAAATCAGTTGCTGCACCACCCAGAAAAGAAATTCTAATATATAAAATGTTTAACCTTCATAATGGCTTATCTTTTTAATGTTTTTATAATTTATTTATTCAATTTCATTTTTAAACCATAACTTGGAAAAGTAATTGAACCATATAAAATTGTTTATCCTGGTATAAATTTTCATGCCAGGATTACTGACTTCTGATGAAGTGTCATTATTATTTAAAAACAAAATTGTGTTTAAAAGGAGAAGTGTGAAAATTAGTTTTTACATTTTGGTTTTTCAACATAATGCTGACTAGATTCATTTCTAAACCAGCATTAAATAGGAATTCTATTTCCTCCGGTAATTATTTTCCATTCTTTAGTAAATGTTTCACACTGCTGTGAAACAAAATTGAAATCAGCTCAGTGGAAAGTGAACAGAAAATAAGATCATCCAGGACTAGAGAGTGATAAATAAAATGATTGACTTTTCAGATCATGTTAGTGTGCTCATTCAATGAGTATACACAGCAGCAAAGAGTGAACATAATAATAGCAAGAAAACACTACATACTTACATTTTAATAGATCATGAAAGTCCATAATACTGTGATACCCATATTAAATATGTACAGGACATGAACACATATACACACAGAATATATTATCTAAGGTTCATTGAGATTAGAAGTTTATAAACAAAATGCATGAATTCCAAAATGGTTAGGACAGCTGCCAATTTTTTTCTTTTTCATCAATTTGAGTTCTACATAAAGAAATTAAATGTTTTCTACATGTTATCCTTCTGCGATATGTTTTGGTTTTGACAAATCAAATTTTTTTGTTGTGTAGCATTTCGGTTCCTCTGAATTTTATCCATGAGATTGTTTCAGGCAAAATGGCTCATACCAATACCACAATTTATTCCACCAGTTTATTTGTACTTACTATTTAAGTGTACTATTGTATAACTCATACAAAACATTTTCTCCCCCCATCTAGGTCATGATGATCACTCAAGCAGTGTCACAATTGTTCAAAAATGGGAGAGCTCCTCCACATTGGGATAGACACTGACAGAATCAGCTATCATTACATATCAATGACATGTTCATCACGCTGACGGTTTGTTTATTACATTATATATAGATTAGTTGACTTTGTTTTATGGTGCTGCCTGGGGTTTCGGACATGAGGACACATTGCCCCTACATCTTCCATTATAGCTACCCTTTGTAGGGTCATACTAAATATGAACTCAACTCTCCAAAGAAATGCTTGTTAGCATTAGTGGAATTTCTCAAACTAAGGGCTCATATTGCCTTTATTCAGAAGACCCATTTCTGTAAAGATGTAGCCCTTATGCTGTGTTATCATAAATACCCTACTTTAGTTACTTTACAGGTGCCAAGGCACTAGAGTTGGCCATATGTTTTGCAGCTCATACATACAAAGCACATGAGACTGATGATGGTAGACTTGTAATGGGTAAAAGCCTCATCAGCCAAAATTTGGTTACTTTAGCTAATTAATAACTCACAAACAAGAAACAATGCAAAACTTTTCTAAAAAGTCTCTGTTCAGTGGAACTATTTACTGAATATTTTTAGGGGGTGATCTTAATACCTCTCTTGACTCAAACCTTGACACCACATTTGACATGCCCTCATATGAATTCTATGCAATGGAAAGAATAAACACTATTTTAGATCAAGCTCATCCTAATGACAGCTAGCTCATCACCCTGATATGCTAGACACCCTGATATAAAAGATTACTCATATTAATCATCAACAGGCACATATTCCAATTGGATCCCAGTTTTTACCCCACAGGTTTTTAAACGTAATCTAATATTGTGATTATGGCCCAATTGCCTGGTATGACCATGTGCCTCTGTCTCTTGCCACTCTGAGCCTCTCCATCCCACTTAAAATCTTTTCAATGGAAACTTAATGATCTACTACTTTAGAGCCCAGATCTTGTTTCCCACGTTAAAAAATCTCTTACATTACTTCAGTAAAAATTCCTACCATCTATATCCTCCACAAAAAGTTTGGAGGCTCACAAATGTGTAATTAGGAGAGCCCTTATTGCCCTGGCCTCAAAACAAAAGAAGCTATGTAAGGGGTTAGATAGCTTCTCTTGTCCAAGATATCAGAAATCTTGAAAACCTCCACTAACACAATTTCTCTTTTGATCTCTACTTAAAATTGCCTGAAAAGAGAAAAGAGAACAACAACTACTCAACGCTCAGACTAAATGCAAGTTATGGATCGATAAACATTCCTATTGCTCCCAAGGTGACAAATATTGTTGTTTGCGTGCAAGAGCAATACAAAAAAAACATGCAGAGCAGGTTCATCTCTACAATTAAAAAACATCTGGGGACTTGTCCCATATTCTTCCAGACATAATGGTAGCCTTTCATGACTTTGACTCCACCTTTTGCAACCTTGGAGACTAACCACCCTCAACAGATGAAATCAAACAATTTCTCACATTTAGGGTGAAACATACAAATCTCACTAATCAACACTGATTTGAATATATTCACCAAAATTCTGGTCAATCACCTGCGCATCCTTTTATAGGAACTAGTCCACCCTGACTAGGTGGGATTTGCACGAGAATGGGAGGCCAAGAATAATGCTACCAAACTGTTCAATTTGATCTCTCTCTCTCTCAAAGATGAGTACTGCCCAAGGCATGTTGCTTTCTATAGATGCTAAAAAAGGATTTGATAGGGTTGACTGGTCCTTGCTATTCACTACTCTATGGGCTATGGGCTTTGGCGCTAACTGGCTCAAGTGGTTGGGAGCTATATACTCCACCCTGAGTACCAAAATCAGAATAAACAGCCAAATTGCAGACTCTGTCCTAATCATATTAATTATTCATCAGCATTATTCCCCAGAACAGTTACACACCTTCTTTTTGAATACTTCAGAAACCTACTGGAGACGCACACAAGTTAAAGGTACACCCGCACACATTTGCTGTAAATGCCGCATAATTCATGAGCTCTGGAAAAGAATATTTGCAATTACATGGAAAATTTTAGGGATCCAAGATCCTAGGAATCCCAAATCTCTGTTCTTCCCGTACCCTTTTCCAATACCCAAACCTCTAACATACCTCCTTAAAGCAGCAGCAAAGTTAAAAATCACTACTTGTTGAAAAAAAAACTCTCTTTTAATATGAAAATAGATTCAAAAAGTCGAACCTATAAGACTTATGAAAGAAACAAGCTATTCTATAACCTATAGATACATACAATATAAAAACACTTGGAAACCATGGTTGACATTATGGGAAGGCTATCCATCATGTTATACTCGTAATCAACAGCTTGTTTCCTGCATATTTACTGCTACCTCAATGTATTTAACATTTAAGTATAACAGGTGGTTGTGTCACCCCAATGGCAGCCTTCTTATGAGTTAGTTGTTTGTCGAAGGCTCACCTCCTGGTAGTCACAACCCACAGGCAGCAGTGGACCCAATTCATCCATTAGGTTACCTAAGACATATTACAAAATTTATTTTTCCATCTCTTTTTTTTCTGTTTTCTATTATGTACTTTTTGTCATATTGTACTCTTCTTATCAGAGATGCCTACTCAAAATATGTAACAACACTCAGCACATCATTGGTTGACAGCTCAAAACTTGCTACTCAATATGTATTCTATATATTGGCACATTCTCTACAGCCTCCAGTAACCTAATAACTTGATGAGTGTTACCTTCCTTTGCTGTAATCATTGTCTCATACCATTGCATTGTATTATGCCTCCTTTGTAAATAAATAAAAAACAAATGAATTTGAGGAATTTATGAGGAACATAATTGAAATTATGTTTTAATTTGAACCTCTACAACTAAACTTAAACTGCATGTGCATTCTAGATTACACTGAACATTTTCTCTTCATAATGAATGCATGAATAATAAGGAAGCCTAACATGTGGTAATGAAGTGTGGAATAAACAGCCAAAATGGTAGGGAACATATTTGTGTGCAGAA
This sequence comes from Pelobates cultripes, assembly GCA_933207985.1. Lineage (NCBI taxonomy): Eukaryota > Metazoa > Chordata > Amphibia > Anura > Pelobatidae > Pelobates > Pelobates cultripes. Next base: position 137,147,441 of record OW240913.1, read on the forward strand.
AAGAAATAACATAGTTTGAGTACATGCATTCGATAACCATAAATATTTTCATTTTATAATGAATATGCCCATTGTAATTGTTAAAATAGATTAATGGGCCTAACTCATGGTGGACATAGTAGAAAATGTATTGGTGTGGCAAAAAAATAATATTGTCTTGGAACATGAAACAGATATTTGAATTTGAAACAGATATATAAATTTGAAATATGATAAATTTCCATGTTATATAGATACAAGCAATTATATAGATGGGTTTTAAAATATTAAGACTGTGACGGACCGCCTGGCACCCCAATCAGGTGCCTCCACCATTTGCTGCTCCCTAGCTGTCGCCGAGTACCATAAGCACCGCACCAGACACCATAAGCACCATAGCCCCTTAGCAGCCGCAGTTTGGCTGGGGTCTAGCTGTCCCTTCTCACCCTGGACAAAACTCCTGGATTCAGTTCCCAGTGAGAAGACCTCTCCTCCAAGAAAGTATAGCAGTTATAGCAGTGTAGCTAGTGATTATAGCAATCCAAAGAACAATCCCAAGAGCAGAGATTATAGCTATTATAGCTTTTCCCTACAAGCAGGAGATGAGGCTGTGTGTTGAGGGTAAACTGGAACTCATTCATTGGCAGCCACAACTGGACTTATATGCACGTCTCCATGCAAGGGGCACTCCCCACTGGACCTGAGAGTAGATTACAGTAAAAACACTATACACAATTGCATTGGCTCTCAGGTTCAGGACACTTATATACTAAACAAGATAATCCCTCCCCTGTGCCTGGGAGATAATTAAGTCAAGCACTGTATTAAACTCAGTTATCTCTAGGCACAGAAAACATACAATTTTACAAAACACCAAAAATACCTTTAAACACACAAACTCCCCACAAAAGTTACATCCCCTGATAGCCTCGATCTGGATGACCAACATATCTAAAAATCACCCAGATTGGTTCAGGGGTTCGGGAATTTCCTGGAAGTCATAATTTGACCGACCGCACGCATAGTCCCATGCCCAAAACAGTTCCAGAGAATCAGGGCTTGTGGTCGGTCTAGTTTGGTAGTGTAAAAACCGAACAAACTAACGAACATAGTCAATGTTCTCAACCTGGAGCTTTTTCACCTTGTTCGTGGGAACATATCCACCGCACAGTGCCCTTCTAAGTTGTGTAGAACCGAACGCAGATGATCCTGGAAGTCCAGCGGTGTTTGGGAATTTCAGTGTCCGAAAACAGTTCCATGATCTCGACGACCAAACACTGCTGCCTGCGTTCGCGGGAACAAGATGGCTGACACCTTGTGATCGTTAATGCGAACAGCGGCCACCCAGACGAACACTTAGAACACTGCAGTGGAAACTGTTACAAACTGTCAATTAGGCTTAACAAGTTCCTGCATGGTCTCTGGTTCGTGCGCCTGTACGGTTCCCTAACCAAATATGGCAAGCAGGCCCCTCCAAAGACATGTGGCACAGGCATTTCTGCCACAAAGACCTAATATTTTTAAATAAGCCATTTTGAATAAACCTTAAACAGGACTTTTTAAAATTATTAAAATATTAATATATATATCTATATATATATATATCTCAATATATTTAAAAATCTAAATAATATAATATTTTTCAAAATATTAAATCATTTTAAAAGTGTATCTAAAAATATAAACTCATTTTAAAATCTTATCTAAAAAAGTAATGAAATTAAAGCCTAAGTTAGAGGTAAAAAATTAAATGTTGTTAAAACATTGGCTCCTTACCTCTGGTTTCAGTCTACATACTCAGGTTTGTGGGTCCCCACATCAATTATTACATTGTTTATATACATCGCAAACAACTGTGTATAGAGTTGTTTTGCATATTTATTTTTATATAAATAATATTAAAATAGAAGAATGGGTAACTATGTTCATTCCATAATAAATTAATGAATTAATGAGTCACCAAGATTATGCCATGTAGATATATTTTGCATTTGTAACAAAATTATATTGCTTTCAATACAATCATCCACACTTTTGTTGACTATGAATGTGCTAGCATCCAATCTTCTATTTAATGTTTTTATTAGAAATGTATACTTGTGATAATCATCCCATACTTGGTATCTGGGCTGGGCACCAGGCAGATACATTAGAGCATTGTGTGTACATCAGTGCCGGAGTGGTATTCTGTGCAATCTATACTATATTATGATGCTCTGCAGCCAGGACAGACTATTTAGAATACAGATGAGCCACTTGCCTCTTTTTTGGGGGTAGGTAGCCAGCCAACAAATTGAACACATGATATAATATACATTTTTTGCTACTCAATCAACAAGCACAATTTACAGTTGCAATGATAAGCAGATTGAAAATGATTCTGTGTTATTATATGAATAGTGTATCTTTAGTATTCTTGAAATATCGAACATAGACATCTATGTTTTTAATAATAAAAAAAAATAATTTAAACATATTAAACAACACCAACCAAAATGTTCATAACCTTACAAAGAATGGCACTCAATTACCTTGGTAAACAAAATGAAATCCCCTGGCAGGTGTACCATTTGTTGTGCTAAATCTCAGTAGAATGTGATTAGATGTGGCTAATGGCATTGTCTCCCCTGAAAAATAAAGCATTAAGAATGTTAGGATATAGCTTCTGACTTGCAATTAGGATAGAGATGAAGGTTACATCAATAAATATAAGCAGGAAGCTATTATAGTTATCCACACCTCTATCCTTGTTTAAGCTAAATGAAATAAACATTTTATTAGCACTTCACCTGTTTTTTTTTTTTTATGTATATAAATCTTAACAACCTTAAAATATTTTTTTCAATATATGATATATGATATATGATTAATAATATGTTCTGGGAAAATATACTTCAAGATACGCCAGGAAGAATTATTGAAAAAGTCAGCAAATTAAGTCAGCAAACAAATTCTGTTACACTTTACAATATTATAGGAGGAGGAGATTTAACAATAAATGAGACAATGAAAAAAAATTCCAGAAAAATAGGATGAAGAGGACCCTGCTCAAACTAACTTAAAGTCTAGAGGAGGTGGGGTATAAAACACAACAGGTGCGGATTAGTACTTTGAATTTACTCCTATAGGATGCAGAAAGCTAATGTAATCACTGACAGACGGGTGAGGTGTGAGAGGAGCGACTAAAGAGGAAAATCAGTCTAGTGGCAGCATTCATTACAGACTGTAGCAGGGTAGTGTGGCTTCTGGAAAGACCAATTAGGAGAGAGTTACAATAATCCATGCAAGATATTACTAGAGCATGGAAAAGCTCCTTAGTAGTATCTTGCATAAGAAAGGGGTGGATTCAAGCAGTGTTTTTAAGGTGGAATTGACAGGATTTGGAGACACACTGAATGTGAGGCTCAAAGGTGAGGCCAGAGTCAAATATAATGCCAAGACAGCGTGCTTGCAAAGATGAGATAATGTGTGTACCACTAACTTGAAAGGAGCGGGAAGGAGGAGGATCAGTATTAGGAGGAGGGAAGACAAGGAGCTCAGTTTTAGAGAGATTGAGTTTCAGAAAGTAAGAGGACATCCAGTCAGAGATGGAAGAAAGGCAAATGGTGAAATGTTGTAGGACAGCAGGAGAGAGATATATCTGTGTGTTATCAGTGTACTGGTGGTAGCAGAATTCAAACAAATGAATGAGTTTGCCAAGAGAGGCAGTATAGAGAGAGAACAAAAAGGGACCAAGAACCGAACATTGAGGGACTCAAACTAAGACAGGATGAGGGGATGAGATGTCATTGGAAAAGGATACATTGAATGAACATTGGGAGAGATAGGAGAAGAACCATGAGAGGGCTGTGTCAAGAGATTGAAGAGCTTGGAGAAAGAGGCCATGACCAACAGTGTCACAGGCAACAGAGAGGTTGAGAAGAATTAGTATGGAGTAGTGGCCTTTGGATTTAGCCACAATTAGATAATTTTTTACTTTTATCAGAGCAGTCTCTATAGAGTGGAGGGGGTGGGATCCAAATTAAGGGAGGAGAGAGTTGGAATTGAGGAAGCAAGTAAAACGGTAAAAACAAGTCTCTCCAGAAGCTTTGAGGAGAAGGGAGCAGGGATATGGGACGATAGTCAGAAGGGGAAGATGGGTCAAAACACAGCTTTTTTTGGATGGGTACAACAGTAGCATGCTTAAGAGGAGCAAGGACAACACAGGCATGAAATCTATTCATATACACATAAATACATATACAGTCATACAAATATATATATATACACAAAACCAAGAGGGCTGCACTCACCTGAACATGCATTCATTATAGGGTGCTGCTGGGGCCAAAATATACAAAATACAGAATCCAGCACTCTCGCTTATTCACTAAACAATGATTTCAAATCTACTGCAAGGGATTCTCTGTTGGCTAATCAAATTATATATACACTTAAACATTCATTTACACACATACTCATGTTAACAAACAAATGAAAATACATATTCATATATGCACACACACATGTATAAAAATACAAACAGACACACATTTGTAAACACACATAAACATACATGCACATTTGTAAACAGACATTCACCCACACACACTTGTTGATACTGGATATTTCATTTCAGTTTTTATATTGAGGTCCACTCACACTCACAACTAGACATTTACATTTTCAGAGCAGGCCCCCACAGCTAGCCCTTATAGAAACGTGCAGGCAGGTCCCTAACTTGTCCAATCATACAGGTTTTTTTTCACTGTTAGCTATTTGGTGGCATAAAGCCCATATAAAATAGGGTTTGGTATGAATTTAGCTGCATGTGATCTGGATAAATCACTATAGCTTTTATTCAACAAAGTATTTTAGACAGCGGTCACATTTTTCATGAAATATAATTAATTTTCTTAGATTAGTAACTGTAAAATAACTGTAAAATAATTAATAATCATAGTATTTTCTAATACTAATAATATGGTTATCAATTATTTGACATCTGCATCACTGGACTCATATGACTAACAGATAAGTATAATAGATGTATTTCTAAATTAACATAATGAATGTATATATTGTATATATATTCATATATTTGTGTGTGGTATGATTTTTGTCAAACTTATTAGGCAAGAGGGCCTTTGTGAAATAATAATGCAGTTATCTCCTGAGATTATTTTATTCACCATGTTGTACAGACAGTAACTGATAAAACATGGCAGCATTACGAAAGTGATGATTACTAGTCTTTACAAGATATGGAACCATAGTTTTTCATGGGATATTGATGTTTGGCAGGAGGATTCCTTAGGGCAAACGTAGGATGTCACTGGAACTGAAACGGAATTTGGTCAAAACGATAATCACATAGTGGAACACTACTTAGTACGTTATTTTACATGAACAGATTTCTGGAGAATGAGCAATAAAACTCCTAGGATTCTAATGAATACGAGAGAATTGCAAAACTTTAAATAAAATAAAAAGAGAGCTCTAACATAATAACATTATGTACACTGATAAGCCACAACATTAAAACAACTGCCAGTTGAAGTGAGTAATAATGATTATACGGTTACAAGGGCACCCATCAAAGGGTAGGATTAGGCAACAAGTGAACAGTGAATTTCCTGTGCTGGAAGCAGGAAAGATGGGCAAGTGAAACGATCCGAGTTACTCTGACAAGGGCCAAGTTTTGATGGCTAAATGACTGGACAAGAGCATCTCCAAAATGGCAAGTATTGTGGTGTTCTTGCTATGAGGTGGTTAGTACCCACCAAAAGTTGTGCAAAGGAGGACAATCAGTTAACCAGCATCAAAGTCATGAGTGCTTAAGGCTCGTTGATGCACGTGTGAAGTGAAGGCTAGCATATCTGGTCCAATCACGCAAAAGAGCTTCTGTAATAGCCATGATATAAAAATGTCAAAACATCACTGCAAGGTCTCTAACTTTCAGGCAAATTTCACCAAATGTGAAATCCTACCACTACACACGTCCCGAGGTCTAACTAACCACATTAAAAAACAATTTGATTTCAGTTGGTAAAACACATCTGTTAAATACTTAAGGGTACATCTCCCCACTAGAGATGTCCCGAACAGTTCGCCGGCGGACAGTTCCCGGCGAACATCGCATGTTCGCGTTCGCCACGGCGGGCGAACATATGCGATGTTCGGTCCTCCGCCTATTCCATATCATTGAGTTAACTTTGACAAC
>OW240913.1:137153721-137190201 GCA_933207985.1 Pelobates cultripes
CCCCCTCATTATTTTTATGGCCCCACCCACCGCGCAGGGGTGGGGGCCGGGGGGGAAGACAGTAGGGCCTCCCCCCCATTGTAATTAATGGCCCCCACCCGTTGCACAGGGGTGGGAGCTAATAGTTTTGTTTTTTTTGTTTGTTTGTTTTTTTACAGTGAGCAGCCACTGGCTGCTCACTGCTTACTAGACATGCCCCTACTCGCTGCATAGCGAGTAGGGGCAGATCATTTACTAATACTAAGTAATCTTTACTTCGTATTAGTAAATGTGACTGAAAGACCAATTTAGGTCTTTCAGCCTTTTAGTAGATAACTCCCTAATACCGTGGGAATTAGGGAGTTATCTACTAAGCGGCTGCAAGATGCAGCCGCGGATCGGAGTTTGCATGCCACAGTCCAGGTGTTAGTCCCCTTGAAACATCTTGTGTGTTTTAAAATTCGCCTGTCTATTGAAGTCTATGGCGGTGGCGAACCGAAAATCTTATGTTCGCGACATCACTACTCGGCACAACCTGAATCATTTATATGAAGCAAACTTCCCCAACATACTAACCAACATAACAAAAGACCTAAACAAATGGAACAAACCTGGATTTGGTTGGTTCTGCAGACTAAACATTATCAAAATGAACGAAAAAGTTCTTTGTAGACACCCGTAAAATCATATCTACCTTTGTGTGGTCACAAAAACACTCCAGATTAGCATACTCACTCCTGACTACGTCCTGAGAGGAGTGCGGGATAGGACTTCCAGACCTGGACAGATATCCCAGAGCCGTACATTTCACAAGAATATATGAATGGACAAATCCCCTCTCATTACAACAATGGCGAGCGATAGAGAACTCTTTCCTCAAAACTCCGCTGCAGTCTATGCCATGGCAAGAAAGCACTCACCGCCTACTCAAACATCACCCAACAATAGCGGCCACATTAAAACCCAGATATCTCTGACTTTCCCTCCCCACTTTATCCGATCACACACAACCCCTTATTCGAACTGGGACTCGAGGGCAGATTTCTACAAACCTCAAATACGCAAACCACTACACAATTGAGAGATGTGGTTCAAGGGAAGAAACTAAAACAACTGACAGAACTTATCCCTCACCAGAGTCACGGAGGGACACATTATATACAATATAACCAACTGACCCACTTCATACAGTCTAGGCAACTACTACCATCCGGGGCGACGCAGCTTACGAGATTTGAGAAACTATGTTCCTCTCATCCTCTTAAAACCAAATTACTCTCAACAATGTACAAATTACTAGCACCGATAGAGACACAAACCCTTCCCAAATTCATGGAGAGATAGGCACATGAACTAAACTTAGGGATTACACCCCTACAATGTCGACAAATCTTTAAACGAACCGACAAATCCTCCATTTGCAATGCCACACAGGAAAGCAACTATAAACGACTTGCACCATGGCACTACACTCCGGATAAACTATGCAAACTCTTTCCATATGCTGGAGATGCCACCAACCAGACGCACACCCTTCCCACATCTGGTGGGAATGCTCACAAATCAGTCCATTTTGGCGTAGAATAACCATTGTAATCAAACTGATAACGGGAGTATTGGTGCCACTGTCACCAGAATATGTGTTCTTCTTGCCACCTACACCAGACATAAACAAACACACAAACGCCTTACTGGCCCATCTACTCACAACTGCTAACCAACTGATCCCTAAATATTGGAAGCAGGCAAATCCCCATTCTTTAAGGGAATGGATTCACAGGGTGGAACAAATAAAACAAATGGAAGAACTTACACACTCCTTGTCCAAAAACAACAATGGGACAAATGGAACAAATTTATTGGGGAGGACGGTGGGGGGGATAACGTAGCCATAGTAGACAACATAGATTTGAAGAGAAAGCACACACACTTAATTACCCAAGACAGAGAGAACGAGACTTCACTCCACACACAATCCGAATATGACAATAAGATTAAACTACTGTAAAATTACTGTATGATCTTGATTTCGTATATATAAAAATAGGACCTCGCGTAAAAGAGCATCATTTTCCAGAGATTGACAAATGTACCATCGATTTCACTGTTTGTAAATACCGAAAATGTCTCTTGATGTGATTACCGCAATACAAAATGTATGAGCCCATCGGGTTATTCTTTTTTGATTGATATACTTATTACTGTACAATACAATTGAACCTTTAGACACATTGTTAACTGTATGTGTATATTTAATTTTTGGAAAACCAAATAAAAATTATTAACAAAAAAATTATTTTGCTGCATATGGGGCTGTGTAGATGTAGACCAGTCCGTCACAGTTTGCTGCGTATGGGGCTGTGTAGATGTAGACCAGTCCAAGTACCCATGATGACCTCTGTCCACCACCAAAGGCATCTTCAATGAGAATGTAAGCAACAGAGCTGGACCAAAGAGAAATGCAAGAAGGTTGTCTGGTCTCATGAAGTAATGTTTTATCTTTGATCGGGTGGATGGCTGAGTGCAGGTGTATAATTTGCCTGGGAAAAAGATGACAGCAGGAGGCAGTATGTGAAGAAGGTAGGCCAGTGGAGGCATGCTATGCTCCAGGCATGTTCTTCTTGGAAACCTTGGCATTCATGTGGATTTCACTTTGACATATACTAGATACATGGAGATTCTTGCACACCACTTACACTCCATCATGGCCATGATGTTCCTTGATGGCAGTGGCCTGCAAAAATTGTTCAGAAATGGTATGATTTTATGGCACTAGAAAAAGGGCAGAGGCGGGCTACAAAATTGATGAAAAGAATAGAGCATTTTAGTTGTGAATAGAGGTTAACAAATTTAAATCTCCTTAGTTTGAAAAAAACAGCACCTCAGAGGGGTTATTATAGAATAATTCCAATATATTTACAAACCCATGTCTGAAAATCTATTCATACATAGAGCTATACATGGGACATGGGGTCACACATTTAGACTGGAAAAAATGAGATTTAGTCTAAGGCAAAGGAAAGGTTTTTTTTTTACATTAAGAACAATAAAGATGTGGAATTCTCTGCCTGAAGTAGTGGTTTTATCAGAGTCTATAAAGATGTTTAAACACCAATTGGATAAATACTTGCAAAAACATAATATACAGGGATATACATTTTCATTAGTGGGTTAATAGCTTCTTGATCAAAGGAGATATCGGAATGCCATTCTGGCGTCAAAAAGGATTTTTCCCTAGTTTGTTGCATAATTGGAAGCACTTCAGACTTTTCAGGTTTTTTTTTTTACCTTCTTTTGATTTAACAGCAAAAATCAAATGTGAGAAAGGCTGAACTTGATTGACACATGTCTCTTTTCTATGACAAAGCATTGGCCTCCTAATTCCCCAGATCTCAATACGAGATGGGATGTGGTGGAACAACAAATCCGATCCATGGAGGCCCCAGCTTAAAACTTCCAGGACTTAAAGGATCTGCTGCTAATGTCTTGGTACCAGATACCATGGAACATGTTCAGGTTTTCTGGTATCCTTGCATCAGAGCTGTTTTGGCAGTACAAGGGGAACCTGCAATATATTAGGCAGGTGGTTTTAATGTTGTGGCTGATCAGTGTATATGCTACAGTTTAAGTGCAGAAATCAGTTAATGTGCACATTACTTAGTTAATATCCACATTAACTGGGGCAATCAGTTAAAGTGCAGAAAATGATTTTGTTTCTCAAATATTTCTCACATTACCTAGGTAATCTGCACATTACCTACTAGGCACTCGTTAAAGTGCAAAAAAATCATTCTGTCCTTCATCTCTCTGAGGGGCTCACGGCTCTGGAGGACACCATGGTGTGCACAGGCTGCTGTTCTGTTCTTGTCTGGACCACATAGTCACATACCTCTTCAAACAGTTATCCTGAACTGGTAAAAAACGAGGAGCCCCCACCACCACAAGAGAGTGAGCGCTTCCTGCACATTATGCAGCAACACCCTGAAATGATCCCAGCAGATGCACTCCACTGTTCTCAATATCATCAATTATTTGAAGACTGTCGGAATCAGTGGGTCATGAGCAGACCTTTCCTTGGTCTCATTCTCCTCAATGAGAGAAGTATTTCTTGGACTTATGGAGCAGCATTGTTAGTAGCCAGCCCCCCTCTAAGAAGCAACAAGCCATGCGTCTATGCTTTGAGAATTTGATGATGGAGGGCATTGAAAGGAACTTACTCACAAAAAGAAATCGAGACAGGTTCACACAGAATCTTTCTGCCTTCAGACGAGAAGTGAACAACTCTGCAGAGACTGCACTGAAAGGGTGAAACAGGTTCTGCAAGGACGTTTTGTAATAAATAATTTCCTCTTTTACTGAGGGAAAGAAGCAAACATTTTGCACTGAAAGGGTGAAACAGGTTCTGCAAGGACGTTGTTTTTTGTAATAAATAATTTCCTCTTTTACTGAGGGAAAGAAACAAACATTTGGCACTTTAACCCCTTAAGGACGGAGCCAAATGTACACATTGTGAACAAAACAAAATGTAAACAAAACCTGGCATTTGCGCTACATGTCTGTCCAACCGTAATACACCTCTTTCATAGTAAATACGTTTTGGATTTTTTTAGTTCTACATGACATTTTAACGGTCAATGTCATAATACTGTTTGCTTTTACTGCAATAAAATACACATATTTATATTCAGTAAAGTCTCACGTGTAAGACATTACCCCCTATGTACAGGTTTTATGGCGTTTTGGGAAGTTACAGGGTCAAATATAGCACGTTACATTTGAAATTGAAATTCGCCAGATTGGTTACGTTGCCTTTGAGACTGTATAGTAGCCGGGGAATGAAATTTACACCCATAATGGCATACCATTTGCAATAGTAGACAACCCAAGGTATTGCAAATGGGGTATGTCCAGTCTTTTTTAGTAGCCATTTGGTCACAAACACTGGCCAAAGTTAGCGTTCATATCTGTTTGTGTGAAAAATGCAAAAAATGCCAATTTTGGCCAGTGTTTGTGACTACTAAAGTGGCTACTAAAAAGACTGGACATACCCTGTTTGCAATACCTTGGGTTGTCTACTATTGCAAATGGTATGCCATCATAGGGGTAATTTTCATTCTTGGGCTACCATAGGGTCTCAAAGGCAACGTAACCAATCTGGCGAATTTTAATGTGAAAAAATGAAACGCAAGCCTTATATTTGGCGCTGTAACTTTTGAAAACACCATAAAACCTGTACATGAGGGGTACTGTTGTACTCGGGAGACTTCGCTGAACACAAATATTTGTGTTTCAAAACAGTAAAAGTATCACAGCAATAATATTGTCCGTGTAATGCTGTTTGTGCGTGAAAAATGCAAAAAACTTCACTTTTACTGGCGATATCATCGTTGTAATACATTTTACTGTTTTGAAACACTAATATTTGTGTTCAGAGAAATCTCCCGAGTAGAACAGTACCCCCCATGTACAGGTTTTATGGTGTCTCAGAAAGTTATAGGGTTAAATATAGTGCTAGCAAATTAAATTCCCTTTACTTTCGGCATGGGTTGTCAGGCAGGTCCTGCTAATTGTAATTAATTAAGATACCTAATTATGTAAAAATATTACATAAATATATATGTAGAATTAATATATGTATATATATACGTATGTGTGTATATATATGTATATATCTATATAATTTTTTAAAAATATTTTTATTTATATATAGGTATATATATAGTGATATATACGTATATATTTAGGTATATAGATATATATATTATTTCGTTCTACGTGTATTTTGATATATATATATATATATATATTAATTTCACAAAACAGTTAGAACAAAATAACACACATCTATATATTTTTTAATTATTTATTTTTAATTATTTTTTTAATTTTATTTTTTAACGTATTTACATTTTTATTTTTTTTATATTATATATAAATATATATAACAATAATTATATATATATTTAATCAGTATCAGTCTACGTGTAATTTGGTATTAATATATATATATATAATTATATATATATATTAATAGTAAAATACACCTAGACGGTGTACGTGTGTGTATGTATATGTGTATATATATATACTTAGATCATATATATATAATATATATATATATGATCTAAGTATATATAATTATTTTTTTTTACACCATTAACTTATTTTTATTTTATTTTCAGCCAGCAGGGGGACCACCTGTCATTACAGGCAGCCCCCCTGCCGGCAATACAGAAGCCAGCTATCCCCGGCCATGTGATTGTGGGGTCTAGGACCCCACTCTCACATGGCCGGGGGGCTTCGACGAGGACGGACGTGCCGCGGGGGGCTCCCTGGGAGTCCCCCCAACCGCGATCGCCGGCGTGGGACCGCCGGCGACCGGGTAAGTTAACAAAAACCGGAGGGCGTACAATTACGCCCGGCGGCGTTTAGAGCCGCCTATTAGAGGGCGTAATTGTACGTCCTCCGGTTTTAAGGGGTTAACTAGACGGAAGCAGTTAATGTGCACATTATCTAGGTAAAGTGTGGAAAACTCTTGATTCCGCACTTTAACTGAGCAAATCAGTTAATCTGCAGATTAACTAGGTAATGTGCACATTAACTGATTTCTTACTTTAACTGTAACATATATATCTAATCAAAGCATATATGTTCACAAGTATGTGGGATCCTAGCCTATATCCCTTATATGCTATTTTATATTCTGAGTTGGCAGCAAATATGTGTATCTAATGCTACATTCAGATTTAAATATTTACTTAGGGCATCTTAACAACATAGTTATGATCATGAGGGTGCAATTATTTTTCCTTTTTTTTCCATAAATATCTTTCTTTGCACTTTGCTTTACTTACCAATTGTTACTAGAAACAGAGAAACATAGAATGTGACGGCAGATAAGAACCATTCAGCCCATCTAGTCTGCCCAAATTTCTAAATATATTATCTTATAGTTAGGATAGCCTTATGCCTATCCCACGCATGCTTAAACTCCTTTACTGTGTTAACCTCTACCACTTCAGCTGGAAGGCTATTCCATGCATCCACTACCCTCTCAGTAAAGTAATACTTCCTGATATTATTTTTTAAACCTTTGTCCCTCTAATTTAAGCATATGTCCTCTTGTTGTGGTAGTTTTTCTTCTTTTAAATATAGTCTCCTCCTTTACTGTGTTAATTCCCTTTATATATTTAAATGTTTCTATCATATCCCACCTGTCTCGTCTTTCCTCCAAGCTATACATGTTAAGATCCTTTAACCTTTCCTGGTAAGTTTTATCCTGCAAACCATGAACCAGTTTAGTAGCCTTCTCTGAACTCTCTCTAAAGTATCAATATCCTTCTGAAGATACGGTCTCCAGTACTGCGTACAATACTCCAAGTGAGGTCTCACCAGTGTTCTGTACAATGGCATGAGCACTTCCCTCTTTCTACTGCTAATACCTCTCCTATACAACCAAGCATTCTGCTAGTATTTCCTGCTGCTCTATTACATTGTCTGCCTACCTTTAAGTCATCAGAAATAATCACCCCTAAATCCCTTTCCTCATATGTTGAGGTTGGGACTCTATCAAATATTCTGTACTCTGCCCTTGGGTTTTTACGTCCAAGATGCATTATCTTGAACTTATCCACATTAAATGTCAGTTGCCACAATTCTGACCATTTTCTAGTTTACCTAAATCATTTTCCATTTGGCGTATCCCTCCTGGAACATCAACCCTGTTACATATCTTAGTATCATCAGCAAAAAGACATACCTTACCATCAAGACCTTCTGCAATATCACTAATAAAAATATTAAAGAGAATGGGTCCAAGTACAGATCCCTGAGGTACCTGACTGCTGACAAGCCCAAGCTTTGAATATACTCCATTAACTACAACCCTCTGTTGCCTGTCACTCAGCCACTGCCTTACCCATTCAACAATATTGTAATTTAAACTTAAATATTGCAGTTTATTGATAAGTCTTCTATGTGCAACAGTGTCAAAAACCTTACTGAAATCTAGGTAAGCAATGTCTACTGCACCACCCTGATCTATAATTTTAGTTACCCAATCAAAAAAATCAATAAGATTAGTTTGGCATGATCTCCCTGAAGTAAACCCATGTTGTACTAATAAACTACTTTTGGGTTTCCAGTGTTCCTAACACCTTTGCTAGCTCAACTACAACTGAACCTGTCTCCTGAAACCAGTCGCATCTCTAGGATTCATTTTTAGGGGGGGCACATGTATGTATGTGTGTGTGTGTGTGTGTGTGTGTATACACACACGCTCCCTTAAATCCCTCTGCAAACTGCAGTCTCAGCCAGGTAGGTAATGTGTAACACCTTATATGTAACCACACTGTCCGTAAGAATCAATGTATTTTTTGCCATCCCTATCATTCATGTCTCTGTTCCCTTCCCTTTCATGTATTTTCTGTTGTGGATGACATTTGTATTGTGTACAGCGTGTATTGAATACAGTGTGTGTGTTTGTGTGTAGTGGATACAGTGTCTGTGTTTGTGTAGCATAACTAGTGTTTGTGTGGTGGATGCAGTGTGTCTAGTGGATGCAGGGTCTATGTAATGGATGTAGTGGATGTGCCTGTAGTAGTGTCTGTGTAGCATGTGTAGTTTTGGATAAGTGTTGGGGGGTGAGCCATTTAAAATAAATTGGGCTTAACCCCACTCCCTGCCTCTTACCTGTGAGCTGGAAGGGGAGGGACAGTATGTATGAAGGTGACAGTGTAGAGGAGAGCTGGTATTACACAGCCTATCTCCACTTTAGATCCCAGGGCGGTTCAGGAACAAGCAATTATAAATCCATAGGGTAAAGTATCCAGCAGGCAAAATAACAGCAGTATCCCAACAGCAATCCCAATAACTGGACGACACACAG
Source organism: Pelobates cultripes (assembly GCA_933207985.1). Taxonomy (NCBI): domain Eukaryota; kingdom Metazoa; phylum Chordata; class Amphibia; order Anura; family Pelobatidae; genus Pelobates; species Pelobates cultripes. The sequence continues at coordinate 137,162,588 of OW240913.1, forward strand.
TTTCAGGAGCATAACTAAAGCTTTATTCAGACAGTGGCCTTTCAAAGCCTGCTCCCATGCAAGGGAGGGATTTTCATTCATTAGTACAGTAGCCAATCCTGTTCTGGTAACCCTCAGCCTGCATCATAATCCCCTTATCCAGGACACCAATTCCCCCCGTTTCTGGATGTACCCCTAAACTTAGGGGTACCACTTTAAATCATACATCCCCTGGTAGCCCTGATCTGGGTGAACAACATATCCAAAAATCACCCAGATCAGACAAGGGGTTCGGGAAATTTATGGAGGTAATAAAATGACCGACTGCACTGGATGAAACAGCCGAATGCGGTTCCATGTGAATGGGCCCTGCGGTCGTTCCTGGAGTCAGGGAATAAATGGCACAAAAACCTCTAGCTACAGAGGCTAGAGAGGGTTCGCCTGAATCCCCTCGTTCGGTTCTTTATATCTACCGAACGAGGGGCCGTTCGGTAGTTAGGAACCGAACGGACCGGGCTTGTGGAGGTTTCAGCGGTGTTCGCCTAGTCGAGTGTCCGATTTGAGTTCCAGACACTCGACGGCAAAACACCGCTGTTCGGGAGTTTTAAAATGGCCACCGCCACATGTTCGTTTTTCGAATGGCGGCCACCCCCGAGAACAAAGGACGGCTACTTAACTTGTCAATTACCCGTTCGCAACAATGTTGCAACGGGTAATTGAGGACACACTTCACACAGGGGAGGTCTGACTGTTTTGTAGTTTCATTCGAACAAACTAAGGGAATGAAACTACCTAACATTCAGACGAATACAATACATTAAATACATAGAACTTTGCTGTTTTCACACGAATGCATTAAAATACATGAAAGTCTCAGGACAGCCCAGGGCCATCCGCTACAGACAGTATAGGGGGCCAGTGTGTAGGAAGGTGACAGTATAGCAGGTCAGTGTGTAGGAAGGTGGCAGTGGGGAAGCACGGTGTGGAGATGACAGTGTATGGGCAAACTAACAGACAACATGCCCTCATGGATACACACTCACTGACAGTCATTGTCTCACACACTGTTTAACTAACACACATGTTCACTGACAGACACACACTGACACACTCTCAGAGACACATGCACTCACTGACACACACACACACTCACTAACAGACACACACACCTACTGGCAGATACACACTGACAGTCACACATTTAATGACAGACACACAGGCATAACTAACATACACAAACTCTCACTGATTTGACATACACACATTCACTTACAGACACAGATACACTCAGTGACACACACATTCACTAATGTGACAGACACTCACAGACAGACAAATACAAATTCACTGACAGACACACACATTCACTGACAGACATACACACACCCACTCACACATTCACTGGCAGACACACACACATTCTCTCACACACACTTACAAATTACTAATATTATTATTTTAATTTGTTAACCCAGTCTCCCTTCCTTTGGGAGAGCTGGAGTGGATCTGTACCTGGGGTCTCCTGGGGCTGGTATGAAGCAGGCAGCTGTGAGCACATCAGAGGCAGTGAGGGACCTGTAATCCTCCTGCTCTGCTCCCTCTCAGGATGTCTTCCAATGCAGGGAGCCAGAGTACGACATCATATTCCAGCTCCTGGCATCAGTAGATGGCTCATGAGGGAGCAGAGTAGGAGGATTACAGCTCCCTCACTGCCTCTGATGTGCTCACAGCTACCTGCCTTGGGGATCTATTAACTGCTTTCTCCAAAAGAGGAGAAACCACTGGGGATGTCCATGCAGGCACTTTGGGATAGATAAAGTGAGGGCCAGCCTTAGACTTTACAGTCACACCTAGGCAGAGTGTGATGCACACACAGTTATAGTGACACAAAGGCACACAGTCACACACAGAGGTACACAGACACACACACAGAGGCACACATACAGTCACACACACACACACACACAGTTAAAGTCACACAGAGGCAGACAGCCACACACACAGAGGCAGACAGTCACACACAGAGGCAGTCTCACACACACACACACACACACACACAGTTACAGTCACACATAGGCACACAGCCACACACGCAGAGGCAGACAGTCACAAACACAGTTACAGTCACACAGAGACAGACAGCCACACACACAGAGGCAGACAGTCACACACACGTAGTTACAGTCACACACACACACACAGAGGCAGACAGCCACACACACAGAGGGAGACAGGCACACACACAAAGTTAGTCACACATTGGTACACAGCCACACGCACAGAGGCAGACAGTCACACACACACACACACACACACATAGTTACAGTCATGCATAGGCACACAACCACACAGACAGAGGCAGACAGTCACACACAGTTATAGTCACACATAGGCACACAGTCACCCACACGCACACAGGCAGACAGTCACACACACACACAGTTACAGTCACACACACACACAGCTACAGTCACACATATGCACACAGCCACACACACAGAGGCAGACAGTCACACACACACAGTTACAGTGACACAAAGGCACAGAGCCACAAACTCAGAGGCAGTCACACACACAAACAGTTACAGTCCCACATAGGCACACAATCACACAGAGGCAGATTTCCACACACACAGGTACACACACATAGGCACACAGGCACACACACACAGGCACACAGCCACACACACACACACACACACACACAGAGGTAGACAGTCACACACACACACAGTTACAGTCACACATAGGCACACAGCCACACACACAGAGGCAGATAGCTACACACACACACACAGGCACACAGCAACACACACAGAGGCACACAGCCACACACTCAGAGGCAGACAGTCACACACACAGTTACAGTCACATACATGCAGACAGTCAAACACAGAGAGACAGTCACACACACACAAATACACACAGCCAGTGAAACACAGAGGTCAGACAGTCACACAAACACAGACAGACACAGTTACACACACACAGTTACAGTCACATACAGGCAGACAGTCAAACACACAGAGAAAGACAGTCACACACACACACAGTTACAGTCACACACAGGCGGAAAGTCAAACACAGAGGTCAGACAGTCACACACACAGAGGCAGACACAGTCACACACACACACAGTTACAGTCACGTACAAGCAGACAGTCAAACACACAGAGACAGCCACACACACAGTTACAGTCACATATAGGCAGACAGTCAAACACAGAGGTCAGACAGCTGCACACACACACACACAGAGGCAGGCACAGTCCCACACACACACTTACCTTTGTCCATCATGGCCTGGAGAGGAGGCAGTGCAGCTCTTGGATTCTGGATGTTCGCCCCACTATCATTCGACCCCACCTCCACTGCACGGCAATCCCTGTCCCCACCACAATGTGTTTTTGTTTTTTTTGCAGTGTGAGTATTTACAGGCAAGTTTGTGGTGCCACAACAGCTTCAGCAGTATATAGATGTACATAGTCATGGCATGGATATACTTTGAACTTTTTTTAAGGTAGGGTAAAACAAGATGTTAGGTAACATTTAGGATGCAATTACATAAGTGTGGGGGTTAGTTACCTTCAGGCTGATCATGCATGTCTAAACATTAGATTGTGGTTAGCTTGTCTCAGAGACAAATATCCAGACATACAGGCTAGTATTCCCGGTAGAATATCATATTGATTAGACTCATGTTGCTTGCTAGCTGTTGTTAAAGAACATAATTGGTAAAATATTAAACATAGCTAAGATAACGTTAAAACATTCTTAAGTATTTCCCATCTAATGAAACCACCGTTGGTAGACCTGGCATTTTAGTCGTGTGCGGTCAATGGGGATCATGGCTGTATTGAGTAAGCCTCTGCTGAGACGGTGAGTCTGAGGCTGGAATCAGTGATCCCCATGAATGGTGTGGCAGGGTGGGCGTTGCAAAAGGGTTCTGCAAAAGGGTTCTCAGAGAGGGAAAACCTGTAAGCAGCACCTCAGTTCGTATATCTAATCTGGGTAAAAGTAGTTTAGATTAGTCGTCGGGTATATTTACTCTAGTATTGGCTCAAGGGCAGCAGTAAGGTATGGTATGAGTTGGGTGGGCCACTCCGAACTGCCTCTTTTCAGACCAGATATGGGGTAGACCAGATAATCAGTACTCTGTGGATTCCACATCCAACTGCCGCTGGCCCTCTCCATCCACCACCTGCTCTCTGTGCTGCATATGGGTGAGATCCCAGGGTTTCCGGGAGGCCCTGATCCTCACAAGGGCTTGGGTTGAGTGTGGTTTGGTGGTGCTGTGGATGTGCTTTGTTGGCATGGGGTCTCTGTGGGGAAGCTCTGCTTGTAGGCTTCACTCCTGAGTCTGTCAGTCTGGGTCGGCATCTCTTTTGGCACCTGGATGTGACTCCATTCCGTTTTGGAGGAGTCCGCGTGGGCCACTGGGCTGCAGGGGGTGAGTGTTGCCTCAAGTTTGTGCTGTGTTGCCTCTCCTTAAGCTTTCACAAGAAGTCTTTGAAGAGTAGGTCCAGCTTTGTGATGGTCGTCATGCCTTGTGGTGTAGTGAGAGGCCTGGCGTCTGCCATCTTGGGACGATTGAGTAGGTGATATTCATGCCACAGCATAAGCTTGTGCTGGGCCCTAGGTCCACCAATGACCAGTGAGTGTGGCTGTGTTGAAGGGACCAGGATAGCCCCACCGGCAGGGGGGGAGGGAATTCTGTACTGCGTCAGCTTGTTGCAGCGGGTGCTACAAGCGAGCGTTTCGAGCTCAAACTGCTTATCTTGCAACAGTAACGTTTGGGGTCAAGCAGAGCTAGGTGCAGGCTGTGGATTGTTGTTTTTTGCCTATGAAAAGTCAATTTTAGCGGGATTGCAGAGATTCTTGGTCGGAGCTCGCTCCATATGCGACCGTTCAGTGTGGAAGCCAGACCCTGCCCCCAATGTGTTTGTTTGTTTTTTAATAATCCCCGGTGAAGGATTCATTATTAATCCACCAGGGATTATTAAAAAAACAAACACATTTCTTCATTCATTTAAATATTTTAACATTATATGTTTAGGTAGCTGGGGTGGGTGAAGTTAGTGGGGAATCGGGGAGTTTAGTGTTAGGCTAGCTAGGGGTTAACAGTAAAAAAAATTTAATTTTTTTTTTTAAAATAACTAAAAAATAATCCCACCCTGTTTACCCAGCTTTAATACAAATTAAACCCTTACCTGCCAGTTGATCACTGCCTACAGTGGTCAAATTACAAATCACAGTATTATACTGTAGGGGGTAACAGTAAAAAAAAAGTTTATAAACATTTTAAAAGCATAAAAATAGTTTTAAGAAAGTTTAAAAAGTTTTTTTTTTAAATTTATTAAATAAAAGAAAAAAGAAAAAAGTTTTAAAATGTAAAAAAAGTTTAAAAAAGGAATGTACATAAAAAAAAATGTTCTTTACCACTACACCTGGAACAAACTAGCAAAAAAATTATCCCACTAAGGTTCAAAAATATGCCTTTTGAAATACCCCAGGGTGTATTCTTTTAAAAAATGGTATGCATTTGTGGGGTAGTTTGAATAACCAACCACTTAAACTACTCCAAAACGGAACATGGACACAGCATAAAAATTAAAAGTTTGAAAAAAAAAAATGAATTGCTGTGTCTCAAATGTGCCCCTTCAACATCCACATATACCTGGCAAAGGTACATACGGGGGTATTGTTGTACTCAGATGACATAGCTGAGCAACCTATGAAGTGTTATACTGCTGTAGAACACATAAGGTTTGCAGAATATACTGTGCAAACTCACTTTGTGTGTCAAAAAGGCAGAGAAAATGCTTATTACCACTAAACATGGTACAAAATAGCAAAAAATTGATCCAATGCTAAGGTTTAAATATGCATTTTTAAATACCCCAGGGTGTAATTTTTAAGAAGTGATATGTGTTTGTGGGGTAGTTTGAATAACCAACTGTCTCAACTACTCCAAAATGGGACATGGACCCAGTGTAAAACTTCAAAGTTTGAAAAAAAAACTAACAAAAAACCTGACAAAGGTACATAAAGTGGTACTGCTGTAGTCAGACGACAACCTATAATGTATTATACAGCCATAGCACAGATAAGGTTTGCAAAACATACTGTGCAAACTCACTTTCTGCATCAAAAAGGCGTAAAAATTATCCCACACTTAGGTTCAAAAGATGCCTTTTAAAATACCCTGGGATGTCTTCTTTATAGTGTAATTGGAATATATCGCCTGCTAAAGTGCTCCAAAATTTAACACGGACCCATCAACACCATCTATGAAAAATCACACTTAAAAACCTGAACTTGTCACGTCTCTTTTACAGCACTATAACTTCACAAAATAGTGTCTACATACATTATACATATTGTTTTACGCTGAATAGGTAACTGGGCATACTTAGGGGGAATTTATGACAGTGGCACTTATAAATGCATGAAATACCCAGCAAAAATGCAACATGTATGTTTTTTCTCACCACAAACTTTAAAATAAATTGACAAAAAAATGGTGGGGAAGTTAAGGTATAATATATGCCTAATAAGATAACCCTGGAGTGTTTGCTTTCTCAAAAGGAAGGCCTTTGTGGGGTTATTTGAACAGTCAAACTGCTATAATGCCACTAAATCAGACATAGGACCATCTATGAAAATTCCAACTATAGTAACTGAAATAGCATGGTCTCCTATATGGCATCGTTGCTTCACAGAATAGTGCCAAAGGCATACAATGGTGGTATAGTTGTACTTAGCAGATGTAGCTAACACAACATGGGGTTTTGTACAGGAATAGCACACAGCAGCTTTACGAAATACTCATTAAAAAAAAACTTATTATATGTGCAAAAAGAATGGAATAATTTCTGATGCTGATTCAAATGAATTTAATCAAGGCCAAAAACAGAGTTTTTCCAAGGGAAAATAAAATAATGTAATATATATGCACAAGCAGACAGGCAGAATGGCAGACAGGAATGCAAGTAGATGTCAGCAATGTCATAGATATGGTTAGCTCATGAATCAATTATAATAATTTCAGGAGATGATGCTGCACATACTATGACAATCTTCCCCTCCATGAATCTCTGCCATGATTATAAACTAATCTATTAATTTATCATATTATCATAATCATATCTTAAATTTTTGTACTATATGCTGAACTTCCAAAATAGTTTAGACTATAATTTTTTACAAAACTCTCTGATGTTAAAGCAAAATACCTGGAGAAAATGATTGATCTTAGACAATAGCTTTAAAAATAAATTCACATCGGTTAAAGTAATGCTAACGGCCGGGGAGTGATGACGTGATTGCGCGCGCTCCCGTGGTCGAGAGACTCCGGAGCGAGGAGGAGAAGCGGCGCCTGGCGCATAAGAGCGGCGCAATGTAGAGATCTAACGCTGCAGCTGCCTGATTTATTTTTCTACAGAAACAGTTCGCGGCATGCTGTTTGCCGTTTGATGAACACTGCTGAATACCTCCGAACTGCCTTAGAATATGCTCCAAGGTACAGGGGGATTTTCCAAATTTTTCAAATCATATATCAGTGCTGCAAAAGGGAATTAAAAATTATTATTTTTTTTTTCCTAAACCTATGATAATTTCTAACCTTGTTTAAATATCTCCACGGAGTTCTGTTTGCTGAGGGGATACTAACTGAGGAGGACTGCTGGAAATTGGAATGAGAGTTTGGCAAGAGGGTTGGAGGAAGGTTGTTGCCTGTAATCAAACAGCAAGGACGGTGGAAATCTGTATTACATGCTGAATTCTATATCATGCTGTGAGAGAACTTTAATAGCAATTATTTGTTACAGTGACGGATTGTTGCAATTTCTTGAGTGAGAGCTATAATTGCAACAGTCTCAATGGTGAGACAAACTGACAGATTTAAACAGATTTAAACTGATTCCTGTTTTTTTTTTTTTTTGGGGGGGGAAGGCAGAAATTTTTATTTAAACAAGGCTCCAATTATTTGAGGGGCTTAAAATTGTGTTAGCAACCAAACTCTCCTTGGGCGTTGCCTTAAAGGAGATTGAACTTTGAGATGATTACCAGCTGTGGGGACTGAAGACTGCTGAAAACTTGGAGTTAAAACACAGTAGGAGAGCAGCTGGAGGGAGGCAATGGCTTGTAATTAACTTGCAGTAAATTTTTCTGTTCATAATAAGACGACCCTTAATATTTTTTCTGTCATGTGGAAATTATAATTGTACTGTTCTTCATCAATGAGATTGAAAGAAGGTGAGACAGATTGACAGATATAAACTGTTTTTTTTTCTTTTCTCTCTTTGGAAATATCTACATTTAACCCCTTAAGGACACATGACATGTCTGACATGTCATGATTCCCTTTTATTCCATAAGTTTGGTCCTTAAGGGGTTAAAAGCTTCACCATTGGTGGGGTCTGTTTGTATGATTAATAATACTTTCATATTGACAGAGGTACAGCTTTAAAGGAGAATAGAAGGATAAGGAAACATGTCTCCCAAAAGAGATAAGGATAAAGACAAAGCAACAACGGCTAATATGGATAAAAGTAAAAATATAAATTCCGTTTATTCACCTAAATCTCAAGAGCGATCACAAATCAAAAGACCATCTCTGGGAGATCACAGAGAATCAGCCTCATTAATTCCAGAATCCCTCTCGGCAACTCTCCAATACACCAGTCAACAAACTCTTAATGAAGCTTTGGAAGCCCTATATTTGAAACTAAAACATGATCTGGAAGACAATTCCAATATATTAAGGCTGGAAATAGCCAATATATCTTCTATACTGCAAAATCAGGCAGACACTCTCCAAAAAATCCAATCATCTAATGAAGATTTAACTTTAAAATACAATCAATTGGATGAGAAGATTAAAGCCCTAGAGACAAAGGTTACTGGCTTGGAAGATAGATCTCGAAGGAACAACATAAAATTGAGAGGAGTTCCTGAATCTATTAATTACGATCAACTAGACCAATTTCTAAAATCCTTCTTTCAAAACCTATTGCCTGAGTTGTCATTTGGAGAATTTCCATTTGAGCGATATCATAGGTTACGCAGACCAAAGAATTTGGCGGCAGATATACCTAGGGACATTATTGTTTGTTTTTCTAACTACTATATTAAAAACTTAATCATGCAGTCGGTACAAAAAAATCTGGTAACTGATCCTCAATTTAAAGATATCAAGCTATATTCGGATCTATCTTTGTTGACTAGGTTGGCAAGGAAAAAATTTGCCGTCCAGACCAGCATTTTGAGGAAGCACGGAATTAAATATAGATGGAGCTTCCCTACAGCATTAATGGTATCCTTTCAGAATCAGCAATTTCTTTTTAAAGAGGTTTTGGCGGCCCAAGAAAGAATCCAATTTTGGAACTTACAGTAGCTATCCTTTTGAGTTGACCAAATAATGATTACCTATCTGGGATAAGACACTGACTTTTATTATGTTTATCAATCAATGACTACCTATTTGGTACTAGATAATGCCTAAAATACTACTACTGGAAGGAGTTTTTTTTTTTTTTTTTTCAAGAATTATGGTAATGTTAATAATTTAGGAGGAGGGAAGAGAAGGAAAAGGAGAGAAAAGAAAAGGGAATTTTGTGTTTTTAAATGAGGGGTGGGATATAAGCTACGGTTTAAGATAATGTTAACCTGAAATATTGTTAGGAAGTTATATAATTATGATGCAACAGACAGGTACCACATACAATTTTTTGTTAAGTCCCCCTTCTTTCCCTACTCCCCTTTGTTTGATATAACTATTTACATAGGAGATTGGAATTTTTTTTATCTTTGATGGGTAATTGAAGGTGGCAAATTAGACAATTGTAAGAGTAGTATAAGACACATATGTAATTTCTATTTCACATATATTCACATATTTTGTAGTAATACTGTTTGGAATACTATTAATCCACTTCTTAAATTATGGAGTTTGATAGTAAGGAACTTCAGAGATCTTACACCTGTATTTTAGTAGTATTATAAGCTTTGGTCACAATAATCATGATTTGATATTTCTCAGCACTAATAAGAATGGAAGTGGGTTATCTATACAAGAGTGGTAATATAATTTTATAGTATGGGTTAATTCATATATGATATAATTGTGGATATTTATGGGCTTTAAAGGGGTAAAAGTAGGTGAAATATTTGGTATTAGTAAGATGATACACAAGAGGTAATGCTGATTTAGATCACAACAGAGAGGGGGAGTTGGACTATGTATATATATATCTAAGTAATATGTAGATAGAATGGGTAAAGGGGGGGAAAGGAGAGGAAAGATTTGAACTATTCTATTTAAGAGTTGGAGGGATATGTTGAATAGAATTAGAATAGCAACTTACTGCAATATGGGTTTTTAAACTAATGCGATCCTAAACCCTAGATAAGTTGATTCACTTATTGAAGGTTACAGTACTGGTTTCGCCTTGGATGGTCTTTTTTTTTTTTTTTCTTATTAGTGTTTATATTTTTGTAATTATCGGTAGGTTTATTTAGGTAGATATAAGTTTATAGGTCTCCCTATTCTTCTTCTTTTGGGATATGTTCCATATTCCTCATTACTTCCTGGAATTATAATGATTGAGGGAAGGGAGAGGAGAGGGAGATTAGTACCAATATAATGGATAGCAACATAAAACATCAAGCAACGTCAGATTGGTAATATATTGGGTTCTGGCTCTAGGAGCCAGTGTGGTCAAACACTATAGGTAAAATTGATAGCATTGTGGAGCGCTATTGGATCGACTATTGGTCAGATATTTGGAACGCCGTTTTTGAAGAGTTTTGAGTTCCTCCTCCTCTCGCCGGGGTCTACTTTCCTGCAAATATAGGCAGGTCTTGTTCAGGGGGTTCCATGCACATGTGTGTGCATATACATGTGTATGTTTCCCCACTGGATTTTCAAGAGGTGGTCTGTTCCCCCTCTTGAATTATTCTTTATGTTTTATGTATTTTATAACGTAATTGTGTTCTTTTTTGTATGTTTTTATTTTGTATTTTTTGTCCTTCTGAGACTCGATTTGGAGTGTAATCATGACAATGGGTGTTACGGTGGCACTTAATGTGATATCATGGAATGTCCAGGGTTTGAATTCACCACAGAAAAGGGGAGCGGTTTATAAATTCCTAAATGGAAACGATATTGATATTGCTTTTATTCAGGAGACGCATTGGATTAATCCCCCAGAGAGACTCTGGAAGTTTAAGAAATTCCCTTTGCTATTTTCCTCCAATATGGAGGGGAATAAAAAAAAAAGAGGCACCGCTATCATAATTTCTAGCAGAATTAATTTTGAAATGATACATCTAACTGGGGACCCAATGGGAAGATATGTGATACTTGTTGCAAAACTTAATGGTTCTATATATACTTTGGTTAATGTTTACGCACCAAATTCGTGCCCAGGGGATTTTTTGGATAAAATTATGGAAAGGGTTGATGAATTAGCATGTGGTAACATCATAATTGGGGGAGACTTCAATTGTGTATCTGATCCAGCACGGGATAAAAGCCATAAAAATGTTAGAGATTATAAATTAGCAAATACCTATGTTTCCGATTTTTCTAAATTTCTAGACAAGAACTCCCTATTTGATTGTTGGAGGACTTTGAATCCCAGTGAGAGAGATTACACTTTTTTTTCACATGTTCATCAGACCTATTCCCGAATAGACATGTTTTTGGTTAAAGTGGGGTTCTTGAGTTCTATTATTAAATCTAATATTGGATCCATAGTTGTATCAGATCATGCACCAGTATTCATTAAGGTTAAATTGAAAGGGGGTCTTAGACCACGGACAAGGTGGAGACTCAATGAAAGCCTCTTGAAATCAGAATGCAATATCGACTTTTTGTCATCTGAAATTGAAAACTTCTTGATTACCAATGATAATGGGGAAGTTTCCACGGCAACAGTATGGTGTACCCTTAAAAGCTTTGCAATGGGATTATTGATTAAACTTGGCTCAGAGTCTAAAAGGAAGAAGGGAGAATCTTTGCAAGAGTTAAGAATAAGATTGGCAAATAAGGAACGTCTAAATAAAAATATGGTGAATGAAGATTTAATTGAAGAAATAGCTAAATTGAGGGAATCTATCAAAGAAAGAATTTACGATATGGTCAATAAAAATATACTATTCCTTAAACAAAGATGGTACCATAATAACAATAAAATAAATAAAGACCTCTCTAATAAAATTAAGAATAATTTTAAAGATAAATCCATAAAAAAAATTGTTTTAGGTGATAAACATCTAGTGTCACCAAAAGATATCGTAAATGCATTTGCAGAATTTTATAAATCTTTATACAATCTAAAGGAGGTAGGGAGGAGTAGAGCGGAAATGGATACATTTTTGGGCAACCTTAAATTACCAAAAATTAATCAAAGTAAGTTGGAAATGCTGAATGCTCCATTCTCATTATTAGAAGTAACGGAAGTAATAGATAAGTTAAAATCGAATAAGGCTCCAGGCCCAGATGGTTTCTCAACAATGTTCTATAAAACCCTTTCTAGACTCATTTCTCCTATCCTATTAGAGATGTTCATGAAGGTGTCCGCGGACAATCCTTTTCCCAATGAGATGCTATTGGCCTCCATCATTCCTATATCCAAAGTAGGGAAAGATCCAACACTTATTACTAACTACAGACCCATATCTCTCATTAATCTAGATATAAAGATATTTTCTCAAATACTATCTAACAGATTTAAAGAGGTAATTGGTGATCTGATTGATGTTGATCAGTCTGGATTTGTGCGAGGGAGAGGTACTACAGATAATACACGTAGGACATTCAACTTAATACATAGAATAAAGGAGCATAAATGGGGATCTGTTATTATGGCCCTCAATGCTGAGAAGGCCTTTGACAGAGTCAATTGGAGATTCCTGGACTCTGTCATGGGCCAATTTGGCTTAGAGGGTCAGTTCAGACATAATACTATGTTGTTATATAGGAGTTCCACAGCTAAAATAATTAACCCTCTTGTTGAGTCTGACCATTTTGAGGTCAAAAATGGTACTAGACAGGGTTTCCCTTTGGCTCCCCTGTTATATATTCTTACAATTGAACCTTTGGCCATTATGATCAGACAGGATACCAACGTAAAGGGGGTCAAGTCTCTCAAGGGGGAAACCAAGATCTCCCTTTTTGCAGACGATGTCCTCCTTACTCTGATGGTTTCAATTCCATCAGTATTGGATATTATATCAAATTATAGTAGCTTTTCGATCTATAAGATCAATATGAAAAAAAACCAAATTTTAGCTTCTTTTTTATCTGAGGCTCAGAAAGATTTTTTGACAGCACATTTCCAATTTTCATGGGCAAATGATACTATTGGTTATTTGGGGATTAAAATATCTTTTGATATAGAGAGGTTGATACAATCAAACTATGATACATTACTAAGAGATCTGCAACAACTGGTAGATAATTGGAGGAAGATTGAGTCCTCATGGATAGGAAGATTAAATATGATCAAGGCATTTCTGATACCTAAACTTATTTATTATTTTAGGGCGATTCCTTATAGGTTGGGGAAAGGTATTCTTAACTGTTTTCAAACTTTGATTTCCAGATGTATTTGGGCTAATAAACCACCTAGGATAGCTTTTGATACTCTTCGAAGGAGTTACCAGAAGGGCGGTATAGCATTTCCAGATGTTGATAAAATCCATGAAGCATGTATGGCGACTCATCTTTTACAGTGGCTAGACAAGGAACGGGGATCTATATCATGGCTTACTCTAGAACAGGAAGATAGCCCTAGATATAGATTGTTCGTTCTTTTTTGGATGGGTTTGCTAAATTTGGGTGAATTGGATACCAAGAATTTTTCGAATCGAATATTGATAGATATGATTATTACTTCTAGAATTTTAAATAAAAAATTGAAGCTAGAAGATAAATTACTATATAGAGTTCCATTAGTGGTCCTACAACATATAATGGATAATATAAATGTACAATCTTGGATACAACTAGGCCTAACGAAGATCTCGGACTTATGGGATGGATCTAAACCCATCCCATTTATACAATTGCAAGAACAGTTTAATCTTTCTTCCAGAGATCTTTTTCAATATTTAAGGATTAAGAATTTTATTCTATCTCGGACTATACTTAAGGACCACATTGTTAATCCCCTTATTGTATTATATAAAAAGAAGGGAGGGATCTCTAGATTTATTAAGGTGCTAGAATCAACGGAACAAGACTCTCATGTTACCTCCTTTATTAAATGGGAACAAGACATTGGGGAATCCTTTTCACTTCTGGAGTGGTCTAAAGCTACACTCCTAGTTAAGCGTTTCTCTTTACGAAACACATTTAAAGATAATATATATGGTGGTATATGGTACCGGCTAGACTATACAAAATATCATCTGTCCACTCTAAGTACTGTTGGAGATGTGGAAATGAGGAGGGTACTATTTACCACATATGGTGGGAGTGTCATGGTCTTGATAGTATAAAAACTCAAATGTTTGGCCTTATTAACTCTATCTTTAAGGAGATAAGAGAGATTAGCCCTCAACTTTTTCTCTTTAATATTGGTTTTCCTTCGCAAGATAGATATCAAAAATATCTTTTGACCCACATATTTTTTGCCATTAAAATATGTATAGCTAGGGCATGGAAATCTTCTATTCCATTAATATGGCATAATATTATGGAGCAAATAGACTATCAACATAGGATGGAAATAAACCCTTTCTTTGGCATCAGAGATGTGACCAAATTATGGTTACCCTGGACAAATATACAGAATTCATGATAACATAGTGTGGTTCCCCCCATTTCGAGTCTCAGAGGATGTTAATTTTTTTTAATTTTTTTTTTCTGTTGTCTGTTTGTTTAATTTTGTTTAATTTTGTTCAATTTTCGGTTGTTCCTGTAACATACATCTCTGTATATGGCTGTCTTAACGTGTTGGAGGTTTGCCTTTGAGGTACCTCACATGCAAATGTTATAAAATTTTTATATGACAAATAAAGAAATATAAAAAAAAAAAAAAATCACATCAAGGTACTATATCCTTTATAATCGTCTCACTTTGTTTTTCAATTCTGTAACATGAGAAATGTGACTAGCACAATCTTACATCTATTAAAAGTGATTGAAGTTTTAGGCAGACTTATTACTTACTACTTTAGAAGTTGTACAAGAACATTTACATTAAAAGAAACAAAGATTGAAAAGTTCCTTTGATTAAAAAAATGTGCAGGCATGTCAAAATAAAATATAGAGGGCTGACAATTGTTAATAATAATACGAGTTCTGATGAAGTTTCGTAATACAATTTGGTAATACACATTAATCATTTAACGATTTATCAACAGAATAAAAGAAAGGTCAACATTTTATGCAATATTATGCTTTTTTTTCTTTTTCAATCTACAGCTGTCAAGTATTGTACAGTGTAATTTTTTATTGTATAAAACATTAAATCAAGTATGTAACCTTAAGTGCACAAAAGCTAGCTGTATAATGACTAAGCCAATGATCAAATCTCATGTAAATGTGTAAGAAAATAGCTTGCGCTCAGATAGCAATCTCTAAGAAAGTGATGAATGGCGGTATCTATGTTAGATATAACTTGTTGTATTCCTTTTAAAGGGACACTATAGTCATCAAAACATCTTTAACTTAATGAAAAAGTTTTTGTGTATAGATAATGGCTCAATTCACTACCATTTAGTCGTTAAATTACTTTTGTTTCGGGGGCGGAGCCTAACAGCGGAGCAGAGCAGTCGCAACTTACCGGAGCTCCGGCTACACCGCGACAATATCGGGGTAAACATCGCTTGGACCAAGCTGTTTCGCAACCGGTGCAACCACGTGCAGCTGGGGAGTCACCCGGAGACTGCCTGGAGCAGCAACAGCAGCGCTGGCTCCAACACTTGTGTCTGCAGCACGAGTTGGGGCCTACCACATGCGGGCAGGTGGGAAGTGGCCATTCCCCCTGCTAAGGTACTGGGTGACTCAGCTCCCACAGTAGACCCCACCAGAGACTTTCCCTCCCCCCCATTGCCGGAGAGGGAGATCCCGGTATCACACACATACCCACAGAAGATATGGGGCGCAAGCATAAAAGACAGTTCCAGACAGACAGGCCTGCAGTGCAGGATATTAGACTATCCTTTGGGAGGGCACCCCAGCAAACACCCACAAGGGCGGCAGCTGAGCAATACAGTGAGCAAGATGCCTCTGATGACTCCCCTGTAGAGAAGGAATCTATCATCTCTCCTCACCCAGCTGGAGTATACCAGCGAACTAACTCAGATGAGGACTCATCCCCCTCCACAAAGGGAGATATTAAAAAACTACTCCTAGATCTGAGAACAATGTGGAAGTCCGACCTCCAGGAAACACAAACTGACATCAAGGCCCTGCAGCATAAGATGTCAGCAATGGAGAGCAGAGAACAAGCCAGAGACACTCAGCTCCAGACCACTACACAAAATGTGGAGGGTCTCACCTCACAAGTTAAACAAATAAGCAAAATGGTGCTCACACTGGCATCCAGGCACAGGCGTCGGAATGTGCGTCTGAGAGGTCTACCTGAACAGGTTGAGGGGGGGGGGGGACACTGCAATATGTTCAAAAGCTGTTTACCTCAATGCCCCACAGGCACCCCTTGCATCCTGGCCGCCTTCCGAGTATGCAAATCCGCAGCGGCACCAGCAGACGCACCGAGAGACGTCATTGTGACAACCAAAGACATTGCGGTGAGGACTGCTGTTATGAATAAATCCAGATCTATTGGCCAAGTGAGTTTTGAGGGCCATAACCTCTCCATCTACAGTGACCTCCCATTTGCCGTCCTGGCGGAAAGAAGACAGCTGGCCCCAGTGGCTAGGAGGCTGCGGGACTGCTCTATCAAATATTGCTGGAATGCGGATGGCTCTCTGGCCGTCACACAAGGCACAGAAACATTCACCCTAATCTCCTCAGATAATCCAGAGACTCTCTTTAACAAACTGGGCCGACCGGCCGCCAACATGCCAGAAGAGACAAACCGAGAGGAGGCACCACATGAGAAAAAGGCCATGGGGAGAGCGAAACAACATAGCAGTCCGACCAAGAGACACCTGCCTAACACCAAGGACAGTTCTGGAACGCCATAAATGTTATCAAGGAACTGTTGGAGTGCTGTTTCCTTCAATGCTGCCATGTTCTATGATTTTCTTGTTTTTACATATATATATGCGTATAACTTTTTATTTCTTATATAACGTTTTAAGTTCTGCGGGCAGCTACCGCTCGCTGATGCGATATATCATTATACATCACCTATAGAGGAGCACAAGTACTGCTGATGTCTCTACATGTGACCTTTCTCCTCTCTTTGTCTTTTTCCCTTTTTTTGGGGGGGGGTCATGTTGAACCCTACCGAGCCTTAAAATAATTTTCAACTGTTTATTCCTCATATATAAATGACACAGATGTATATCATGTGCATAACTCTAATAAAATTCAAATAAAAAAAATACTTTTGTTTCTGTCCATGCAGCCCTAGCCACACCTCCCCTGGCTGTGACT
The DNA here is from genome assembly GCA_933207985.1 of Pelobates cultripes. Lineage (NCBI taxonomy): Eukaryota > Metazoa > Chordata > Amphibia > Anura > Pelobatidae > Pelobates > Pelobates cultripes. The sequence continues at coordinate 137,180,145 of OW240913.1, forward strand.
CACATAGCCTGCATGAAAAGAAAATGGTTTAATTTTCAATCAGATGTTAACTTACTTTAGAAGATTGTATGGCCTTCTCTGCAACTTGAACTTTAAACACAAACATGATGTTCCTGCACAGTCTAGCAAGTTATTAAAAGTGCAGGAGATAAGACATTCTAAATTAGACTGTCCAATAAAGGAAATATAGGCATTAGAAATCACTTTACAGGAGTTGTTTGGGGAGGTGTGTTTAAGGCTTTTAAAAGTAATTTGGTAGAGAATTGAGCAATGAGACTGCAGGGGCAGTATCTTTACTCCAAAGTTGCTTAAATTAAGCTAATGTTGTTTTGGTGACTATAGTGTTCCTTTAAGGTAATTTGTGTTCTTTTCTCTACCACTGGTGGTAGAGTATAGATTGATTGGCTCTATAATACTTTTATGTTATGTTTAAAGTTAAATATTTGTTTATATAAAATTTCAACCTACACTATAAGCATTGAGTATTCTTGTAGTTTTCATTTTCCTTTACAGAGTACTAAATATTTAAATGTCTCCGTTTTTATGACAAACACATATCAAATTCTATTGATTGCACAATGGGTTTTGCATGGATAAGACTGTACTGGAGAACTTCAGTAGATCAGACCCCTTATGGAACGGCACTGAACGTTCTCTTTTAACTTCTGTATAGTTGCCCTAGGAGGAAGTGTTGTCAGATCTCTTCCTCCCAGTGCTTTTTAAGAGGAAGTCATATGAAAGGCAAGGAAAGCCTGATATCACCCCACAGCCACAGCCCTCTACAAGTGTGACTCTACTGGACTCAAAGGAAACCACCCTCCAGCTGCAATATGGTAACCAAAAGCAGGATGGCTAAATAAAACTAATTAATTTCAACGTGTGTAGGTCTAGCACTGTGTGTGTGTAGATTATATGTGTGTAGTGGGATGTTTGTGTGTGTAGCCATGTATGGTGTGTAGTAGTACACAGGGCCGGACTGGGGATACAAAGCAGCCCTGGAGAAAAAATATCTATGCCAGCCCCATAAGTCATTGAGCCACGTATTGTCACATGTAATATGTACGGCTATGTCTTGCCACCCCAGATATTTTTTATATATATATATATATATATATATATATATATATCATCTGGGGTGGCAAGACAGATAATATATGATTGAGTCATATATAAATACATATATTATCTGTCTTGCCACCCCAGATGAGATAGATATATGTATTTGTAAAATATATGTATTTATATATGACTCAATCATCTGGGGTGACAAGACATATTATTGGTCAATATATATATATATATATTTTTTTTTTTTTATATAAAATATTCCTTTCAGAGTCAAACATTTAATTATACAGTAAGCATACTCACATGCAGACACAGACAATCTCACTGACATACGCAAGCTCATTGATACACAGTGTCATAGACAAACATACTCACTGATATATATAAGCTCATTGACATAAATACACAAGTATACAGATGCACACAAATAGGCTCACTGACAGACAATCTCACTGACATGCACAGACAAGCTTATTGGCATACACACACACAAATGTAGTACATACTTACTACAGACAAGCTCTCACACACACACAAGCTCACTCACTAGAATGCACACACACAAGCTCTCTCACTAGCAGACACATACACACAGACAAGCTCACTCACTAGCAGGCACACACACACACACACACACACACACAGACAAGCTCACTCACTAGCAGGCACACACACAAGCTCTCTCACTAGCAGACACACACACACAAGCTCTCTCACTAGCAGACACACACACACACACACAAGCTCACTCACTAGCAGGCACACACACACAGACACAAGCTCTCTCACTAGCAGGCACACACACACACAAGCTCTCTCACTAGCAGACACACACACACACAGACAAGCTCACTCACTAGCCGGCACACACACACACAGACAGGGCTGGTGCCACCGTTAGGTGAACTAGGCATTCGCCTAGGGCGCCGGCCTGCTGGGGGCGCCCACCAGGAATTTCCTGGTGGGCTCACCCTGTTTTGGGCCTGCAGTGCTGGGCGTGCGGCTCTAGAGCCGCCCCCCCCTCAGCACCGGGTCGCTCCTCCAGGCACCCGAAGGTGGGGGCGCCCAGAAGAGCCCTGTCACAGTATGGCAGAGCAGGCACCTTCTTACCTTGATGACAGGTGCCTGCTCTGCCATCAAATTCCGCTGACCAGAGGAGAGGGGGGAAGGAGAAGGCAGCGAGGGAGGCTGTTCTTGCAGCCTCTCACTCCTCCCTCATGCGCCCTCTGTGATGCTGTGAGCCGGAATATGACATCATTCCGGCCCCAGCATACTAAACGGCGGGCGGGAGGAGTGAGGAGCTGCCCCACACTGGATCCTAGGGAGGTGAGCGTTTAAGTGTTTGTCAGTGAGTGTGCGTGTATGTCACTGATTGTCTGCCTGTGTGTGTCAGTGAGTGAGTGTATGTCTGTCACTGAGTGTGTGTGTGTAAGTGAGTGAGTGTATATCTGTCAGTGAGTGTGTGTCAGTGACTGAGTGGAGTGTATGTCTGTCAGTGAGTGTCTGTGTGAGTGTGTATGTCAGTGAGTGAATGTCAGTGAGTGTGTGTATGTCTCAGTAAGTGTCTGTGTGTTTGTCTGTCATTGAGTGAGTGTGTGTCAGTGAGTGAGTGTGTATGTGTGTGTGTCTGTCAGTGATTGAGTGTCTGCCGGTGAGCTTCTGTGTGTGTCAATAAGTGAGTGTATGTGTGACAGCATGTGTGTATCTGTCAGTGAGTGACAGGAAGGGGCGGCAAAATGGATCTTTGCTTAGGACGGCAAAAATCCTTGCCCCGGCCCTGCACACAGACAAGCTCACTCACTAGCAGGCATACACACACACACACACACACAGAGACAAGCTTACTCACTAGCAGGTGCGCACACACACACAGACAAGCTCACTCGCTAGCAGACACACACACACACACACAGACAAGCTCACTCACTAGCAGACACACACACAGACAAGCTCACTCACTGGCAGACACACACACACAGACACACAGACAAGCTCACTCACTAGCAGGCACACAGAAACAGACACACACACACACAGACAAGCTCACTCACTGGCAGACACACACACACAGACACACAGACAAGCTTACTCACTAGCAGGCACACAGACACAGACAAGCTTACTCACTGGCAGACACACACACACAGACACACAGACAAGCTCACTCACTAGCAGGCACACAGACACAGACACACACAGATCACAGAAATTCTCTATGATTGAGCCATGTCATAGATCGGGGTAGACAACTTTTGTCACTCCATTTGTTGAGGATGACATATCCCCTGATTCTTTGCCAGCATTTTGGCTGTAAAAGCATTATCGGAGGTGTAGTCCACAACATCTGAGGTGCTAAAGGTTGCCTACCCCTATTATAGATAGTTGTGTATAAAGTGTAAAGATGTTGCTGAAAAATATGATATAATCATTTTTATTTTGTATTGATGATGGGTTAGGAAAATAAGTTAATAAGTGTGATACCAAATACACAGAGTACACTACTACCCATTTAGAGCCTGATCAATGTGGTATCTGAACCTTTACAGCAAAATCTCCAAGTTGATCTTCACGTCAAGATAACTGGTGAAATATGTGCCACCTTACCCATAATGGTTATGGACAAAACAATGGGTGTGGCGCTTTCACAAGTGAAATTTGAAATACTTGATTTAAAAAATATCTACCATGGATGTTGCCACTCATCACAACTCATAGTCCGTTGGAAAAAAATAACTACACAGTTGGAGTTAAATATTATGAAAGAGTTTATATAGTTTACATATCTCATCCTTATTGTAAGGGCGAATCAAAACATTCCATACAACCTAGTATTGCAATATTGCAATCATGTTCTGCATGTGTTGGGTTGTTTGAGATAAAGCGAGCATTAACAACTTTTGAATGTACATTATTTTTCAAACCTTAATGTGCATCTTTTAACAAACTTAATCATTTTGACACTAATAAATAAAAAAAATATATATTATTCAGTAAAGATGATCTTTTGTTGAACCTCATAAAAAAACTCACCAAATTCTTTTGGAACAGTGACAGAGTAATGACAGATCTGTCCAGCCGTATAATTATTTGGATAATTTGGTGATAAAACAACTCCATTGGTTCCTGTGTAATGGCCTCCACATGGGGCTAAAAGAAGAGCAACATTTGAAAGTTTAATTTTGGATTATATTACATGAAATATAATTAAAACTGATCATTCTAAGGACAACATTAGAAACAATACATTATATATAGTATTTAGTGAGTATAAAGTAACATAAGTGCATATACAAATTTGTGACTTAATATTTCAATAAATAGCCCAAACTAGTCTCTATGAAATTACAAATGTTTGAAATTCAGGAATTGCCCATGTCTTTTACAACAGCAAAAAATCTACCAATCTTCCACATGGTGGCCTTGGATCATCAGAAATATGTTGATGTTTTTAACAATACCAAAATAATCTGTAAATATTTACTGAAATACTGAAAATATGGACCTTCGTTACGTCTAATTTAATGACCTGTAACCGCTTAACTACAAAATGTGTGCTTTAATGCCACAGGGTGATATAGTACAAATGCCATGCAGAACTTGGAAAATAACATTTTATAATGTCTCAAACTTTTCTATATTTTTATTCACATTACATTATGTGTCATTTATAAACATTTAATGTGAAATGAATGCCCTGTTTCTCCTTAACAAAATGATGATATATAATAAGTGTGGATGCACTAAATATGAAATAAGTAAATTATGGTTTAACAGACATATAGATCAAATTCTAGGTATTGTTTTGGTCGGAACTTGTACAATTACAATCCATCCTTAAGGGGTTATATAATCAAAAAAGTATTAAAGGTAATCTGTCACCTCTCTAGAAATTAAATCATTGAATAATAATTGTAAATCATCTATAACTTAAAGTATTAATCTTTCTTTGATGTCTACCAGAAAGCCACTAAAGCCACTCAATGTTTGACTGAGTTTGACTCTGTGAAATGATGCTGGATGTCCTCACGCATTGCACGTGGATGTCCAGGGTATTCAAATCTCCCATAGGAAAGTACTGAATAATTTTCTGCAGTCACCGCGGATGCGCATTAGGTTCCCATGATTCTCTGACTCATCCCATGATGAGTCAGAGAAGGCAGAAATGGACCCAGTGCATTGAACACTTTATAGCTGCAGAAGACTGTGGCACCCAAAGTGGACTGGCCAAGAGTGATCCGGTGGAGGTGCCAGAGGGATTTTTAAACTTAGGCGGGGCGCAGTAGTTTTGAGGCTGCCAACTGAATTATATACCCCTGAGGAAGTCTGTGCAACAGTGGCTGAAGTGTGTAAAGTTAATTAACTATTTATGTATTTTAGTTATATGTTATATTATTCAACTGTATAATTGGATACCTGCAGTGACCAGATGAATTGGAACACAGTTTAGGAGAAGTTTAAAGTATTATATTGTTGAAATGCCTTTTATCTTTTTGTACATTTGTAAGTGCAATATTATTAAAATGTTGGTTTAATATAATACAGTTTTGCAGTATGTTTGTCATTTTATTCCTTTTTACGTGCTGCTGAGAATACTTGGTGATGGAACAAAGAGGATTCCTATTACAGTACTCATTTGTTCTGCCTGCTAGCAACTTACATTTATGAGTGCAATAGTCCACTATTTGTTATGTGATGTTTTTATTATATTACACTATTTGTAATATTTTCATTGTACATTTTTTGTTACAATGTGTATAACATACACCTGATGTTTAAATTGTTTGATTTGTAATGTGTGTTCTGTGTATATTCTTAAACTGCACATATTTACAGCACTTATTAAAACTAATAAACTATAATTTAAAAAAAAGAAATAGTGTTATTAAATATGCAAAAAACCTGTTACATCAACAATAGCAAATCACACTAATGTATTAAAAAATTAACATATATAACAATAGAGTCTCCAGAAATACAAACTAAATAAACTTCAAGTCTCAAAAAAATTATGATGTTGCATTCTTTAATAGTATTCATATGTATAAACCTTATCTTACATACAATTTATTTTTGCTACAATGTAAGCACTGTCAATTTTTAGTTTGTGTGAATAAAGGCCAATGTTTTTAAAATATAACACTATAGGTAATTCAATTTTTATCCACATGAGCTACCCTGGAATGTGTAGATCTAGAGGATTAAAGAGCTATGGGAGCTAACAAAAAATGTAATGTTTGCTGTATAGATTTTTCTCAATAAAATGCCACATGAATGTCTGCTTTGCTGTTAACCACAATACAAAGAACATTGAAAGCACTGTTACAAATGTAGGTGTCAGTGTCCTGAATATTGTGCATTATAAAGCCTTATCATAATTTTTTTGCTTACATGTTATTAACCCCATTCATGACAAGACTTGTGTATGCACGATTCCCACAGTAGGTACAGTAGACACTCAGAATCATGTATATACAATTCTAATAATTGCAAAAAAAAAAAAAATTATTGGAAATAAATATCATTTGAAAGTGCTGCCCATACAGTAGAGGTGTACTAACATTATACAGCCATACATTTACCTGCCCAGCCATGCATTGCTCTTTGTAGGTGCAGATCATTGTTAATGCTTTCATCCAGTTAGAGTACAGAAGGGATCATAGTATATACAGTACATAAATATGCACAATATTAGTATATATGGTATAATGTGAGAGGACGATTATAGAATACATGGGGGGAAATTTCAATGTTACATGGTATTTGTATCTTTAACTTTATTATTTTGCAAATGGTTTTTAAAAGTTTTTCTATCCAAGCAACATTTTCATTTTTATTTCCATTTATTTTTATTTCCATTAAATAACGTGTCATCTATGAATACTAATAATTACATTTAAACATTACTTTCTAAGTCACCCAAAATACTGGGGATGTTTCTTTACAAACCACTTGGTAGTGAAGAAGTCATTGTACAGTTGGATCTCTAGGCAAATATTTTACAGCATAGTTTTTTATTTTGCAGTTTGCGTTAACTTGGAAAGTTAATTTAAAAAAAATGTATTTACTTTTTTATATCTGTATCTCTTGGCTGCTAAATGCTGGCTACTCAATTTGCATCTGTCCTTTATAAATAGTTAGATAGACAGCTATTTATTTTACCCATACCTGGCATTATTTACCTGATTCTAAGGTATGTAATATTTAGTTATTAATTTGTTGAATAAAAAGAACTTCCTAAACATTCATTGTGTAAGGCTACGTTAAGGCAGCAATCAACAAACATAATAGCAGCCATAGTTCTGGCAACTAAATACAAACTCAATTAATCCATCTATGCTGCTCCTTTTTGGACACCGGAGGGGTAAATATTCCTTTAAAAGTAGGACTACAGTAGAACTACATTGGTTGCTGTAGTTTAAGGAGCACTATAGGTACCCAGACAACTTCAACTCAATTAAGTGGTCTGGGTGCCAGGTCCATCTAGGGTTAACCCTGCAGCTGTAAATATAGCAGTTTGAGAGAGGTGCAAGGTGCAGAGAAACTGTTATGTTTACATATGGGTTAATCCAGCCTCTAGTGGCTGTCTCATTGACAGCCGCTAGAGTCGCTTCCGCGCTTCTCATTGTGATTTTCACAGTGAGAAGACGCCAGAGTCCATAGGAAATCATTGAGAATGCTTTCCTATGGACTGACTGAATGTGCGCCCGGCTCTTGCCGCGTATGCGCATTCACCCGGTGACGTCAGAAGAGGAAGGAGAGTTCCCAGTGCCAAGGGAGCCCGGTGCTAGAGAAAAGTAAGTGTTTAACCCCTTCCTCCCTCTAAAGCCTGGCCAGAGTGGGACCCTGAGGGTGGGGGGGACCCAAAGACCCTATATTGCCAGGAAAACCAGTTTGTTTTCCTGGTACTATAGTGGTCCTTTAATGTAGTTTATATGTGTCTGAATTTTGGACAATCAACGAGTCTTCTGAATTCCGTAACTCAAAAAAAGAAATCAAATAAATAATAAAGAAAAAAATAGTTATTATCCAAACAGCATGCTCAAAAATAACCAAACACTCAAAATCATGAATATTGACTAAAAGTGGACTGAATTTGAATTCAGTCAACCTGGTATGTATATGTTTAGCAGTACTGTGATAGGCTTAGTTTTTGTGCATTTTTTATCATCCAAATAGGGTTTCCTGAATTGTTTGCATGCACAATATTTAGATGAGCTGAGCCACCATATCAATGTAATTTGATCAACTGAAATAATTTTTTGTGTTTGACAGAACCAAATATTTCCTCTGTGCATAAGTCTAATATGAGCTACTATTTTGCCTGGAAATCCACAACATCATCTCGTAAGTGGGTGATGGCATCTTAGTTTTAGTTTGGAGGGTTATTTTTTTTTCAGAATATGCAGTTCAGATATGTCACCTAGTAAATTTCTGATATAACTTTATAGCAATGGCGATTTTCATTGGCAATTCTGTGTAAGAAATTTAGCCCAGCATATCTGTAATTATATAGCAGTATATGCTTGCCCTATATTACTAATTCCATGATAAGGAGATACCTAGCTACCAGATTAATATATTATGAGTGTTCCCAAGACCCTTGGGCCTTACATAGTAAACAAATATGCCCTTAAACCAGGAAGGATGAGTTCCTTGTCATCTACCTCATATAAGCCCCACCCCTACCTATCAAATTAATCAAATTTCCCTACCTACTGCCCATAGCAAATGGTAAAAATTTATCTTGCCATCAACATCCTGATTTGATATGCGTAAAGTTATCTGTGTATACATATTTATTTTAGTGGTCACTGCATAATAATCACTATTAATTTAGCTTTGAGTAAAATATGTAATTGTAATACTCTACTCTTAATATATAATGCAAAATATTTGACCTTGATATTTAAATATAAAACTACTTCCAAATATATAGACATGTTAAACTCTTCTAAAATTTGTTTTTACATTCGGCTAAAATGCTCAGAATGAGAAACTCCAGTGTTTTGCTTTTTGATGCTGGTGGACCTCATGAATTTAACAAAACGCTGAAATACCATCTATAACTCTAAAAACAGAGCTACACTTGGGTCACATTTTTTCTCTGTAATACTTCTCTATGTAAAATTAGATTTACTGCCGGGTAATGTTCTTCCAAAATGATACATCACTGTGCTTGGAACACCATTGTCATTTTGATTTTAAAAGCCAAAACAATATCTTCAGGAATAAAAACACAAACAAAAATTATACAAATTACATTTGGAAGTCTCTCAATGAATTTAACAAAAAAAAGACATTTCATTTCAACATGTATTTCATGCCCTATAACATGTAATGACTGACTGAGAAAATGTCTATTGCTGAAAATCCAGATGGAAAGTTTTGTTGGCTCAGATTTTGACATTTCCAATGTAAAATACATCAAAACTGCATGGCAAGTGGCATATCACTCCACGGTATTGTAATTTTAGTTCAACAATATTCTACACTTGTCAAAAGCTGTGAGTTTACATTTTTTTTACATTCTGCACATGCGAAAATATATATATATATATATATATATATATATAAAGATAGATTAGATGAGATAGATAAGAATTTATTATATATAAGATATATATATCGTTAAGAATAAACAGACCAGAATAGATATATAGGGTAGGTAGATTAGATAGATAGAATAGATAGACAGACACTGTGAAAGCCTGAGAACATACAATACTTTAATAATAAAATTAAAATAAAATCATTTATACAATCACAATAAACTATTTGACTTTTTTTATAATGTCTGCACTATTCCTCAATAATATTATTCTGCCATATTGTACATTTCATGGAAGGCATATTTTCCCAAGCTGCCAGGGACTTGAGTGGCAACCACTATTCATAGAAACATAGAATGTGACGGCAGATAAGAACCATTTGGCCCATCTAGTCTGCCCAATATTTTGAAATACTTTTAATTAGTCCCTGGCATTATCTA
>OW240913.1:137190301-137409755 GCA_933207985.1 Pelobates cultripes
CACACACACACACAGACAAGCTCACTCACTGGCACACACACACACACAGACACACACACAAGCTTACTCACTAGCAGGCACACAGACACAGACAAGCTTACTCACTGGCAGACACACACACACAGACACACAGACAAGCTCACTCACTAGCAGACACACACACACAGACAAGCTCACTCACTGGCAGACACACACACACACACAGACAAGCTCACTCACACACACAGACACACGGACAAGCTCACTCACACACACAGACACACAGACAAGCTCACTCACTAGCAGACACACACACACAGACAAGCTTGCTCACTCACTAGCAGACACAGACGCACAGACACACAATCACTGTCCTGGCTGAAGCTTACCTGGTAGGTGAAGTTTCCCTTTTGTAGCCTCTTCCTTCCGGTGAGCAACATGTGGGGGGCGGGGCTTGCGCGGGGAGGCGGAGCTATGTTAAGGAGGCGGGGCTTGTGTGCGGAGGCGGGGCATGCGGCCGAAATTAAGGTAAATTGTGCCGGGAGACTGACAGGGCTGATCAGGGCTGTCAGACCGGCCCCAGGTGCCGCGGCCCACCGGGAATTTTCCCGGTATCCCGGTGGGCCAGTCCGGCCCTGGTAGTACATGTGTGTATGCAGCAGAGTATGTACGTGTAGCAGATTTTGTAGTAGGGTGTATGTATTTATCAATACTATTGTCTGTATATATGTTTTGCAACTGTGTGTGTGTGTTTAGTATTGTGTGCGCAGCAATAAGTATCCCGATGTGTATTGGTATCTCTGCGTACCTGTGTAGTTGTCTGCCTATGAGTGTGTATCCCTGTCTGGTAGCATGTGTATCTCTCAGAGTGTGTGCTAGGGAGGCCCAACAAGCATGAATGCCTGGGTACAAACAGTATATGGAGAACCAGGAAGGGTACTGGATATAGAAGACTGTAATTCAACAATCTAAAGTTATCCACTCTATTTTAATTGCAGACACCTTATCCACTTAATCCTAAGTAACATGTAACTCTACAACAATTTAGTGTTAAAAGACAGTATTCCAGTTCTAACAATGCTGCTTTTACATATTAGTCCCTTTCAATTACCTCTTAGCAATGTGTAATAAATATAATAAAGAGTCCAGGATGGATTTTAACAACTGTTAGGTTAAATGTTTGCCCTATAAAGTTGTTTTAACTTCAAAAACAAAAGTATAAATGCTCCTTTTTGTAGTGGGCTAAAAACTTACAAAATGGTTACAAGCTAGTATTAGGAATGTATCTAGATTCAAAAAGAAAACATGTTTTGGGTAAGCAATTAAAGTATATCCACATTTTTCAAGCCAGTACATATTTACTTAAATTCTGTATGAATTTCCATGCAAAATACATAATTTGATAGCTTTTCGTTAGTGTACTTGCCTAAACAAATCAATCCTAAAATAGACAGGCCAAATAAGAAACAACTATTCATATGTATGCATTCAATTATACTATGATACGTCTATATTGCAGAATATCAAAATGTGAGCTAGTGTAGTTTTCCTAAGCATATATAACTTAAATTTCCATGAAAACAAATATATATTATTAATTTTAAATTTTCCAGCCTGCAAACATAAAGCACCTTTAAAGTATCATATGAGTAAATTAACTCAAACAGACCTTGGTTTCAGTAATCACACCTGAATAGGTGTGCCACCAAACTGATTAATTATATAGTACTTATAAATTAATCATTATGGCACTGATTTAAAAAAAAAAAAATAATCAGCTATTCAAATGATTTTATACTTTTAGATACACTTAAAAAAAAATCAAAATATTAAAATATCCAAAAATATATCATATGTAAAAATATCAGTATACATATTATTAATTATTAAATGATTTTAAAAGTGTACCCAAAAATAATAAATCATTTAAAAAGCTTATCCAAAAATATTTTGAAAAGCTAATCCAAAAATATGTTTGATCATAAAGGAAAGAAAGTGTTTCTGATAAGCTGAAATATAATTCCATCTTCCTATTTCAGCACAATTGAAAAAAATGAGTTCTAAAACTATAATTTTTTAGAGCCTAATGTCTGTGTTTTCTATTATTGTCATTTTGTATATATTTTTAAGCTGGACTAAGTGTGCCTCTAGTTTATAGTGTGATCATCTGTTTCAGTAAACTAAGGTTACTACAGATTTAATTTAGTCTGAAAAATGTTTAACGTAGGAGTGATTAAAAAGACAGCTGTCACTGGAACACTAAGGTAGAGACAAAACATTGATATAAAATCTTGTTTTCTTTTAAATAATTACCATGGGAATCACAATTTGTGTAATTTAGTCCATAACATGGATCGGTTACCTTGTATTAAAAGACTTCTGATCAATCTTATTTAAGTTTTAAATCTGGGCTGAGAAATATTTGTTGTAAGCGGACAATGAAAATAAAACGTACATTCAGGCCTTCACTGTGAACGTGTAGGAATTCTGGCATTACATTATAATGTAATAATATTGTCAGTTAAAAAATATAAAATTAACATTTGTAAGAGTTTGGAAAATTTGGAAGTTTGGAAGTTTTGTGTGAAAAGATAAATAGACAGACATAGAAATTCATACACCAAATTTACATATTAAAAGGCAACCTAGTTCATCTTTCTGTTATCGAAATGAAGGTCAATGTTCTATTTTAATAAAAACTGTTCTGTATTAGATAAAAAAATATCCTTACCTGAATGACTTCCTGAAAGAGAGCTGAGAAGTCTGGCCTGTGTTTGTGCACCATCAAATAGTTCAACCAAATCATTTAATGCAGTCTGAAAAAATGCAAATTGTCCAAATACAACTGAAAGCAAAGAAAAGAAATCAATAGATCACAGAAATTCTCTATGATTGAGCCATGTCATAGATCGGGGTAGACAACTTTTGTCACTCCATTTGTTGAGGATGACATATCCCCTGATTCTTTGCCAGCATTTTGGCTGTAAAAGCATTATCGGAGGTGTAGTCCACAACATCTGAGGTGCTAAAGGTTGCCTACCCCTATTATAGATAGTTGTGTATAAAGTGTAAAGATGTTGCTGAAAAATATGATATAATCATTTTTATTTTGTATTGATGATGGGTTAGGAAAATAAGTTAATAAGTGTGAAACCAAATACACAGAGTACACTACTACCCATTTAGAGCCTGATCAATGTGGTATCTGAACCTTTACAGCAAAATCTCCAAGTTGATCTTCACGTCAAGATAACTGGTAAAATATGTGCCACCTTACCCATAATGGTTATGGACAAAACAATGGGTGTGGCGCTTTCACAAGTGAAATTTGAAATACTTGATTTAAAAAATATCTACCATGGATGTTGCCACTCATCACAACTCATAGTCCGTTGGAAAAAAATAACTACACAGTTGGAGTTAAATATTATGAAAGAGTTTATATAGTTTACATATCTCATCCTTATTGTAAGGGCGAATCAAAACATTCCATACAACCTAGTATTGCAATATTGCAATCATGTTCTGCATGTGTTGGGTTGTTTGAGATAAAGCGAGCATTAACAACTTTTGAATGTACATTATTTTTCAAACCTTAATGTGCATCTTTTAACAAACTTAATCATTTTGACAGTAATAAATAAAAAAAAAAAATATTATTCAGTAAAGATGATCTTTTGTTGAACCTCATAAAAAAACTCACCAAATTCTTTTGGAACAGTGACAGAGTAATGACAGATCTGTCCAGCCGTATAATTATTTGGATAATTTGGTGATAAAACAACTCCATTGGTTCCTGTGTAATGGCCTCCACATGGGGCTAAAAGAAGAGCAACATTTGAAAGTTTAATTTTGGATTATATTACATGAAATATAATTAAAACTGATCATTCTAAGGACAACATTAGAAACAATACATTATATATAGTATTTAGTGAGTATAAAGTAACATAAGTGCATATACAAATTTGTGACTTAATATTTCAATAAATAGCCCAAACTAGTCTCTATGAAATTACAAATGTTTGAAATTCAGGAATTGCCCATGTCTTTTACAACAGCAAAAAATCAACCAATCTTCCACATGGTGGCCTTGGATCATCAGAAATATGTTGATGTTTTTAACAATGCCAAAATAATCTGTAAATATTTACTGAAATACTGAAAATATGGACCTTCGTTACGTCTAATTTAATGACCTGTAACCGCTTAACTACAAAATGTGTGCTTTAATGCCACAGGGTGATATAGTACAAATGCCATGCAGAACTTGGAAAATAACATTTTATAATGTCTCAAACTTTTCTATATTTTTATTCACATTACATTATGTGTCATTTATAAACATTTAATGTGAAATGAATGCCCTGTTTCTCCTTAACAAAATGATGATATATAATAAGTGTGGATGCACTAAATATGAAATAAGTAAATTATGGTTTAACAGACATATAGATCAAATTCTAGGTATTGTTTTGGTCGGAACTTGTACAATTACAATCCATCCTTAAGGGGTTATATAATCAAAAAAGTATTAAAGGTAATCTGTCACCTCTCTAGAAATTAAATCATTGAATAATAATTGTAAATCATCTATAACTTAAAGTATTAATCTTTCTTTGATGTCTACCAGAAAGCCACTAAAGCCACTCAATGTTTGACTGAGTTTGACTCTGTGAAATGATGCTGGATGTCCTCACGCATTGCACGTGGATGTCCAGGGTATTCAAATCTCCCATAGGAAAGTACTGAATAATTTTCTGCAGTCACCGCGGATGCGCATTAGGTTCCCATGATTCTCTGACTCATCCCATGATGAGTCAGAGAAGGCAGAAATGGACCCAGTGCATTGAACACTTTATAGCTGCAGAAGACTGTGGCACCCAAAGTGGACTGGCCAAGAGTGATCCGGTGGAGGTGCCAGAGGGATTTTTAAACTTAGGCGGGGCGCAGTAGTTTTGAGGCTGCCAACTGAATTATATACCCCTGAGGAAGTCTGTGCAACAGTGGCTGAAGTGTGTAAAGTTAATTAACTATTTATGTATTTTAGTTATATGTTATATTATTCAACTGTATAATTGGATACCTGCAGTGACCAGATGAATTGGAACACAGTTTAGGAGAAGTTTAAAGTATTATATTGTTGAAATGCCTTTTATCTTTTTGTACATTTGTAAGTGCAATATTATTAAAATGTTGGTTTAATATAATACAGTTTTGCAGTATGTTTGTCATTTTATTCCTTTTTACGTGCTGCTGAGAATACTTGGTGATGGAACAAAGAGGATTCCTATTACAGTACTCATTTGTTCTGCCTGCTAGCAACTTACATTTATGAGTGCAATAGTCCACTATTTGTTATGTGATGTTTTTATTATATTACACTATTTGTAATATTTTCATTGTACATTTTTTGTTACAATGTGTATAACATACACCTGATGTTTAAATTGTTTGATTTGTAATGTGTGTTCTGTGTATATTCTTAAACTGCACATATTTACAGCACTTATTAAAACTAATAAACTATAATTTAAAAAAAAGAAATAGTGTTATTAAATATGCAAAAAACCTGTTACATCAACAATAGCAAATCACACTAATGTATTAAAAAATTAACATATATAACAATAGAGTCTCCAGAAATACAAACTAAATAAACTTCAAGTCTCAAAAAAATTATGATGTTGCATTCTTTAATAGTATTCATATGTATAAACCTTATCTTACATACAATTTATTTTTGCTACAATGTAAGCACTGTCAATTTTTAGTTTGTGTGAATAAAGGCCAATGTTTTTAAAATATAACACTATAGGTAATTCAATTTTTATCCACATGAGCTACCCTGGAATGTGTAGATCTAGAGGATTAAAGAGCTATGGGAGCTAACAAAAAATGTAATGTTTGCTGTATAGATTTTTCTCAATAAAATGCCACATGAATGTCTGCTTTGCTGTTAACCACAATACAAAGAACATTGAAAGCACTGTTACAAATGTAGGTGTCAGTGTCCTGAATATTGTGCATTATAAAGCCTTATCATAATTTTTTTGCTTACATGTTATTAACCCCATACATGACAAGACTTGTGTATGCACGATTCCCACAGTAGGTACAGTAGACACTCAGAATCATGTATATACAATTCTAATAATTGCAAAAAAAAAAAAAATTATTGGAAATAAATATCATTTGAAAGTGCTGCCCATACAGTAGAGGTGTACTAACATTATACAGCCATACATTTACCTGCCCAGCCATGCATTGCTCTTTGTAGGTGCGGATCATTGTTAATGCTTTCATCCAGTTAGAGTACAGAAGAGATCATAGTATATACAGTACATAAATATGCACAATATTAGTATATATGGTATAATGTGAGAGGACGATTATAGAATACATGGGGGGAAATTTCAATGTTACATGGTATTTGTATCTTTAACTTTATTATTTTGCAAATGGTTTTTAAAAGTTTTTCTATCCAAGCAACATTTTCATTTTTATTTCCATTTATTTTTATTTCCATTAAATAACGTGTCATCTATGAATACTAATAATTACATTTAAACATTACTTTCTAAGTCACCCAAAATACTGGGGATGTTTCTTTACAAACCACTTGGTAGTGAAGAAGTCATTGTACAGTTGGATCTCTAGGCAAATATTTTACAGCATAGTTTTTTATTTTGCAGTTTGCGTTAACTTGGAAAGTTAATTTAAAAAAAATGTATTTACTTTTTTATATCTGTATCTCTTGGCTGCTAAATGCTGGCTACTCAATTTGCATCTGTCCTTTATAAATAGTTAGATAGACAGCTATTTATTTTACCCATACCTGGCATTATTTACCTGATTCTAAGGTATGTAATATTTAGTTATTAATTTGTTGAATAAAAAGAACTTCCTAAACATTCATTGTGTAAGGCTACGTTAAGGCAGCAATCAACAAACATAATAGCAGCCATAGTTCTGGCAACTAAATACAAACTCAATTAATCCATCTATGCTGCTCCTTTTTGGACACCGGAGGGGTAAATATTCCTTTAAAAGTAGGACTACAGTAGAACTACATTGGTTGCTGTAGTTTAAGGAGCACTATAGGTACCCAGACAACTTCAACTCAATTAAGTGGTCTGGGTGCCAGGTCCATCTAGGGTTAACCCTGCAGCTGTAAATATAGCAGTTTGAGAGAGGTGCAAGGTGCAGAGAAACTGCTATGTTTACATATGGGTTAATCCAGCCTCTAGTGGCTGTCTCATTGACAGCCGCTAGAGTCGCTTCCGCGCTTCTCATTGTGATTTTCACAGTGAGAAGACGCCAGAGTCCATAGGAAATCATTGAGAATGCTTTCCTATGGACTGACTGAATGTGCGCCCGGCTCTTGCCGCGTATGCGCATTCACCCGGTGACGTCAGAAGAGGAAGGAGAGTTCCCAGTGCCAAGGGAGCCCGGTGCTAGAGAAAAGTAAGTGTTTAACCCCTTCCTCCCTCTAGAGCCTGGCCAGAGTGGGACCCTGAGGGTGGGGGGGACCCAAAGACCCTATATTGCCAGGAAAACCAGTTTGTTTTCCTGGTACTATAGTGGTCCTTTAATGTAGTTTATATGTGTCTGAATTTTGGACAATCAACGAGTCTTCTGAATTCCGTAACTCAAAAAAAAAAAGAAATCAAATAAATAATAAAGAAAAAAATAGTTATTATCCAAACAGCATGCTCAAAAATAACCAAACACTCAAAATCATGAATATTGACTAAAAGTGGACTGAATTTGAATTCAGTCAACCTGGTATGTATATGTTTAGCAGTACTGTGATAGGCTTAGTTTTTGTGCATTTTTTATCATCCAAATAGGGTTTCCTGAATTGTTTGCATTCACAATATTTAGATGAGCTGAGCCACCATATCAATGTAATTTGATCAACTGAAATAATTTTTTGTGTTTGACAGAACCAAATATTTCCTCTGTGCATAAGTCTAATATGAGCTACTATTTTGCCTGGAAATCCACAACATCATCTCGTAAGTGGGTGATGGCATCTTAGTTTTAGTTTGGAGGGTTATTTTTTTTTCAGAATATGCAGTTCAGATATGTCACCTAGTAAATTTCTGATATAACTTTATAGCAATGGCGATTTTCATTGGCAATTCTGTGTAAGAAATTTAGCCCAGCATATCTGTAATTATATAGCAGTATATGCTTGCCCTATATTACTAATTCCATGATAAGGAGATACCTAGCTACCAGATTAATATATTATGAGTGTTCCCAAGACCCTTGGGCCTTACATAGTAAACAAATATGCCCTTAAACCAGGAAGGATGAGTTCCTTGTCATCTACCTCATATAAGCCCCACCCCTACCTATCAAATTAATCAAATTTCCCTACCTACTGCCCATAGCAAATGGTAAAAATTTATCTTGCCATCAACATCCTGATTTGATATGCGTAAAGTTATCTGTGTATACATATTTATTTTAGTGGTCACTGCATAATAATCACTATTAATTTAGCTTTGAGTAAAATATGTAATTGTAATACTCTACTCTTAATATATAATGCAAAATATTTGACCTTGATATTTAAATATAAAACTACTTCCAAATATATAGACATGTTAAACTCTTCTAAAATTTGTTTTTACATTCGGCTAAAATGCTCAGAATGAGAAACTCCAGTGTTTTGCTTTTTGATGCTGGTGGACCTCATGAATTTAACAAAACGCTGAAATACCATCTATAACTCTAAAAACAGAGCTACACTTGGGTCACATTTTTTCTCTGTAATACTTCTCTATGTAAAATTAGATTTACTGCCGGGTAATGTTCTTCCAAAATGATACATCACTGTGCTTGGAACACCATTGTCATTTTGATTTTAAAAGCCAAAACAATATCTTCAGGAATAAAAACACAAACAAAAATTATACAAATTACATTTGGAAGTCTCTCAATGAATTTAACAAAAAAAAGACATTTCATTTCAACATGTATTTCATGCCCTATAACATGTAATGACTGACTGAGAAAATGTCTATTGCTGAAAATCCAGATGGAAAGTTTTGTTGGCTCAGATTTTGACATTTCCAATGTAAAATACATCAAAACTGCATGGCAAGTGGCATATCACTCCACGGTATTGTAATTTTAGTTCAACAATATTCTACACTTGTCAAAAGCTGTGAGTTTACATTTTTTTTACATTCTGCACATGCGAAAATATATATATATATATATATATATATATATATATGAAGATAGATTAGATGAGATAGATAAGAATTTATTATATATAAGATATATATATCGTTAAGAATAAACAGACCAGAATAGATATATAGGGTAGGTAGATTAGATAGATAGAATAGATAGACAGACACTGTGAAAGCCTGAGAACATACAATACTTTAATAATAAAATTAAAATAAAATCATTTATACAATCACAATAAACTATTTGACTTTTTTTATAATGTCTGCACTATTCCTCAATAATATTATTCTGCCATATTGTACATTTCATGGAAGGCATATTTACCCAAGCTGCCAGGGACTTGAGTGGCAACCACTATTCATAGAAACATAGAATGTGACGGCAGATAAGAACCATTTGGCCCATCTAGTCTGCCCAATATTTTGAAATACTTTTAATTAGTCCCTGGCATTATCTAAGTCTATACATGTTAAGTTCCTTTAACCTTTCCTGGTAAGTTTTAGTCTGCAATCCATGAACCAATTTAGTAGCCCTTCTCTGAACTCTCTCTAAAGTATCAATATCCTTCTGAAGATACGGTCTCCAGCACTGCATACAATACTCCAAGTGAGGTCTCATAAGTGTTCTGTACAATGGCATGATCACTTCTCTCTTTCTACTGCTAATACCTCTCCTTATACAACCAAGCATTCTACTAGCATTTCCAGCTGCTCTATTACATTGTCTTCCTACGTTTGTCATCTGAAATAATTACTCCAAAATCCCTTTCCTCAGATGGTGAGGTTAGTAGCGTATTAAATATTCTGTACTCTGCCCTTGGGTTTTTGCATCCAAGATGCATTATCTTGCACTTATCCACATTAAATGTCAGTTGCCACAACTCTGACCATTTTTCTAAATCATTAGCGATTTGGCTTATCCCTCCTGGAACATCAACCCTGTTGCAAATTTTAGTATCATCAGCAAAAAGACCTTCTGCAATATCACTAATAAAAATATTAAAGAGAATGTATTCAAGTATAGATCCCTGAGGTACCCCACTGGTAACTAGACCTTGCTTTGAATATACTCCATTGACTACAACCCTCTGTTGCCTGTCATTTAGCCACTGCCTAACCCAATCAACAATATTGGAATCCAAACTTAAAGATTGTAGTTTATTGATGACCCTTCTATGTGGAACAGTGTCAAAAGCCTTACTGAAATCTAGGTAAACAATGTCTACTGCACCACCCTGATCTATTATTTTATTTTATTTTATAATTATTATTTTACCCACTCAAAAAAATCAATAAGATTAGTTTGGCATGATCTCATTGAAATAAACCCATGTTGTCTTTGATCTTGAAATCCATGTGATTTTAGATGTTCTACAATCCTATCCTTTAACATGATTTCCATCACTTTCCCAACTACTGAAGTAAGGCTTATTGGCCTATAGTTGCCTGACTCCTCCATACTACCTTTCTTGTGAATGGGTACAACATTCGCTAATTTTCAATCTTCTTGGACTACTCCTGTTAACAATGATTGGTTAAATGAATCTGTTAATGGTTTTGCTAGTACACCACTAAGTTATTTTAATAACTTTGGGTTTATCGCATCAGGCCCCATCGACTTATTTGTCTTTACTTTTGACAGTTGAAATAGAACCTCTTCTTCTGCAAACTCACATGTAAGAAATGACTAATTTGTTCTTTTTCCTAACTGAGGCCCCTTTCCTTCATTTTCATCTGTAAATACTGAACACAAATATTCATTGAGGCAATCAGCTAGACCTTTATCCTCTTCTACATACATTCCTTATTTTGTCTTTAATCTAACTAATCCTTGTTTTACTTTCCTTTTCTCATTTATATATCTAAAAAAAAAATTATCCCCCATTTTTTACTGACTGTGCTATTTTCTCTTCTGTGAGTGCTTTGGAGGCTTTTATAACTTGCTTAGCCTCTTTCTGCCTCATCTTATAGATCTGTCTGTCTTCCTCACTCTGGGTTTTTTATAATTACTAAATGCTAACTTTTTGTTTTTTACTATTTTTGCCACATCTGCCGAGTACCACAGTGGTTTCTTAAATTTTTGCTTTTACTGACAAGCCTAATGCAATTTCCTGTTGCCTTCAGCAGTGCAACTTTTATATATTCCCATTTCTCCTGGACTCTATTTAAACTGCTCCAGTCTGACAAGGACTCCTTTATGCATATTCTAATTTTAGAAAAGTCTGTTTTTCTAAAGTCTAAAATTTTTGTTTTTTGTGTGGTGTTACTCAGTCACTGTTCTTATATTAAACCACACTGACTGATGATCACTGAATCCTAAACTTTCACCTACAGTAATATCTGATACCAAATCTCCATTTGTAAACACTAAATCTTGTATGGCCTCCTTACGAGTTGGTTCCTCAATGAGTTGTAATTCAAAGATGCCATTCATTTTTGCCCTCTTCCATTAGTCATTTACTTATTGAGTTGGTGGGGAAAGAGAGAAACCAATCAATAAGGGGAGAGGAATTATATAATTCTTTCAATGTAACAATATGGTTTATAATAAACATAACCCAGTAAAAACACATACAATGAGTGTTTTTATATTTAGACAACTCTTCCTAAATTATAATTTTCAAAATTCAAACTAGTACATATTCAAAAAAAAAAAGTTTCCATTCCATAGAGGGAGAGAAAAGAGAAACATTCTGTCTGTCACGGTCCTTACTGATATATATGGTATTCTTGTCATTATGGGTAGAGTCCCAATTTCAGTTCATATCACACATATAACAAAGGATATGATGATGCATTTCCACTAGTTTCATTCTGGAAATAGAGCTTCTTTCTGACTCCAGCAGAATATCTTACCCTTCTCCACTCATTATACAAATGAGAGGAATTAAGCAGAGAGAATAGAGCCAATAGGATAATAGAGAGATACACTAAAGGTAGTGCAAAATAATGGGGAATAACCCCTAAATTGCTAACTAGAAATGGGGAAAATATAATAAAAAGAAAAGAAAAAAAAAATTCCAACAGGAGTGTCTCTAACTAAGAGAGTTATAGAATTAGTGCTGAAATTAAAACTTAAAGGGACACTATAGTCACCAGAACAACTACAGCTTATTGAATTTGTTCTGGTGAGTAGAATTTACCTTCAGGCTTTTTGCTGTAAACACTGTCTTTTCAGAGAAAATGCGCAGAGTTTACATTACAGCCTAGTGATAACTTCACTGGCTACTCCTTAGATGGCTGTTAGAGACCCTTCCTGGGTCATGGCTGCCTAAAATACATCCAAACATTCAGTGTCTCCTCCCTCTACATGCAGACACTGAACTTTTCCTCATAGAGATTCATTGATTCAATTCATCTCTATGAGGAGATGCTGATTGGCCTGGGCTGTGTTTGAATCATGTTGGCTCTGCCCCTGATCTGCCTCTTTGTCAGTCTCAGCCAATCTTATGGGGAAGCATTGTGATTGGATCAGGCTACCACTTCTGATGATGTCATCAGGCAGTGGTGTGCAGGTCTAAAGGAAACAGGAACAGAGCCAGCAGCTCCAGACTTGAATACAGTAAGATTTCTATATTTAGGGAGGCATGAGGGGCTCAAGGTGGCTAGATGGTGGTTTTAACCCTATAGGGTCAGGAATACATGTTTGTGTTCCTGACCCTATAGTGCTCCTTTAACGTTTAATCTAATTTAGATATAAAAAGATATAAATCTTGTAATAGAAGATTGAATAAAATCGAAATCAAACAAGACATGCAGTCCTTCCTGTGTAATATGGTACTGGGTAGTGTTTCAACAAAATAACATTGAATATTGCCAAAAATGATACTAAACAAATTGATATAATATAATATAATATTATTGACACACTGACAGAAGAGAGGTGTTACAAGGTTTTTGTTGTTTGAAAGTACCAATATCTATTAAAATTTGCCCTTTTTGTAAAATAAAAAGAGGACACACTCTTTACACATAAAGTACTTCAGCAAGCTAAATTAGATTATAAATTTCTCTTTAGTTACTGGCTCAAATCTAGAAATATATATATATATATATATATATATATATATATATAGGTAGAAAATAGTGAAAAGCACTCCAAGGACTTCATATAAGGTGAAAAAAAGAACTTAGCTTTATTCAGCAACTGCCAGAAGTGATCAACGTTTCAGCTCACCCATGGAGCTTTCGTCAGGATACCAGTGCATAACAAATGATACAAAATAAATAACATATTAAATCAAGTACAATGAATACAGCTGAGACTTACCTAAACTGCTGTCTAAACGCCACAAAAACGCGGGCAAAATTGAACCCTATTACATGTGTGCAGCAGCTGTTGCTGCTGTGTAGCCCCTGCGTGTCGATGGTTGCCTGGGGAACCCGTCAGGATGCACGGAGGCGCATGTTTACATGTTACTATGGCAACTAGCCGATCGCAATTGCACTCCGTAGTGCGATCGGTTATAGAAGTGGGGAACGGCTTCTAGCTTAGTCAGTTAGATTGCTATGTGGTATACTTTGTAGCATAAGCAGTAGTTAGTAAAACAAATGCAAGGGAGTTAGGATAACTGGAAGGTAGATTCGAGCAGGGGATACAATTAGCACTTTAGATATATTACTACTGCTGGATATAGCCTGCAAGGCATAGTCTACAATTGAGGCTAATCCATAAATGTATTCAACTATCTTGCAGAAAGCCTTGAATAAATGTTTTGAAACACCATCAACACAAAGGCCCAAGCAGGAAAGACTGATCTTTCCAGTGACGTACACTACAATATCAGACCACATTAAAGAATCCGTCAATCAGAACTGGCGCATGATGATTAATGACACCAGTCTACCGTGCCAATTCAAACAACCACCGATGATGTCTTACCGGAGAGGAAAGAATTTAAGAGACCTATTGGTCAAGACAGATCCAACACATTGCTACAACCAACCCTCATCCCACTTAAATCTGGGATGTTACAGATGTTTGGGTTGCGTAACATGCAGCCATATGCTACCTAATAAGACGTTCACACATCCACACACTGGCAAGACGTTTACCATTAGGCACAGACTTACGTGTACCAGTGATTATGTGGTGTACAAATTGGTTTGCCCGTGCGGCTTGTCGTACGTGGGAAAAACAGACTTACCACTAAGGGAACGCATGCGCAACCATCGGTCAAGCATAAGAATTGCATATAGAGATAAAGGTTCAGAGCAACCTGTAGCGAAACACTTTTGGGAATATAATCATCCTCTACCATCTATGAAGTTTATTGCGATTGACCACATCCCACCACCAATGAGAGGTGGGGATCGGAAGAAAATCCTATTACAGAGGGAACTCCATTGGATTAGGACTTTGGACACTGTACAGCCTAAGGGCTTAAATGAAAAATATACGTTGGGTATTTTTCTATAAGGATGTATCTCGTCATTACACTAATGTACAGTATATCTCTTTAAGCTGTTGTAAATATTAAATTTTTGTTTTTTTTGGCTTTTTTGATTTTGATTTGTTTTTTTTGGCTTTTTTTATGCCTTGATATTTCTTAATATCTTTGAGTCTTTAAAAACTTCCTTTACTGAGTGTTTAGACTAATTCAATTGTATACTGGGTTTTTTTTGACTATGACCTATGTATTCATCTAACTGTGTTACATATAGGGCATATGTTTGTCCTTGGGTTGCATTAAAACTTTAACATGTATAGACATTTTCCTGTCACTGCATATATGCTATCCCTTTTTGACAGGTATATTGTTTAATTCTGCTCTCCACCTATTTTTATGGTGAATGGTAAGATATCACTTTTTGATAGTGTTCCCTGTCAAGATTATTATACACATGCTACCTTTGTTAGGCAATATTTCCCTTTAATGAGCTTTTTGTAACAGCTTTTTGTAACCACTTTTACAAGGCACTGATACATTTAGTCATATTTTCGATTGACAGATGTCTACAATTATGTTTTTTTCAATTTATTATATTATATATAATACATTTATGGATTAGCCTCAATTGTAGACTATGCCTTGCAGGCTATATCCAGCAGTAGTAATATATCTAAAGCGCTAATTGTATCCCCTGCTCGAATCTACCTTCCAGCTATCCTAACTCCCCTGTTTTACTAACTGCTGCTTATGCTACAAAGTATCCCACATAGCAATCTAACTGACTAAGCTAGAAGCCGTTCCCCACTTCTATAACCGATCGCACTACGGAGTGCAATTGCGATCGGCTAGTTGCCATAGTAACATGTAAACATGCGCCTCCGTGCGTCCTGACGGGTTCCCCAGGCAACCATCGACACGCAGGGGCTACACAGCAGCAACAGCTGCTGCACACATGTAATAGGGTTCAATTTTGCCCGCGTTTTTGTGGCGTTTAGACAGCAGTTTAGGTAAGTCTCAGCTGTATTCATTGTACTTGATTTAATATGTTATTTATTTTGTATCATTTGTTATGCACTGGTATCCTGACGAAAGCTCCATGGGTGAGCTGAAACGTTGATCACTTCTGGCAGTTGCTGAATAAAGCTAAGTTCTTTTTTTCACCTTATATGAAGTCCTTGGAGTGCTTTTCACTATTTTCTACCTATTACTTGTGCCGACAAGCACCGGGCCATATAGATTATTTTACAGGAGTGCAAGCATTGGACAATATTATATATATATATATATATATATATATATATATTTATTTTCAATGGCTTGCATTACATTTTGTTTTCAAACTAGTCCTTTAGTATCAATGCCATTATTACCAAACTCTTGCCAATATGCTTTGTATCACTCGGTTTGGAATAACATTATACTTGTATACAAATAAAATGCTTTTTATTATATCCTTGATAAGATTCAAATAGTTTGAACACATAAATAACCATAGCATCAGAATCTATTACATATCCATATAAAGAAAAGATTTTATATTTACTTAACTCTAACCACTAGAGGGGAGCAGCCACATACACAGTGAAGACAGCTCTTATTTAGCTTCTACAGATTGAAAAATAAGCATAACATATGCCAAGAATGGGATGTTTAGAGCATAGAAAGTGTTGTATACTGTCCATTAAAATATAATTTCTCCAGAGTTGTATTTTCAAATAATTGTAATGGAATGAGAGGCTAATTTTAAACATACCGTTACAGGATGGTAAAATCCTATTCCATGCAGGCTTGGCATCTAAACCAATAACACAGGTTATTGTTGCAGGTTCAATAACTTTGTAGCCTGGGTCACACTGATAAGTTATTGTAGATCCAAGCTTAAAATCTGTTCCTATACGAGACCCATTCATAATGTTCCCTGGATCAAAACACGCTTCCCGTGGTTTTTCTGTAGAAGGAAAATATAATTAAAACATTTTTAAAGTCATTTTATAACACAAAATGATTGTGTCAAATTATAAACATCTGCAATACAATTATATTTGTTTTAAAAGGGCAATTTACTAAAAACACAGTTACAAGATATTTTTAATAAAATTAGTATGAGAAGTCTAGCTTAATCCTTGTAAATGATACAATTTAAAAACAAAAGCAAATCCCACATATTCACATGATATTGCGATAATATGGGAACAGAGTTCAAAACTTGCTATGCATGTAACTAATCAAATATATATATATATATATATATATATATATATATATATATATATACACTGAATGTTAAATGAATACTCTAAACACCATAGTTGTTTCTGTCATGGTGTCAAGAGTATCCTGGCACAGTTCCATAGGAGAATGTCAAGGTAAGCTGGTATTGTTTGATAATGTTAGGTGCCCCAGTCATTCCAGTCTACACTAATATGCAGACTAAAAAGTAGATGTTAGTGCAGTAGCAAATGAGTTACATTTTTGGAACTGGCAAAGATCTGATATTTGATGCAACTTCTCTGTTGGCTAGAGTCATCATCCAAAGCCATGCAGTCAAGTAAGGAAACTTGCAAAACTGCACAAGTCTTTAAAATGTATGTCAAAAAGCTCTTTGGTATCTGCATAAGGTGTATAATAGTACACTGACAGTGAAAAGATGACTGACGATAATAGTGGTTAATACCTGGCACAGCCATTGAAGATTATTAACAAGCAATCAAAGCAACTATGGGCAACATGGTTAGCATTGATTAATAGATAGAAATGCAGTAAGTCACAAAACCTGCTAAAGTGGTTTCAAGAATAGTGCCAACAAAGCACTCTGATACTTTGAAGGTCATCATAATTCTTGTCAGCAGATTTTTTTTCCCCATAATACCTGCCAAACCTTTGATATACTGCAGGTCAGTGGTGACCCTATGACTCATGGACTTATTGAGTTTTAATCCTATACTTTTAATTCCTTACTAATTGAGTGGTCACACCATGTTCAACACTTTAAACCTAAAGATATACAAATTTTGGAAACAACTGCTTTAAAGAGGTCCCACTTCACCCCATGATGTGGTTACCCAATAACAACCCTATAATACAAGAAAAAACACAAGCCTGTCTACTAGGGTGTCTAGGATCTGCCAGCCCACCAAATTTAATTAGTAGTCAGCTGTTAGACTATGCTGTAAATCCCACCTTGGTTTGTAACCCACCTTGGTGAGAACACTTCATTTCCATTATTAAGGGCATCTGTACTTGTCTGCCTACCTCAAAGATTATTTTGGGACTGGCCTACACTGCAATAGTACAATAATATTTGGACAATTTCTTATTTTTTTTCCCTTTTATTTCTTTTCTTTCTCTATTTTTTTTTGTCAATTACAAGCTTTTATAGATTTTTTTTCCCTCTGATTAGATCTCAAATAATTTTCCTTTTATTTTTGTGCACGTGCTTTAATATTTTTTGATGCTCTGAATACATGCCAGTATAAAAAATTACCTTTAAAAATGCCTTATCAACTCCTCACCTACAGGAAACTTACATGAAAAATTGGATGGACAAGTTGGGGAGGCTGACTGAGCAACAGAGAGACTGGAAAAAGCTAATCAAAACTACTCAAAGCTCCACTAAATCTCGCAAACTGCTGCCCTCACACAGCAGAACTTATGGGGCACAAAAACAAAAAATCTCGCGACCCAGAGGGCAGTAAAATGGCAGATATTAGACTCTCATTTAAAAGGCCTACTCCGCGGGTCATCCCTAAGATGGTGTCTGAATTGCTCAGCGACAAAGATGCCTCAGAGGAATCTTGTGATGGAGAAGAGACCCCTACATTGCCTTTGGCGGGGATCCCCTCATATGAGCCAGAGTCTGACAAGGATTCCTACCAGGCCAAAAAGAGGGACATTAAGAACCTCCTGCTAGATACGTGGAAGGTGTGGAAAGAGGATCTTGCAGAAACGCGCACAGAGCTGCGCAACCTCAAACAGAGAATGGTTTTGGAGGTAGAAACAAAAAAAGTGGCCAGAGAACAGAGGCTGCAAACCACCCAAGACCACATGCAAGACCTCTCTGAACAGGTTATTATTCTCCAGTGCTTCCGAGCCTGAATGGGCATCAGAGGCAGCACAAATCCAGGATTATTAGTCTCAGCATTCAGGGTCCGCAAATCCACTGACACCCCAGCGGACGCACCAAGAGACATGATTGAAGTGTCCAAAGGTGGTCAGTACCGTCTGCCTTTATGTCCAAATCCAGAGAACTGGGAAGTGTCCAATTTGAAGGCTGGGCCATAGCCATACATGGAGATCTCCCATTTGCAGTGTTGGCAGTGAAGAGACAGCTGGCACCGGTGGCCAAACGACTGAGAGATGCAACAATCAAATATTGTTGTGTGTTCAACCCCACTGAAAGCTCAGAAGATAGAGACCAGCCCACCGCGGCGATTCACAGTTCACCCTCTTCGATCACAGTCAAGATCCTGAATTGCCACCGAGCATAGCTTAGACACAATGCAGAGATGGTGACTCCATGATGCTATAATAACCCCTTAGAACACAGAGAGCCACTGAACTAGCATCCCTAAACCTAAAAACCCTTTATCTGTTATTTAAGTTGTTAATTTCTAAATGTTTTTATATGTTTCATATGTCTTACCTTACTTTCAGCAGTGTCTTGTACTATAACGTCTGTCCTATCCAGGCTGAGATGAGCCAATGCTAATAGTAATTACATGTCTTAATAGCTAGAATGCCTCCAAAAGCCCCAGGCTGGGGATGGTCTGCTATGAGTCTTAAGGTCCTCCTAATATATATGTATATGCATACTTACATAGTTTTCTCTTTCTCAACATTTCATTTTCCTCCTACAGGGCCTCCCCTGATACATTTGGCTAGTCATTTATTGTATACTTGATTGTGGGCAAAGTGTACTTAGAACAGATTTGCAAATCTACCAGTTCACCAATTCACTGTCTACTTCTCCTGTTCCATTTTGATTTAATTTGCTGCATTTCTTTTTGCATAATCTGTAGTTTAACAATGTAAATGTATTCTTCTCATTCTGTAAAATCTTGCATTTTCATGCACTGTCTATATATGTACTATTCTGGACCTTCATTTCAACTGGTACACCAGAGAACACCAAGCCATGGGGAGCAAAAACACTGCGCTCCAAATATTTTGTAAAAATGCCAATGCAATATTAAAAGAAAGTCTCTCTGTGTGCAATATACCTACTTGATATACACCAAATCTTATAGGTGTGTGCAAGATTATTATTATTATTGCCATTTATATAGCGCTACAGATTCCGTAGAGCTTTACAATTAGTGATGTCCCGAACGGTTTGCCGAACGGTTCGCGATCGGTTCGCCACAGACTCATCATTGAGTAAACTTTGACCCTGTACCTCACAGTCAGCAGACACATTCCAGCCAATCAGCAGCAGACCCTCCCTCCCAGACCCTCCCACCTCCTGGACAGCTCACTAAGAATGCAGCTTCACAATGGATGCTGTCCAGGAGGTGGGAGGGTCTGGGAGGGAGGGTCTGCTGCTGATTGGCTGGAATGTGTCTGCTGACTGTGAGGTACAGGGTCAAAGTTTACTCAATGATGAGTCCGTGGCGAACCGTTCGTGGTGAACCGTTCGCGAACTGTTCGGCGAACTGTTCGGGACATCACTATTTACAATATTATTAGAGGGGGGTTTAACTATTAATAGGACAATTACAAGTAAACTTACAGAAACAATAGGTTGAAGAGGGCACTGACACAAATTATCTATGCACTGTATAGTTTAACAATGATAAATCCCTCCCTCCTCTTTGATTGTTACAATTAATGAGTGTTAGAAGTAATTCAAACTTGGCTATGGATATAATACTTTTCAATTAGCTTTTTAAATTAATTATTTTTTTTGATAAACGTTTAAAGTTATATATTAATTATGTTATATAATGTATAATAACAATATATAAAATTATATTAAATAGTTTTAAATATCAAAATACTAAAATATGAAAAAATCATTTTTTTTAAATCTTGAAAAAAAATTTTTCAAAATGTTTAAATCACATTAAATATCAAATTGAGGCCTTGGTTATTGTATCGGAGGAGGACATCGATGTCTGACCATTCCAGTTCTCGTGTAGTCATGCATATGGACAGTTTAAAGCTATGCTATAAAAATATTTCCTACTATTTAAACAAAATGGTATGTATGTGAGGTATTATGAGACAAATTCTACCAGTGCATTGCAAAATAAAAATAATAAAAATATATACGTGATTTTGAGAGGGCAGGTGCTAAATTCACCACTTCTAAACAATTTCAGTTGTTCCAGGCTTTACCCTGCTTAGCAAATTGATGAGTAATGACATTGTTCTTACCTGAAATAGCCTGTCTGATCTATGTTACAGTTACTAAAGTAGTTCCAAGTATTTATGAGATTGCACTTATCTATTTACCATTACTTCTCTACTATGAGATAGTCATAATATTGGCCTCGAAACATACTAGCTCTAGATTGTGTACTGCATTGGTAAGTTTACAAACAAAGTACATTATTAATAATGCCTGCTTACTGTAAAAAAATGCTTGCAATAAGAAAAACATCTGAATAGATTGCAACAGGAAAGACAAACTAATTGTAATATAGGATTTGATAGACAAGCAGGAAGTAGATTTCCCCATGTACCAATGCTTCACATAAAGGAATTTGAAGCAAATAGTTATACCTTTTTCTAGCATGTTAATGGAAAGACTTGTCATTAATCAAATAGGTATGCATTTTAGGATCTTTTTGAAGTTATATAGGACAGAAAACATAAAATCATCTGGAAATAGGATGCAAGCAGGTTGCCAAGTAAAAAGATGAAATCCTGGTTCACTCAAGCATTACCTTCACAGTTCTGTGATCGGTTACATCTCGGAAGCAAATTACCCCATAATTCACAGAGGACAGTATGATTCCTGACAAAGCATTGGCTCATCAAGAACCTATCACCAAGTTAAGTTCATGGAATGCAAAAAAAGGACCACACTAACAATGACAAATTGTTCAAATAAAGGGAACATGATGCAAGCAAGAATATGTCCTCTATCTAAACAGTTTGATGCAGCATATGAAAATTAAATTCAACATCTAAGAAGCTATTGGGTAGCATATTGGATTCATACAGTTCTGTATATGTTTTTTACTTCCCTCTAAACCAAAGAAATTATAAATTGAATGAAACATATAGGTTTTGAATACAGAACAAAATAGAGCAGTTTACAGTGGTAAGCAGACAATGCTCTGTAAACATTAAGTTAAAAAAAAAATAGGATAAAAACTGTTAATATTAATTAACAGGAAACTCTATGCTCAAAATTTTTTCTTGTATTTTTAAAGCATTTAATTACTTGATGCAAAAAAAAATTACTTTTTGAAAATGTACCTTCATTAGTAACAGAACAATAGCATGTCTATATTCACAGGCCATGAGTGGGGGAAAGAACCAGTAGTATACCTTTAGTGTTTGGTAAATATCATTATTATAATAGCGTCAACATATTCCGCAATACTTTATAATTATAGAATGGGAACATTTGACAACAAATAATTGACATACAAAAATTCCCAGAGAAAAGAGGGGAAGAAAGCCCTGATTAAACTAGTTTACAATCTATGAGTAAATATCTGAATGCTATATTTTATTTAGAGTTTAAAAAATAATATATATATATATATATATATATAATTAATAATTTTAAACAAGACTGTGAATAGTGATCATTAGGTTGAAATATCTGAATATCAACCGGATTTACTATTGGTAAATATGAGTATGGCAAATCTGGTCATTTTCATGTAATTTTGCCCATCCTGACAAAATCTGGTGATAGTAAATAACCCCTTATCGGCATTAGTAAATCTTACACCTGACCATAGGTATGCATTTAGGCATGATGAAATCAACAGTTGGTGTAATGTGAATTTTAAGTTTCTTTTTATTTTGTAAAATTTTTCCAAATTGGCCCCAAATATTTTTTTTTCCAATTCATAAAAAAAAATTATAGAAACATAAATGTATTGACATCATTTTAAAGAAACGTGGATTTACCTATAAAAAAACAAAACCTTTGTGAAGTCAGAGCTTAACATTCAAGTGTTCATAAATACCTGTCTCTGCATAAGCCAAGATATTTGTATTGTATTATCAAAGCTACTTGAAAGCAATATATAAATTAATCAGTTATCATTTACATTTTTTTGTGTATATGATTTTTTTTATTGTTTCATTAAGTTTGCAGGTGTTAACACTGTAGGTCATGCAGGTCTATAACTTACATTTTAGGCATTGCACATAATAATAACCAATATAAAATATTATGCATTTAAAGCTCCATAGAGAATTAACATACTTTTTGCTTGTTCAACAATAATGTCACAGTTATAACTTTTTTTATTTACATTTTGTATCAGCCTAAAGATGAAAGGACAGATTGACATGAAGCTGTCGTAGTGCCTGGAGGTTCGTGACGCTGGCTCACTTTTAGGGGTTAAACTGTTCATGAAGTCTGTACTCCAGGGCTTAAATAACAGTGGAACAAACAAATTCTAGTTTTTTTTTTGGTTCAGAACCTAGACAATTACCCTAGTTTCTAAGGGGTTAATTAATAATTGTTTTGATAAATTATACCTTTACATGTATTTTAAATTTTATATGTAATTATTTTAGTACCTTTATATTCAATAGCGAATCCAGACATCCCCACAGATGCATCACTGCGAAATGCAAGGAACAAACTGTTTCCACTGCTCTCTATTCGTTCTGGGGCATGAGATCCTTGATAACTTCCAATTATTGGACTGTTGGAACTTTCACCCTCATATATATGCAGAAAGTCATAACTTGGCTCCATGTTAAAGCTGAAATATATACAACACATTCTAGCTATCAAACAAGCATATCAATAACATATCAATATAAGAATATTCAGGTGAATCACAATCCATTCTTTAAATAATAACATTGCTTTATATAGATATTATTGATTCATTTAAAGAATAGATGAAACAATAGTAACAATTATTGCAAATGTTTAATAATATATTTAAAAAGATCAATAATTTGCAAGCGTTAACCTTCAAATGCCACAGTGCCTTGTATTGTGTTGCACACAAGTCTGTTGCTTATTTAAGTTACCTTATATATGTATATTTATAATGAACAGTGTTGTTGGAACACTCCAAACACAATGACCACTTCAGTGTACTCTAGTGGTTATGGTGTCAGGAAAGTCCTCATTGTTAGCAGCAAAATCATTTTAGAATAGTTTGACTTCTTACTGGAGTCTGCTGGGTGCCACTCCCCACTAACACTACTGCCACAGGAAAGCCATACGCTTTTGCTTAGGAGTTTCTGTTTGCTCTCTTATGCTAAGCCCTGAAGTGAAGTGATGTCTAATTTGCTGAGAGCATCAGCTAATCACCCTTAGCCAATAAGCTAAGTCCTTCACTGTTGGGCTTAGCTCAGACAGAAAACTCCCAACTGTCCTGCAGATGTAGTGGAGGCACAGAGTGGCACACCATTACAGCATTATGATGCTAGGTCATGATGAGTGTTCCTTAAGGATAAGGAAGGACTTGAATATGTTAAAAATATATATATAATTTATTGAATCAAAGAATACATTAAAATAGTTATGCTTCTCTAAGTACCATGGGGGTGGGCTTCTCTAAATACCTATAGGGGTGAGTGGAACTCTGGCTGATATAAATGTATTTTTTTCATATCTGTTTTTTATGCTGGGTTCCACCCCCATGGTACTTAGAGAAGCATAACTATTTTAATGTATTCTTTGATTCAATAAATTATATATATTTTAACATATCCAAGTCCTTCCTTATCCACTACTGGAATTGGCACCGCTAGCCTGAATTGGCACCCTTGAACCTGCTATACAGAGCCTGGTACGGCTCTGTGAAATGTGAGTGGTAGTCCAAAGTTATAATTTTGTTCTGTATTTGAAACAGTTCACACTATGTTGTTATTTATTTTTTAGGTACTATCCTAATTTATTTCTGCTCATGGTAGTATCTTTTATTTTGTATCATTTCACATATTTGGAGTGTGCATGTAGACTGGTATACTTTGTTTACTTCTGATGTATCTGAAAATGGTATTGAGTTCATGATTGAAAATTTTAGGTCATAGCTTAACAAACAAGGTATTAGACATGAGACCTCAGCACTTTACACAACCCATCAAAATGAAACTGCCGAGAGAAATTGGAGAACACCACTTGACATGGCAAGAAGTCTACTTTTCAAAAGTGAATTACCAGATGAATTATGGACATAAACAGTAATAACTGCAAATAATATCCAGAACAAGTGCTTTAATGCTGTCTAGCAAACCAACACCATATTATCCGTTAACAGGCAAACGATCTAACCTTCCAGAAATGAAGAGTTTGGGTGAGAATGTTTTACATATAAATATAACAGGAAAGAGGTTACATTCAAAGCGTGAAAGAGGAATATTTGTTGGATATGACAAGAACAGTCTTTCATATCTAGTGTATTATACTGACACCATAAAAGTACTGAAATACTTGTGACATTTATTACAAAGAAAGCTGCTGAAAGGAAAACTCGGGCTGATCTATTACATGATGAACTCGATTCCCACAGAGAGAGTAATATACTTTCTAAATCGAAAACAAGCAATGTAGAGCTAGAGTGTTCAGATGAGATTCAAGCTTCAGAAAGGAAGGATAATGGTCAAAACATGGATGATCATGTTACTGTTGCACTAAAAGAAATAGGAAAGTGCCTCAGTATTTAAGAGACTGTTCAGATTTCAGAATTAATGGCCACGCATTAACAAACATTGATGAGAAATACCACAAACCTTAAAGGGTGTTAGAAACTCACACCAGTCACAATTGTGCTCTAGTGCTATAAAAGAGGACATGGGTTAACTAAGAGTAAAAAACATGTTCACTTTGAGTACTTTACTAGAAGGTAAACTTTCAGTTTGAGTCCATGGATGTATGCAATAAACAACAAAACTAATGGATCAAAAACATAATACCAGATGTGTTGCTAAAGATTATAATCTAGTAAAAGAACTTAGTTATGAAGAAACAGCTTACTTACACACTCCAGTTGGTTGTGAAAAATATGTAAAACAACCAAAAGGTTTGAAGTCAAGTCCAAACAGATTAAAAAATATAGTTAAATTAAATATTATGTAACCATTGCAGTGATTGAACACGATCACTGCATGTATGCTAAACAGTATGGAAATGAAAGAGTAATTCTATGGGTAGATGATCTTATTATAAGTGCCAGTGGTAAAACTATACTCATGAATGTAAAGGAAATGCTTGCAATGAAATCCAAGACCTTGGCAGGGCTGTCTAAGAAAGAGGAACCAAGAAAGAATGCTACAGGTCAGGGATACTAGAAAAGTTCAGTATGACAGATTGTAAACCAATAAAACAACTTTTAGTCACAGCTAAACATACTCTTGCTAAGGGATATGCTACAAGGAGTGTAACCAAGGCTTCAAGCTGTTAGAATATTGTTAGAAATATGTTAATTGGACCTCTGATGAATGATAGTAGATGCATGACCGGATACTACTTTCATTTTACAGCAAAGAATTTACTGACTGCATGAAAGTCTAAGGAACAGTCTATTGTAGCATTGTACTCATGAGGAGCTGATTGCATGGCTTTAGCTGCAACTATACACAAACGTTTGTTACCTTATGTAGTGTTTCAGGGGAATGGATAATCATTGTTAAAGGGACACAATAGTCACCTGAACAACTTCAGATTAATGAGGTTGCTCATGTGCGAACTATAGCTCCCTGCAGCCTTTCTCATGTAAACACTGTATTTTCTGAGAAAATACAGTGTTTACATTGAAAGCTAGAAACACCTCCAGTTGCAGTCACTCAGAGTGAACCAGAGGGACTTTGGAGTTGATGGAGGCATAATATCCACTCAGATCTGCTGTCAGCAGAGCACAGGGCAGCACTGAGCACAGCATCCTGAGATTTATTATCTCCTCCCTCTGCATGCAGACACTGAACTTTCCTCATTCATTGATTCAATTCATCTCTATGAGGAGATGCTGATTGGCCAGGGCTGTGTTTGAATCATGCTGGCTCTGCCCCTGATCTGCCTCCTTGTCAGTCTCAGCCAATCCTATGGGGAAGCACTGTGATTGGATCAGGCTATCACTTGTCAGCAGACAGTTTGTTTTTCCTGAGTCTAACAGCATGCAGATTTACAGCTTCTGGCTTGAATACAGTAAGATTTTTACTATATTTATGGAGGCATGAGGGGCCCAGGGGGGCTAGATGGTCGTGTTAACACTATAGGGTCAGGAAAACATGTAGTTGCACTGGTGACTATAGGTTCCCTTTATTATGAACTATTACAAGTCAAGGTCCAACAATATGTCTCCCAGGAAACAAATATATTGATATTAAATACCACTTCACCTGACCAAAAGCAATGAAGGTGTTATTGTTCTTGCTTACTGTACAACCCACAGTATGATAGCAGATAGTATGACTAAGCCAGCAACAGGAATATTAGAAAAATTAGATATAAACTGAAGTTATTTGTTTGGAATGTAAATTTTACTTAAAATGTTTATTGTAATTAACACCTACAAGAGTAAGTGGAGGTGTTGGGACATAATCTGAAGGTGTCCTCAATGTGTTAATTTGTTTGTGGTACAATAAAGTTGCAGCCCTGCCTCTTTCTCTGTTGAGTGTGGAGCAGTGTAGTGTGTTCCTCCATAATATTGTGCAGTTATGTGTCCTTGTATCCTCCCCTTTGTATACAGGTCCCAACAAGCAGAATAATCT
The DNA here is from genome assembly GCA_933207985.1 of Pelobates cultripes. NCBI lineage: Eukaryota > Metazoa > Chordata > Amphibia > Anura > Pelobatidae > Pelobates > Pelobates cultripes. The sequence continues at coordinate 137,217,750 of OW240913.1, forward strand.
TGAGGATGCATGTTCAGTTAAAACCATATTACTTGCTGCTTGACTACTATCAAGTATACAAGTTGAAGTTAGCTAAAGATCACATAAAATAGGGTTCATAAAAAATACTGAGGAGCAGAGTTTAAGGACAAGATAAGTCTATTTTATAAATATATTGCTGCCCAGTATTACAGTATTTTATATTTTCATTCATTAAGCCATTTAGTATTTTCAGATATATTGGGGACTTACAGAATATCCCCCCTTATAATTACTGTCTTGTAATACATCCTGTAGATTGTGTAGAAGCCCATTTTTTGTCAGAGAGTAGATCATGAGCAGACCCTGAGCCCTGACTTAATTATTTCACTATATGTATTAAAAGAAAATGATATACCTTGGGGAGACCCCATAATCCAAAAAATCTGAGAAATACTCCAAATTCACAGGGGTACTGCATCCCAACTTTGTTTGTAAAATGTGAAAAATATTTTCACTTCATGTTGTATGCACATCCATTTTGTGTGAAAAAAAACAAAAACACATTAAATGTGAAAAATGTTTTTAGATCCCATGATAACTATTTACAGCTCTTAAATATGAATGCACAAAAAGCAACCATGGGAAAATGGTTTGTGGTGCATGTGCATGTGCAGAGTATCTTAAGAAAATTGCATCACTTCTGCTTTAGAGTGCAGTGGAAGTATATTGTTTTTACTTTCATCTGTTTCTCATATCATTTTAGTATATTTCAATGTTGTTTACTAAAGTTAAAAAAACAAAACCTGTCACCACCCAGAAACTTGTCCTGAATGACAGTCAATTGAGGGCATACTATACCATGCCAAAAGTATATGTTTACTTAAATGTTTACATTTTATGTATGTGTTAAAGATATTATGGTAGCATTTAACTGCAGTATAGTAAATTTAATCGTAAAAATGGAAAGAAAAAGTATACTGTAATAGTGTGCAGTTAACGTTAGTGGTTATCAATAATATTGATTTACCAAGTAAAGAGAATTATCCCAGTTATCAACTGGCCCTTGAAATCAACACAATATGCCAATGTTTACTGCTCAGGAGAAATGTTTCTTCAATGATTTGAAAAGTGTAGGTGAAATTGGGAATGTGTGAGTAATAAAGTGGTTGGTCTCATCGAAAGTTGTTGATGTAAAAAACCTTGTCATATTATAATGACAAAAAAATTCTGAAGGGTGAAAGAGAATGTTTTATCAATATTACATGGTAGAATTAAAAAGCTCAGTAAATCACATGTAAAGATGGGATCCTAATGAAGTTCCTACTGAGAATCAAATGTTAATATAGTGAGCAACAATGGATGTTTTATCTCTTAAATTAAATGAAGACTGTCCAAATTCTCTCATGAAGTGCTATGTTGGAAAACATTCTACAAGAAAATGAATTCAACCAATCCCGTTGATTTATCTTGAAGGAACAATCTAAGGTTAAAAAATAAATATTGTTATTGTTAAAATGTTCTTTAATGTAGGTAGACAACTGACATCCCCATTGTTTTAAAACAAAAGCAGAAACAATGATATAATGATTAGCTGTAATTTATTGGTCATTGGTTGTGATGTCTTCTACCTAATCCAGCTCAAGAAGAAGTATAGAGAACATAGAACACATGAACACCAGTCATCTTGGCCTGCCTATCATATGCTTCTCCCAAAGAAGCACTGAATAAAAAAAAAAACCTGGCCAATTTTAATGCTGAATGTGAGGCCTTAAATGTTCCAAATTGTTTAGAGTCATGCTGTAAAATACAGAGTACACTGAAGTAAATACAAAGAAAATTCAATAGTTACCATATATATGGTATTGCAGGGTATGTGAGATTAATTATATCCAATAGTTTTTCTTCACAAGTGTCCCAGTGAAACCGTAATATAGCATTGTTAGGGGATGGGTGCCTCATCACCAATTCATATCTTTTGTATTTACTTTTATCATGTTCATTTGAATATTATTGCATTTTTATGTGGATAAAGTTGTGTTGTACAGCAGCTTTTCTATGTAATGGTATATTGAAGAAAAAGACACACTTCCTGTTTTGCATATACACTACTTGAGACTCATTGCGACCCCTCAATTGAATTATTGTCATGTTCAGATTCAACATTTATTTTTTGTATCCTAAATATGCACATATAAAAGTAGTACCTTTTGAATATCAGGGCAATGACAAAGTCTGGATTTACTTTTATTCTCCAATCACATTCTTTTCCAGGAGGATAGGGTTGAGGGTAGTTAGGTGATAAGATAACACCCGCTGGGCCTGTCACATTTCCACCACATGCAGCTGTCACAACAAGACAAGAGGAAACAGAAAGTATCAAATGTTAAACAGATCAATACAAAATTTCACAACAATGAAAATAAAACAAAATAATCATTCCTTTATTTAATTATTTAATTATTCATTCTAGATACCTTTCAGTCTGAATTTAGGTTTGAATTATTTATGCATTCTGCTAAAACTGTCTAAAATTAAAGGGTGACTAATCCACCAGTTACCATAAATTACTGCACAGTGAGAGAATAGCACATACTGTACATTAATGAAATGTTTATGATACATAAAAACCTCAGTACGTTTACAATCAGCAGAGCCTTAGGATGTTAGGATGTAACAATGAAATGATTGGCAATGAATTGTGTAAGAATTTATTTTACATTTTTGAAATGCTTAAGTGGAAAATGGTAGGATATATTTTTTTTTGAGGGGGGGGGGCAAGAGGAGTAACTAAATGGTTTAGTTTAGATTTTTGATTGTTCTTTTCTGTTACCAGTGTCTAGTCAGTTTAAAACATTCAGATAACCTCGAATACACAGCTATTGTATTATAGTATGTGTGGTTGTTATTTAGCTTGTTTACATATTCAGCATACCACCTTTGCAAATATTTCTCTAAATACATATCTCTGACCCTAAATGCTTGTTACGCAGTAATATGATTTTTGGTTATTTTAACAGCATTTTACTTTTATCAATTGTTTATTGTTGCTGTTTGGAAAGTGTTGACCATTAACCTTATATTTATGTGCATTTATAATTTTGAATTCATAAATATAAATGAAGTAAGTATAGTTTTTGATAGACAGTGTTGTTCATGGTTTATTAATGACAATTATTTTCAACCATTGTTAAACCTTGTTTAAAAATCTACAAGATTAATTTTGGCATATTCAGCAGCTCCAACTAGCTGAATTATGTCTCTTATACAGTAAACCGGTCTTGTATACCATAGACACAACTATGAAATGCTGTTGCAGGAATCTGAGGCCAGAAAACACATACGAGACGGGAAACAGGTTTCTCAGGAAGCAAACAACGTTTATTCAATAGCCAGCTACGTCTCAGGCTCGTGTCTAAAGGTGTCTGAGCACCCCACCAAAGGTTTACAGCATTTTTATGTCAATCATGATGTCGATTATACGTAAGCAAGATATTCAGAGGTAAATCCCATTTTGTGGCAATTAATAACCAATTAGCAAGCTGTAATTGTCTTTCTATGCATTTACTAGAGTTAAAAGAGCTTAGTGGTGTATTAGCAAAACCATTAACGGATTTATTTAACCAATCATTGTTAACAGGAGTAGTCCCAGAAGATTGGAAATTAGCGAATGTTGTGCCCATTCACAAGAAAGGTAGTAGGGAGGAGTCAGGCAACTATAGGCCAGTAAGCCTTACTTCAGTAGTGGGGAAAGTAATGGAAACCATGTTAAAGGATAGCATTGTTGAACATCTAAAATCACATGGATTTCAAGATCAGAGACAACATGGGTTTACTAATCTTATTGATTTTTTTTTGATTGGGTAACTAAAATAATAGATCAAGGTGGTGCAGTAGACATTGCTTACCTAGATTTTAGTAAGGCTTTTGACACTGTTCCACATGGAAGGCTCATCAATAAACTGTAATCTTTAAGTTTGGATTCCAATATTGTTGAATGGGTTAGGCAGTGGCTAACTGACAGGCAACAAAGGGTTGTAGTCAACGGAGTATATCCGAAGCATGGTCTTACCACCAGTGGGGATCTGTACTTGGACCCATTCTCTTTAATATTTTTATTAGTGATATTGTAGAAAGTCTTGATGGTAAGGTATGTCTTTTTGCTGATGATACTAAAATTTGCAACAGGTTTGATGTCCCAGGAGGGATAAGCCAAATTGCAAATGATTTAGAAAAATTAGAAAAATGGTCAGAGCTGTGGCAACTGACATTTAATGTGGATAAGTGCAAGATAATGCACCTTGGATGAAAAAACCCAAGGGCAGAGTATAGGATATTTGATATACTAGTAACCTCAATGTCTGAGGAAAGGGATTTAGGAGTAATTATTTCAGATGACTTAAAGGTAGGACGACAATGTAATAAAGAAGCTGGAAATGCTCGCAGAATGCTTGGTTGTATAGGGAGAGGTATTAGCAGTACCTCTCCTTAAACTTCGTGCAATACCTCACTTGAAGTATTGTATGCAGTACTGGAGACCATATCTTCAGAAGGATATTGATACTTTAGAGAAAGCTCAGAGAAGGGCTACTAAACTGGTTAATGGATTACAGGATAAAACTTACAAGGAAAGGTAAAAGGATCTTAACATGTATGGCTTGGAGGAAAGATGAGATAGGAGGGATATGATAGAAACATTTAAATACATAAAGGAAATCAACACAGTAAGAGGAGACTATATTTAAAAGAACTACCACAACAAGAGGACATAGTCTTAAATTAGAGGGGAAAAGGTTTAAAAGTAATTTCAGAAAGTATTACTTTACTGAGAGGGTAGTGGATGCATGGAATAGCCTTCCAGCTGAAGTGGTAGAGGTTAACACAGTGAGGGAGTTTAAGCATGCATGGGATATGCATAAGGCTATCCTAGACTTAAAGGGACTCTCCAGTGCCAGGAAAACAAACCGTTTTCCTGGCACTGCAGGTCCCCTCTCCCTCCCTGCCCCAATCCCAAGTTAAAACCCAAGTTAAAACCCCTTCAGTGACTTACCTGTATCCAGTGCCAATGTCCATCGGCGCTGGTTCTGGGTCCACCCACGCTCCTCCCTCGTCGACATCAGCTGACAGGGGAGACCTATTGCGCATGTGCAGCCGGCGGCGGGGGAGACATAATGTGCATGCGCAGCAATGCCGCACACGCGCATTAGACCTCCCCATAGGAAAGCATTGAATAATGCTTTTAATGCTTTCCTATGGGTATTTCGGCAATGCTGGAGGTCCTCACATAGCGTGAGGACATCTAACGTCTTATAGCACACTTTTTTTGTGTTCTATGAACATGGAACTGTCCTCTAGTGGCTGTCTAGTAGACAGCCACTAGTGAAGGACTTAACCCTACAAGGTAAATATTGCAGTTTATGAAAACTGCAATAATTACACTTGCAGGGTTAAGGGTAGTGGGAGCTGGCTAACATGGTCACAGGATGGGCCACCTGGAGTGATAGGCCCTGTCAAAGTTTCCCCTCCCTGCTGGTCACAACAAGTAGCATGGGTGAGTAGACTGGGGGGGAGGGGCCTCTGACTGCCTCGACCCGGTCTGCCATGCTACAGGAGAGAGAGCAGGTACGGAGGGGAATGAGAGAGAGAAACATGGAGGGGATGGGAACTATTGACCCATAGGTGGATGGGACAGGAGGGGGGATTGAGACATGGATGGATTCGGGTGTGGGTTGACACATGGAAGTGACAGGAGGGGGAATTGAGACACATGGATTGACACATAGAGGGATTGGGAAAGTCTTATTATTGGATGTGTGTGCAACTGAGCTAGATACAAGGTGCGTTACTTCCAGTGGTATCAAAAAGTATGCATTTTCATGGGTTCTTCATTCTTAAGGCCCATTCAAGGCCCCTTTTCATCCAGTGGTGCTGTCAAACAGTACAAGAATCTCATATTACATTTATAAAACATGCTTTTTATTTTTATAACATTACCTATGCAAGTTGGTGGATCTGGCTGCCAAAAAAATCGATTATTTAGTTGTACACATGTGATTCTGTCTTCCCCTTGAAGCTGATATCCAGGATCACACTGAAAAGTTATCGTGTCTCCAGGCTCCTTGCTATCTCCATATCTGGAGCCATTCTGAGGTATTCCAGGGTCGTTACATGTTGATGCAACAGAAGCTGAAAAAAAAGATAAATTATATACATGATGTTTTTCATCAACAATAATGCAAGTATATAAGGAGATTGCCAGAAAGCATATATAATAATCACTTTATAGACCTTATTGAGTTACTCCAAGAAACATGGCCACTTTGGTGATTTGAAGTGGTCATGGTGCCTGGAGTCTATAGTGGTTTTATTTAAAACACTGCATACACAGAGACCCTTAATTGGTGGCCATGTATCTTCACCTTCTGGCATCATCATTGGGGCATTTTAGGTCAGTCTAGAAAAGCCTGGGACAGCGAAAAGGTGATGCTCTCAGCCAGTGTTTTACATGCAGAAGTTGGAAGCATGTCACCAGACCACCAGGGAGAAAATGAGCCAGACAGGGACCAAGGTAAAAGGCTACATCATTGTTTATTGATTCGCTCAATTACCGGGGAAACGGCCACAGTAATCCTGGCATCATAACCATTACAGCATACTGAAGTTTTTATGATTATTGCAGTAACCTGATAAATATACAAATTTGTACATATACCTAAAATTATCAACATACATGATGCTAGCATTCCGTGCAATAGGAATTGTAATAGCTACAGGAAGAAAATACAATAAATATTAAAATATAATTAATCTATATATCTGTAATATTACTTGCCAAGCATAAAATACAAACATTTTTATTTCCCTCATAGGCACAAATCAATATAATTGTAGAACTAATGGAAATCCAGAAAATATTGATTGCTTGATGAAATACACATTCTTTAATATAAAGTCGGAGGTGGAGAACTTTAAAGCACAACATATTTTTTTTTCTTTATTTATTTTTATCGTGCATAGTTTACACATCAGCCTGTTCAGCCACAACAGCTGGAACAGGTATTATAACTTTAGGCTTTATCATGACAGTTGAGAAATCTGCACATTTTTAAATGAGGTTAACCCCTTAAGGACACATGACATGTGTGACATGTCATGATTCCCTTTTATTCCAGAAGTTTGGTCCTTAAGGGGTTAAACAGAGCAAGTAAGCAGAATATTGTAGTATAGGTACTGCGGGGCGATTTATGGGGCAGTAGAGTATGTGTGTCAGAGGCTCAGAGATGGATTGGTCGGTTGACCCTGGTGTGCTGGGACTGAGCTCTTATGAATTGTGTATGGGCTGTAGGTGATTGAGTCATATACCTCAGTGAGTAGGTAAGGTAGAGCTTCAAGCCATGTTGCTAGCTCCGGTGTGTAGTTATTAATAGAGGGTGAATACATGGCACTTATTGTGGTGAGTGTGGTGTTTGGTTAGGTTGGTCTGATTTGCGTCTGTATGCGTACATGTACAGCTCCTCCGTGGAATGCGTATGATGGATGCATATGGTGGGAGTTGGGGGGGGGGGTGGTCATTAAAAAGGAGCCAGCGTGCCCGGGGAAATTCCCGGTCTTGACCATGTTTGGCCTCTGTGAGTGTTCTGAACTTTTGTCACCTAGTCAACATTTAACAGAGGACTAAGCCCAAATACTCCCCTAGCTGCCAGCGTAGTTGTCAGCGGACGGAGGGATTTCCTCCAGAGCAGAGTATTGCAGGAGAGGTCAGAGTAGAATGACAGTTCCATGTCTTCAAATCTATAGGGGTTTTTCCCTCTGGTGACACTCATGAAGGCTGCTCTGTTCTGCCCGCTCTGGAACTTAATCAGTAGATCACTGGTAGTTGTGCTTGAGGGTGTTGATGGTTTGGGCAGGCGGAACATCCCATCTAGTTGTATTCCCTTGGCTTGCCTGGGGGATAAGAGGGCCGTGAATTGCCTTTGCATAAAGTGAGGCAGTTCTGCTGGGAGAACTCCATCAGAGAGGCCCCTGAATTTTCATGTTTCCACCATCGCTTATCTTCCATAGATGCTAGTTGGTGGGTGAGAGTAGTGTGAGCAACTGTCAGGTCGGTGATCTGCTTCTGTTGCCAGGACCTGTGTTGAGGTTGTTTGGGAGGTCTGCTCCACTGCAGTAAGGCGGGCAGTGATGTCTTCCCTCACCTGGGTTATTTCAGTGGAGAGCGTTTGGCGGAGGTCTGTGAGGAGGTTAGTAATTACCTCCGTGGTGACCGGTGAGAGGAGCCTGCTGTCTGCTGTGGAGGCTTGGGTGGCCCTTTATATCCTAGCGTACCTGGGCTGTGTAATGGGGCCACTTCTAAACTGTCAGTGAAGTCATCGTACTCTGCCGCCATATTGGATCCGACAGCACCATGCGGTCTCCTCAGCAGGTCTCTTATGTCCGCTCTAAACCGCGGCTGATCCACTTGTGGCTTTTTATTTTTCCTCCCCATCTGTGTGGGCGCTCTTTCTGACCGTCGGCCGGGTCGTGTGAGGGTTTGTGTCGGCAGCATTTAAGCCGTTAATGCTTCCTGGCCGGGAGAGCTGCAGTCGTGCGTCCGATCTCGCTGGGTGCTAGCTCCACCCCCCATAATTTTTTTATTTTAATTTAAAATGTAACAAATAATTCTATTAAATGTATCCAGTGCAGGTACAAAATTGCATCCCTCTTATTTTCTATAAGCTTTGTTACTGTTACCCAGTAATTTAAGTTCATAAACAACTTGGCTCGGTCATTACATTGCACATTGCAAACTGAATACATTTTCATATTTGTACTTAACTTTTGCTGGTCATTAAATCCAACCCACCCAGAGAGACAGACAGAAAGGTTTTTGAATCCATCTGCTCATTACTATTTAATTTCATCTGCTCTTACTATCTATCTTTCTTACATTCTTATTAACTGAAAATTATTATGAGATTATTTATTATAAGAACAATAACAAGAACAAAATGAGAGGAAAACATTAACATAAGATATTAGCAAAAAAAATACAATTGTATACTAATCTAAAATATTTACTTCCTTTTACAATGTGATTAAAGTTAAATAGATGTTTTTTTTGGTTTGGCCAAATCACTTTTCCCGAAATTACAAATTTGTTGAGCTCATCTGACGTTCATTCATGTGATGGTTGATGGAAAATTACATGAATATAACAGGGGCAAAATGGGCCAATCAGTACAATTGCACTACAACGATAGGTTCATTTTCTCACAATTTGGTTCACAGATCAAATTAGAAAGAGTAACAGAAAGAGGGAAATTAGTATTAGATATATCAAAATATTTATTTATTATATATTTATTAAATATAGAATATCTAAATATAGCTTTTTTTATACTGCTCCTCCTTGTTTACTGCTCACATCTTACTTGTTCTGTAAATAAAATCAAAATTATCTCTCCGCTTGCAAATAATCATATTTTTTTCTTCTCAGTTATCACTTTTTATGGCACCATGGGCAGAACACCTAATCTAGGAGCATCCAAACCTATTTAGGCATTGAATTGTTGTTTGTTCAGTTTTACATCTGGATGGAACTTCGGATTTACGGAATTCGGCCAAAGAGCTGTACAGCACAAATTCAGACGCATTTTGATTTGGATAAAACCAAATGCTCAATTCTAATGGATATTAATAATTTTACTTTTAGGCAGAACTATTAATCTACAAAACTAAAAAAGATTTTTTTGGCTACAGTTTACTCTTGCAAAATGGAGAGTTTGCACCAGTACATACATTAAGGTCCAACTGGAAGAGCAAAGAGACTGAGTTAGTTTGTGAAACAAAATGGTGTAGATTTCCTTAACCATGAACAGTAATTCACAGAACAGTTTTTATTGGTGTTCTAACACTATAAACTGACAACAGAATTACATCTATAGATCCCTTTCTGGCTATAATAAACCTGACAAGTGTTAACTTTTAGTTTGTTATTATTACATTGCACGCTGCCCAGGCTCAATAGTATTTCTGAGATAGTAGTTATGTATGCTTTTCTTAGAGCATGCTCTTTGCTCATACCAGTCTTCAATAGCTATAACACCCATAAACACAGTTTGTATACTATTATATATTAACATGTTAAGTATATAGTGATATATTATATATCATGCATAATTATATATAACATGTAAGTATTAATTGAATGGTAGCAATGAATTTATCATGAAAGATGTACTGTTAAATAAGACATGCACTGAAACCACCTACACTGTCACCAATATGTCAAAATGATATATGCAAGAAAAGGTGTTCTTCTGCATGCTTGCATTTTAAAAATGCAGCTTTGCATGCCAACTATGTGATGAATGATTATAATCTTATCAAACTGGAGGATGACATGTTAGCAGTGAATATTACTCGTCTTATTTTGATGCTTGAGTTAAGGGTTTTCTCCCATTGTTTTGTAAAACAATTCCAGGTTATTTAAAAATATAAAAATGTAGCTGAGATTGAGATTTATTTTTTTAAATCAACTATTATTGCCTACATTTTGCAATTCATTTTCAATCTTGTGTTTCAGTTAAAGTAAACATATTTTTCTTATAGTTATCATCATACTAGCATATTGGAGAACATTGATTCTATAAAGCATTTTACTAGAAAAAAATATTTTCAAATCATGTGAAATATTTAAACAAGCTTTTAAAATTAGAAAATCTCAAAGACAATCTAGATGTTTCATCATGGGAATGGGTTTATGGGTTTGACTGGATATCAAATCAATTAGCTACTACTGTTTTCTCCCTAGGTGTGTCTCTCACTCTCTATTTTCTTGACTGCTGCCATCAAAGGCTGCTTCTAGACAGTTGACATCCTTTAAATATCTGTGAAAGATCAATACTTAAAGGAACACTATAGTGTCAGGAATACAAACAACACATTAGTTTTAAAAGCACCCTTTAGATGGCCTGCCTTCTCTCGTGCCTTTAAAAAAGTATTTCTAGCTGGCTCTGCCCCGCTCTGACTCCTTGGCTCAGTTTATCAAATTTCATGATCTTAGCCAAATTTAATGCTTTCCCATAGGATGCATTGATTCAATACATCTCGATGAGGAACGTTAAGCGCCTCCATGCATAGCATAGAGATGTTGAACGTTAGCACCAAAAGCAGTGTTTCTATTAAAAAGCTTGCAGGGGCATACTATACACACCAGAACAACTTAATTAAACTGTAGTTGTTCTGGTGACTATAGTGCCAACTTAACAGTTAATTAACATTAACATGAGGATTGTAAGGATCAGTTTAAGTTAACTTTGTAGGAAATGTGAGTGAGAGCCAGCTCTTTCGAAAATAAGTTATCTGACTTTTTTCACTTGATTTTCTTTTGAAAATTCAGTTGAAAAGTCAGATATCATGAATACACCACTTTATAAATACTCACAACTTTATATTTAGAGGCTAGTGTCAGAGGTAATTGAATGTGTTTATGCATGTGTGGTTTCCTAATGAATCATTTAGTTCCATAATTTACAGTAAAAATTATTTTACAAGCATTGCTATGCTATTTACATCTTGTAGAAAAAAAGAGGGGGAGATGTCTGATGATAACTTTCACTTTAATGTATATATCTGTAGTAATTGGTAGGACATTTAAATTGCACTCTAGCAAAAATGAACATAATGTATATTTGAGGGATTAAATCGTTATTTTTACCATGAAAATATTTTTATATGTTTATTTAATGCATAAATGATATGCTATAGCATACCTATGAGAAACAATACTCAGTAGGGGTATTGTGTACCAATTTGTGTTCATTAGACACCATACAGGTTTTCTTTTCCTTGTGACCTTTACTTATGATTGCAAAGATGGCTTTTCATATTACTTGTAAGAGGAACTATGGTTCTCAATTATGAGCAATGCTAACATATAATTGATGTTACAAGTTTCTGACTTCTGTACCAAAACCAATATACAGTATGACCTCCACTGTCAATGTATCTTGATAGAACTAAAGTAAAATCAATGGCAATATGAATCCTAGCACTTTATCTTCCAATCCTCCTGCAGAGGAAAACATTTTTAATTTATTAAAAGGCACTGAACATATGTTTCACTGTGGTATGGATCACTGCTTTCATGTAGGCTTATATGGCTAAAGGCTATTTGTTAAATAACAGAGTCTGGGTTATTAAATATCACCTCTTTATTCAAGATATGCTTATTTTATAAGTTACATATAAATTAATATAATTTTAAAATAAAAATATAAATATTTCACTTTAAATTATTTTGTTATTTTATTTCTAGGTATATGTAAAACAGGATGTGCCTGATTCCACTACCAATAGGGCGTATACCTGAAAATTAAAGGTATGCCTTCAGTGTCTGCAGATGACACAGCACTAGATAAGATAATACAGTCTGAACACATATACCTTATCTATAGAGAGATTTGTAAAAAAAAATGGGTGAAGGGGAAGCAAGTGGCAGATAAGATTCATTAAAAATAAATTGAAAGACATACATTTTAGAATAAATAAAACCAAAAAACATACAATAAATGTAATGTTAGAAAACATAAAATAGAAAGAACTAGGAAAAAAAATACAGATAACTATTTAGGTATCAGTATGCAATGCCGGTCTGCCATTACAAAAGCAAGTAAGATGCTACCATGTATAAAAAGTTATATTAATTCATGTGACCAAAATATAATTTGACATCTTTATATAGTAAGACTCCACTGTGAATGTGCTGTGAAATTTTAGGCACCTGTATACTATACAATATATACAGGGTCACTGGAAGAAAGGTGGTTTTGCTTACCACAGAGGAAATAGTTATTTACAAAAAGTTGTTAGATTTTAATGTTTGCCCAGTCGTTAGATTTTAAAGTGTAGTATATATGCCCCCACCTGTCGCAACGCAGTTAGGAGCATAAGGAGCATAAGGAAGATTTAAAGCCTACTTTATAAAAATATGGCAATTGTATTAACCCCCTAAGGCCACTACGGCTTTTTTTAAAGTTTGTTTTACATAAGCAATGATTAACCCTTTAGCGCTGACAGAAGGCAAATAGTAATGCAAATTATCACTTGCTTGCAAAATGCAAGCACAAGATAATTTGTAAAATTGCATTCTGCTGGATGCATCCTATATTTAATTTTTTTTTTTATTTATGCTTTATAAATATTTTGAATCCAATACTTTGTAGAGCATTCAGTTACAAAAAGCACTGATTTTAATCTTGCCACTGAATGCATCCAGCTGATCGGTGCAGATTCAGTCAATTTGGCCAAATTCTAACTAGATTTGGCTCTAGTAAATATGAGAATTTCCATAACGATTGGAATTATCCCATTTTCAATTAATTTTGGCCATCCGTAATAAATCTGATGTTTAGCAAATTACCCTGTAAATATGAAATAAAGTGAAAACTAAATTGCTAAGCTGGGACCAACACTGATCTTTTTTTTTTTTTTTTCAAATCAGATATTTCTGATCAAGTTTCCAACTTAGTTTTACATTTACTGCAATTTACTGACTTTATTCTCTCAATAGATGAATGCCTACAGAGACACAATGTTGCAATAAAATTCTGGACATTGGAGGAATCCAGATGTTATGGGTTTGAATGTTTAAAAAATCTTTAGTATAATATATATTTTGGTTAAAGAAACCGTAAGAATAAGGGTCACTTTTTTTCTCAAAGCTCAATTTCCTTGGTTTTATGCATGATTAAATAGTAATTAAGTTTTAATGAAAAATGTAGCTTGATTACAATTAATATAATTGCACTCGTCAGTTCATGTCCTCATGTTCTACATGCTGTGCTGCAGTGGAATGACAACAACCCTTTAATGAATGACTTGCATGCCACAACAGAGAAGCGGTAGTTTAAAATTAGAAATCAAATTGAGAAGAAAAAAAAAGCACACGTACTAGTAACTTGCAATATAGAACAGCACATATTTAATCTATTCCTTAATATACAATATCATCATCATCATCACTTTAAATGAATTGTATTTGTAAATTTAAAAATGACATTCTCAAAGATGAAGACATTTATTATGAGAGGTTAACTGCATACAAACTTTTGGTACACAATTGATTGTAGATGCTCATTAGGACACAAACAACCACATTTGCTTATAAAGCAGACAATAGGTTAATATAAATGTCCAAAACTTACTTGAAAATTGTATGGAAAACCCAGACTTGCTGATGAAAAAATCACTATCAAATTGTAATGTCAATGAGTTGAATGTGCTGTGAATGTCCTCAGGGAGGGAAGAGCCACTCCATTCTTTTAGAAGAACATTGCTGTCTACAGGTCCATCCCATACCTTTAGGATATCATGTGAGACTTCAGTGTCAAATACAATAAAGTGTAGACTGAAAAAAATGCATATAAAAACATTAAGTTTTGCAATAATAAAATATGTATTGTTTGGAAAATCGTGTGTAATAATATAATATAATGCATAATCAAAATAAAAATATTGTCATGTGGGCACAATGTATACATTGGGCAGTATTTTGCATAGTTTATTATATGGATTCCTTTATTAGAACTTCTTAATTAACCCCTTTGAGTGCATGTTTACATTGTCCAGGCAGTTTTATGTGGTACAACAATTGTACCTCTTCTTCATTCTAACTGTTTAACAGAGTTAGATGTGGCTATCCTCTGTGTATACAATGTCTCTGTGTATACAAAGACTGTAAGCTCATTTGAGCAAGGTCCTCTTCAAACTATCGTTCCTGTAAGTTTTCTTATAATTGTCCTATCTATAGTAAAATCCCTCCTCTCATAATATTGTAAAGCGCTACAGAATCTGTTGACGCTATATAAATAGCAATAAATAATAACAGTGAAGCTCTGGATAGCCATTTGCATTTTTATCCAGAAAAATTAGCATTTTTTTGCATTTTTGCACAATAATAATAAATGACCTCTAAAGGCACCCAGACCACTCAATCTCAATAAAGTGGGTCTGGTACAGAGGTCCTTTCATTTTTATTGCTGCATTGCCGTTTAGTTGATACGCAATGATTTCAATGTATTCATACTCCTCTAGTTATATACCCCTCTAGTGGCTGTCTATCTTTCTGGAATGAGAACTTGGTTCTTACAGCTAAATTCAATTTTACTGAAGGAGGGCTGGTCTGGCTGTGCAAGCGCTTATTGTCCCCATTGCTCCTCTATGTCCTCATCTGATTGGCCAAAAGAGAAGCATCAGCATGACGCCAAAGTAATGCCCTTTATTCCAGTTTTTATTTTTATTTAGATTTGGGGGTGGGGCTAAATCTAAGATGGGTTGTATTCATAATACTACAGTATTCCTTTAATGATAATGATGACATCAACTTGTTACTTTTTGAAGATATTCTATTGCCTTGCCTTTTTTATTTTTTTTGCATTATTTCTAATGCCCATGTGCGCATGACAGACTAACTCATTATAATGCTTTCCTTTTTTAATGATAGGGGAAAAAGGTATAAGGCACCATATGGAACTAATTAATATATACCGCTATGTTGTTATGTATCTTTTTTCAGTGTGTCTGCACATTTACATGTCTAAGGATTATAGAACATCTTACCTTCCACTATAAATCTGTCACTCTGTGTGGGTGGTATGCAGGCTATGTGTTGAAGCATTTCAAAGTGGCTGTGTCACCATTTGTTTTTTTTTTTGCATAAGTTGGTTGGCAGTGTAGTAGCCAAGGTGTGCAGGGGAAGGTGAATTATACTTTTCTAAACTTGTCTCTTCCAGCTGCCAGTAGATTTTTCCCTATGCAAGAGTACAACACTGAGGTCTATGCAGGTTCCCACAAGACTGCAGAATCATCCATTAAAAGATTATTATTCCCCTCAGTTGTCAATGGTGATGCCTAATGACAAGGCTTGACAAATGGTAGCTCTGCCTTTTGTTAAGATTTGTCAAGCTCAGGAAGGAGGAGGAAGCGGGTCATGACACATTTTCCAAGGCTGAATTTCCACTCACCAATGGGTAGTAAATTAGTGCATATTTTGAGACTTTTTTTAGCATTCATCTGAAATATTATGATGTAATAAGTAACAAGGGGAAAACACATATGGAAATCAAGTTGGCTAAGTGGTGTGAAACACATTGAAAAGTTAAAGTATTGCCATGAAAAACGTATTAAAGTATTTTTATAATGTAATATATTACCTAATTGTTTTACCAGGGTCTGCCTCTAGAATCCAAGTACAGTGAAAATTATTTTCATAGGGTGCTGGATAACCTGGTGATAAAATGCGTCCTGATGCAACAGCATATATTCTTCCACCGCATTCAGCTACAAACATATAAAACATAATATAGTAAAAAGTCAAAGGCATAGGTTAGTTATTTAGTCCAATTTGTCCTTTATTCAAGTGGCAAGTTTAACTGTATTATCAACTTAAAGATGTTGCGGGTTTTCAGTATGAAGGTTTTTATCTTTAAATCTCATGAAAAATATCAATGTTGCAGTGGGTGCATGGTAGCAATAGCTAACTAAAATAAATGAACAAAATTAATTAGTATGTCTTTACTTTCCACAGTACAGGAAAAAGGAATAGAATATCTGATGATATTGTGCTCCATGAAATGCAAAGGCTATATATCATACTATTCTACTGCAATACTTGGCTATACTGTTTCATATTGCAATAACATATTTTCTTATTTTTTGAATTTTTCTGAAGCTGCATCCATTTTTATATTATCATTTCTTTTTATAATTTTTGCCTATATTCTAAACCTTTTATTTCACAATAAAATACCTAAACTAGTAATAACTATGTACTAACTATTATCAAAGTTATTCAAACTATTTTAATACTTTCATATGCATCATGTTCTTCTCTGTACTCAGTGATACTAATATCAGGGATTCAAAGTTAATTTAAAATGTTTGGCTAAAGTAGCTATAACCTCAACTTATATTACTTTCTTTCTTTTTACCAACTACTCTATGCCCATTTATCCATGAACATCTACTTGCAACCACTGTTTCTCTTTGCCAATACACAGTTAATTTATGTACAGAATATGCACATATGTAGACTTGGAGATTTGTTTTGGTTCGAACTGCAATTCATGTGAATTTGGGCTGATAGGATGATTAATCGAGTCTCAAAAATTAGTTCTAAAATATACATGAATCGCAAACCAAATGAGCCACGCAATGGCTCAACATGTTTGTTTTGATTTTGGATTCTGAAATCAGCCTGTGGCACCAAAAACAGAGATGATTAATAGGGAAAAAACATTATATTGGTGGTCCAGGTAAAATCAGTCACTACATGCTGATTTTATTCACAGATAAAGTGATAAGTAAGAGGGAAAAAAGAATGAGCAGTAAAAAAAAAAAAAAAAAACTGTACTTATATATTCAATACCTATATCATATAGGTAAATATAAATATATAGAATAAAAATAGATTTTCTTATTGCACCTACTGTTTTTTCCTCTATTGGTTATATTCTTCTCACTTGATATGTGAAACAAAATGGTGAGAAAATGCTTCATTCGGTGTTCTGCAATATGTGTACATAATACTATATATGGGCATATTTAGCAGTACACCAATTGGTCAATGTTTGCACCTTTTTGGTTCAACTGATACACTTCAGAATTTGATTCTAAGTACTGAAATTCTGCAAAGCTGAACTGTACTTATGTCTGAAATTCGGGCATCCTCAAACATTTTCTATTTTCGAATAAAATGGTTTGGTTAAACCTAATTTAATCAAGGTGCATAAGTCGCATATGTTGTCATTATTCTTAGACTGCTATTCTTTATCACAGTTTAAAGGACAATGCAGACTGGGGCTGAAATTGACCAATTTTTGAATGCATTAGGTAGATATATTAAAAAAAAATTAAAGGGGGAGGGCCTGTCTCGCATGGAGGACAGACATGCTTTGGCAGAGCTCCTTAACAAACAGGGCAATTGATGGCACTTTTGCCCTGACAAACCTGAACCAGGCGACAATACTCAACTTATTTGACCCACAAATGAGCTGGGAATTAACACCCCGGTCTGTGAGACATTTGACGCCTACTGGCTACTGTCCCCACAGCATGAGGCCTAACGTGTGTCGGGCGGGAGAGGCGGCCTTTCTCCCGGTCTGGTGCCACGGGATGCCGACTCAAGCGTAAATAGAGCCCCTCTACTCCCCCCCGGACCGTCGAGAGTGATTGCGGTCCACCCCAGGGAGGCAAACCTGGACTGGAGGGAACACAAGGTGTAGCAACACTACACTATCTACGACCAAGCGCGACATCCATCATGGGGGAGGCCACGTGTCTCCCCGACAATACAGACCCTAAGCTTGGATTTCTGCAAAGGCTGGACGCACTGTTCGCCAACTTCTGGTGTAAGCTGGAAGGCAGAACACGGCCGCTAGCTTCACGGCAAACAAGCAGCCACCTACTCAAGCAGCTACCTCCAACTCTGTAGAATGCCTTGTGGCTCACAGCTTGCGGTTACATTTGTTGCAAATCTAATAACAACCCCTTGCAGTATTCAATTTAAGCTTCAAATTACCACTGTTTTTGACAGTGAGATATTATTTTCTTACTTTAATTATTATTTATTTTTCTATTTACTTATTTTGAATATTTATTTAGACAGAATTACTTTGAGACTTAATATATTCTTACTCTATGTGATTTATGCACCTTTAAGGAATTTTGGGGAATTTTTTTCTCCTTATATAGGCAGAAGCTATACTTATTCTGCTGATAACTTTTATATATTTGACTTGATATATTTTTTCACTTATTTTTTATACAATATTTATTAAAAGTTACATTTTATTTGGGTTACTCGCTTTACAAAGGGGCTTTGTTTCTCTTTTCTATACTTTGGTGTTAGATCATAACTAAACTTACTAACCTTATAATGTAACACAGCAAAACATGGGGTCATACACTAAGAGGGCTCAACTCTATGCCGTCTCTACTGAGGCAGGGCATTTCTTTCTTCCTTGTTTTCATAGGTTGCCTACACCTCCTAAACTGAATTCAACATGGTTGACCTAGTGATACAAGGGTACAATATTTGAATTCCTATCCCTCTACTCTTCCATTCTTACGCCCACACCGCACCACTCTTACTATAACCATAAAGCTCACAGGTCCCTCTGATGCACAATTTAGTGTTTAACACCATTACTGTAACAAGAATTGAATCATGACATTACACTCTCAAAAAGGGTAAAGCTGAAAAATGTATCTAAGAATGCATTTAATTTATTGTGTAACAAAGTCATATCTTTACATCGGAGACCCTTGTTAATTCTGTTATTATACATCTGTGTTTCGTTGTGTTTCATGGACCAATGATCTACAATGCACCAATATGGGAATGTAGTGACCCCTCCCCCTTTTTCTTTCTGTATCCCCTAACACAAAACACTACATTTTTCTCAATAAAATACAATTTGAAAAAAATATAGAAGTAGCACTTAAAAGGACAATCTGGGCACCAATACAGCTTAAATGCACATGATATATTTTGACCTCATTATTATGGTTTTTTTGGGGGTGGGGGGTTTGCATGCTAAAATCTTTTTTTTTTTGCACAAAATAAATGTTTTTGCAGAATACATCGCCATAAGCCTTCCCCTTTATCCACACCTCCTCACTCCAGAAAAATACTTCCTTATTGAAAATATAACACACAGCTCAGCTACTGACAACACTGATCTGAACAACAAAACAACCTGCATTAGGAGAGGACACAGAAGGAAGTATATAGTAAATGTATCACTACCCATTTGTAGTGTCTCTGACTGTCTGCAGCCAGCTTGTAAAGTAAAAACAGTTCACTCAGTGCTCTTGGGGCTGAGCTGAGTACATACATTTGATAAGGAAGTCTTTCTGGCATGAGTGGGCTTGGCTAAGGTGGAAGGTTTAAGGTCCAGTATTTTGCAAAACGTTTATTTGTTTTGTGCAAAATCTTTAAAGAGCTAAGCATGCAAAAAAATACAGATTAACAATGAGGCCAAATCTATCAAATACCTTAACATTGTACCGGTAAAGGGAGTATCTCTTTAAAGTGCTTCATATTTCTTTCTCAGATGGTACAGCATAATATTTGTCACTATATTTCCATACTATGTTTTATACAATTTGCAGACTGAAATATTTTTTTATACAAATACAGAGATTGACTTTAATAATCAAATGTCATTAGAAAAGCACATACAAAATGGATTCAGTTATTTCATCTGTTACCTTTGGTCAAAATGCATCTGTTTGATCTATCCAAGGAAGTAAATTGACAAGAAGCGAACAATACAACATTTTGAAGAGTGACTCATTCTTAGAAACTAACAGACATTGTAAGTCCCACAGAATAATTGGACTAACGTATATATTTTTTTGTTAATTGCCAGCATTCTACTATAAAAAACATGTACAATTTCCAGTAACCAGTTAAGAAATTTTTTACAACAGTATTTTTGGGACAAAGAAAGGAACCACTACAGGTTGAGCATGATCAGCAGACCATATCAAATTAATAAATACTATAAAATAATTATAAATAATATAAAAGCAATTCAAAATAAACATCCAGCATAAGTAAATTGTAACCCAAACTACATATTTAAGTGTTTGAAGTGCATTTTAGATGTTGACATATAGAGAAGATAAACAAATGAATGTTTTCCTTTCCTTCAAAAAGAAAATGTAAAATTGTAGTCTATGAAATCAGCTTTATAGAATAATATTGCTATCACTTTTGAATAATTAATTGTAAAAATCACAACACGTTATTTATCTTTTGAGGAAAGAACATCTTTCTGGATTATACCTCTTGAAGAAAATAGGCAATATTTACATTTCCTACTGTGCTGTTTTATCAAGGGGGTAATTATAAAAGACACTCATGCTAATACTGCTTGTTTACAAAACTTAAAACCATTCATCATTGGTTTGAAAACACATTTTTTACTGCTAATCATGTATTACATGAAGCAAAAACCCAGTATATTTATAGTACAGACTAAAATATATATGTTATGGATCTAACAACTAAAATGGTAAGTTAGAACGGACAAGGGAAGTTGTAGTTGATCGCAATTCAGTCTTGATGTTCAATTAACTAGCTTTTTTGAATTTTGGCTGAAATTGTCTATTTTCAACATGGTCACTCTCAAGAAATTTCACAATGTTTTTTATTGTTGTTAATGCCTCAAAAGTTAAACACTCTTTGTGACTTAAAGCTGTGCTAAACTTAATTTGTCATCATTAATTAAATTATCATATTACTGGCTTAAAACAAGGCTTCAATTCACTTATCAACAATAATCACATGATCGTGAGATTGACACTCCGAGATCAAAAGGTTAACAACAAATAAAATGGATTCATCTTTGAGAGACTTGACTTGCTTTTTTACTCTTGATAATCATAATATATATTATTCAATATGTTGATAATTATCAAATTATTATATTGTGAATTCTGATCAAGTCCACATATATTTTCTAGCTCTAATATTCAGACTGAATAAATCCTTAATTATGTGTTATTTACTTTTATATATTTAATTTGTTTGTATTACCATTACAAGTAGGAAGAGGCTTATCCCATACTCTTCGGTCTCCACTTAGACAGGTCAAAATACTGTTGCCATGCATTGTGTATCCCGGATTGCAGCTATATAAGATAGATGTATCTGCATAGTGACCATCATCTCTGATTTTGTACCCATAGTTTGGTGTTCCAGGATCTTCACATTTGACCAGATCAAAACCTATAATGCAGAGACAGAGAAGTGTCCTTAAATTCACTATTCGTATACTCAACTCAATATGCAAGTGAATGTAAATAAAACCAATCATATGCAACTTCTGAGGCTTCAATTTAATAATTTTGGGTAAGATTTTAAAATGATTTAATATTTTTGGGTAAACTTTTCAAGAGTTTTCTACAAAAAAATCTCATGGACTTTAATGGAGACTTCTGTAGCTAGATCATTTGTAAAGTTTATCCAAAAATATGAAATTATTTAAAAATATAAAATCAAGGCCTCAAGTGTCAAGTTGACGTGTAAAGAAATTTTAAACTACATAAAGTGATTGCACAGCACTTTGAAACAACAAGGAGCAATAAACAGTGTATAGAAACATTCAATAAACTTAAATATAGCACACAGCTACTGAGTGTTTTAGAAAATATAACACAGACGATTCATACTTTCTTAAATCAATAATTTTCTTTATAAAAATTGAGAATCTGAGCTAGCATCTTAGCTGTCTTTACGTAATTAGAAAAAATAGTTATATAGTTATATAGAAAAGCTGTCTGAAATGTATCCATACTAGGAACCAGATAAAGTAAAGGTGAATTTATTGTTCACTAAGTTACATGTCAATCAAAAAACCCTATTCATTTAATAACTGTTTCTGAACTAGAATTGGTGTTGTATATTTCCTTTAACATGATCACAATTCAAAAATATCTTAAACATTTTCTGTCAATAATGCCATCAACATTAGATCACTATAAAATGAAACCTGGGCTTAACATTTGATGTCTTCTTTAATCCCTGGATCTCAAGATTGGCATGCTAAAAATCTTGAGGTTTATGACAAAAAATATTATACAACATTTGCTATTTCTTTACAGGTTGAGGATTATGGACAGCCAAGCAAATAGTGTGGAACCAAATGCATTTGGGAAGGTTGTGTATAGTACAATAAAAATCCTCACCTATAGGGTTTTTAACTAAAGTGAGAATTCAAGGTGAAGCCAATGTGAATTTTACATATCAAGTTCCATAAAGCCAAACTGGAAAATTATTTAAAAGTTAGCTATACTTTCTATTTAGCTACTCTGGCCTTACATAGCTCAAGGACTGGGCCGCTGGTGCCCAACCAAGGCTTCCCACGGGGCTGGCCTCCAGACACCTAAGGGACTCATGTCCCATTCAACCAACATTTTGCAGGCACTGAGAGCTGCAGTAGATAAAGTAGTTTGTGTTTGTAGAAGATGTAACGTGTGTGTTTATGAAATGTAGTGTATGTGTATAGGGAATCCAGTGTGAGTAGGTGATGTAGTGTGTGAGCATAGTGGATGCTGTGTGTGTGCATGGTGTGTGTGTGTAAGGACTATAGTGTGTACATATAGTGGATGCAGTGTGTGTTTGTATAGTGGATGCTTTGTGTGTGTAAGGATTATAGTGTGTGTATATAGTAGATGCAATGCATGTGTATAGTCTATGTAGTGTTGGTAGTGGATGCAGTGTGTGTGTATGTAAGGGGTGCAGTGTGTGTATATAGTGTATGAAGTGTGTGAAGTGTAGGCAGTTTGTAAAGTGTAAACAATGTGATTTCTAGTGTATGCAGCATGTGTATATGGTGTTTGTAGTGTGTGTAGTGTATTCAGTTTGTGTATATAGTGTATGCAGTGTTTGAATGTATTTGTGGGCTGAGATAGGGGCTGTGTTATGGGGCAGAGGGTGCAAGGAACAGTTTATAAATAGGTTTTTTCCTTCTATTAATATGTGCCCCCCCCCTCTTACCTTTAGCCAGGGAGGGGGTACTACATTACCTGAAAGGTACAGTGTTGTTTGGATGCAAATGCTGGGTGCCCATGCTGCTCTTGAGACCATGGCAGAGTGCAGCATTGGAGTGTTGCCGAGGTAAATGGGTGATGCTCTGAAAGTTGGGGCTTGTGAGATGAAAAGGCCCCTGTTAGAGGAGCACATGGACAGCCTCTCAGGCTCCCTCTCCCTCTGCTAAAGCCTTTAATGGTGCCAGGAGGGATATACAGAAATATATAGATATTGTATTATCTATGTATTGGTCATATGGGAACATGGCTTTCCAATTGTACTACCTGTACCTCCCCTCATGGCAACCCTGTCAAGATCTCTCTTGTGCATGATGTGCATGTGTGCTGGTTGTTCCTACACTGAGTGTAAGTTTTCCCTCCCCTCTTCAGTTGTTTAACGAGGCTGAGATTTGGTTCCCAGGATGCATGGCCACTGCACATTGCCTGTCTCACAAATCTGTGAGCTAGACTTGAATTGACTGATAAACGTTGTGGTTGCTATCTGCTATTTCATCAGTTGTACTGTTTGGTTAGTGGATAATGCAGCTGGGGCTTAACTACATATATAAAATTTGATTGGACAGAAACCAGAATAAGAGGGTTATGATTGGAGAAGAATCTTCCTAGTCTCTGTTGCTGCCTACCTGCTGCAGACACTTGTCTGTGCAAGTGCTAGAATTTTAGAATGTATGTATTAGTGTTTTTCTTTTTATTGTTGCATTTATTTATATTGTATAATCTGTGTAACGGATCACCTGGCACCCCAACTGGGTACCTCCGTTGAAGGATGCACCTAGCACTCCCAGAGGACTCCAAGCACTGCAGCAGACACCATAACCACCGTAGACTCCTCCAGAGAGCAAGGCAGGAACAAGCCTGTAGCCTGGTTGGAGCCCAGTTGAGGGAATGGCGTAGTAGGCTCCTCACTCTGGACATGGTACTTCTGCTGGAGGGGAAGACAGGCTGTCTCCCCTTTGGATGAACATCCCTGCTGCTGGGGGACAGGACCGACCGTCCCTAACCCCTGTGAGGCATGGTGCAGAGACCATGGTCCCATCTGCACTGGTGTGGGGCTTATCATTTCCCCTTGGTGGGCTAGGCTGCCGCTGGGGAGAGGGGTTAACAAGCTCCTCTCCCTGAACCGTAGACGGCTGCTGGGGAGAGGGGGTCCTCTCCCTTACATACTTTCTGTTGCTGGAGAGAGGGGGTGACAAGCTCCTCTCCCTGACACTCTCTCTGCTGGTGGAGTGGGGGACCGACTATCTCCCCTTTCAATATATTGTCCTGCTGTTGGGGAGCGAGACCGACTGTCTCTGCTCCCTGCAGGACACTCTGCTGCTGGGGAGGAAGGACGGTACCTTCAGCTCCCTGTAACGCACACTGATGCTGGGGAGGAAGGATGGCAGCTTCGGCTCCCTGGGGCTCACTGGACTGCTGGGGAGAGTGACCAACTGTCTCCTCTCCTAAGGACACACACTGCCGCTGGGGAGGAAGGATGACACCTTCAGCTCCGTGGACTCACACTGCCACTGGGGAGGAAGGATGGCACCTTCAGCTCCCTGGGACTCACTTGACTGCTAGGGAGAGGGACCAACTGCCACTGGGGACTAAGGACTTTTCTTTATTTGGGATATTTAAACGATATGAACTCAAGGCATCTTCCCCTATTTGTAATGGACGTTCTGTGCACCACAAACGAGTTCCAAAAACCACATGATCGGTATGAAACCATAAAACACGTGTCAAGAAGAAGTGACGTGTCGGGACTTACAAAGACGAAATTACAGAATGTGACGTTTTCGGAAGAGCTAAACCGGACGGACCAAGACTTCAGATAGAAAATAAAGAAATACACCGGACATGTTGGGGAGGCTTAGAGGGATATGTGCATAGACAAAGGTGCGGCCATATTTTGGTTGGCGTGACACTTCCGGCTATGATCATATATGGAAGTGGGTGGGAGCGTGTATGCATATGTTTGCAATTATACACTTTGTTTCTTGTTACTCTTTGATATATAAGGGCATTCAGGCTCATTGTCAAGCTAGATGCACTTGAGAAAGACCTATTTAAAGGTTGAAATGTGTTGTGCTATTTCTATATTTTATTTGTATATATATACATTTTTTATTTTAAACTATTTGTGAAAAAAAATAAAAATTATACTTACCTTCCTTGGAGTTTGCTGCAACTTTACCAGTTCCAAGTTCCTGTGGCTATATCTGACGTATTTTTACCACGTATCTCAAGGATGAGATGATGAGCACTATAAGTTTAGAGCCAACTTTGAAAAGGCTCTGAAAATTGTGAGTTTGAAGAAATATTTCTCTCACTTTATTATCTTGTATAAAGGTTACACTATGTGTGTTTTATCTATTTGTATATAGGTTATAAAGAACAACTTGTTGTGTGGTTACCTGAGATATATTTGTGCAAGGTAAAATCTATTCTTTTCTGTTTGCGCAAATCACCCCCTTTTTTCACATTTTATAATATAAGTAATATACTATGTACACAACGTAATATATTTTGTCACAAAATGCACAGGAAAGCCTAGAAATAAACTTAAGTTTTCCTGGGCTGAACGTGTCATCTCTTGTGTCAGGATAGTGACTATGTATGAATCTCAGTTCTAGGTATGCATCGTCTAAACCTTTCCCAGTATTCTTTCACAATATATAAATTAATTATATTAAACACACTTATTGCTCTGCTCAATGTATTAAATGAATGAAGACACATACAGTCATACATATATGAGTGTTCTGCCATTAAAGCAGCTGTTGTGTTTATAAATTGATATGACTGTAGATATTAGTTTTACATACCACTATTTAGGAATACTACTTATTGGAAAGAAAATGCTGACATGTGATTATACATAATTGTACATAAGACTTCTGTAAAAAGTGAAAAAGTATGTTATTTACCCAGGATCTATACAACACAATTATTACATTTTAACTATCATTAAGTCCTTCAATACCAATAAGTCTTTAAATTTAGTGAAATAAGTCAACCGGTATAATTCTAAACACTATTCTTTTTTGGTTACAAAAAAACTTATATCAGATGCTTATATATTACAACAACAAAAATAACAAAACAAAAAATCTCCAACTATATTTTAAGATGCCTTGTGCTCAGCAATGGCCCATTTTATATATCTATATAACTTACTTATTAACAGCACTCTGTAATATTTCCACATATTTCAACTGATCTTTGTTTTTAATTAAAAGGTCAACATTTCAGTTCCTTAGGGAGTTTTGTTCAGGACCATTCACCTGAAGAAAGTTCCACAGGGAACGGAAACATTGACCTTTTAATTGATAATTATGGAGATTTGAAAATAAAGCTTATTTAAAATATGTGTAAAAGTCACAGAGTGCTGGTAATAAGTAATATATATATATATATATATATATATATATATATATATATATATATATATATATATATAAGTAATATATATATATATATATATATATATATATTGTGGCAATGTGAGGGAACACTGTTATATTAGCCCAATAATGACACTTTCAGTGTTCCCTGACTAGAGGGTGTTAAATATCAGGTTGCTCTAGTAGATCAATTAGGGAGCTACATAAACCCTATGTACAGGGAAATCAGTCTCTTCTGTGAAGAGCTGGGGTGGAGACAGAGAGACTGTGAGTCAAAAAGACCACTGAAACTGTGTGGGAACAAAAAGGCATTTTGCAAGCCTTTATTTTTATTTGTTAAACTACTGGGGTAAGCTTAGCTGCCCAGTAGCATAGAAAGGGTACTCTATGTTAGTTAGTCTCCAGTGTGGAGTAGGTGTTTATTTCGGTTTTCATGTTTTGCTGTGGCTCAATTGGGGCCTGCTTGCTAAATAAAGCTTTCCTCATATTGGAAGAAAGAACTGTTTCTGCTATGTATGACATGGCCAGCCTGCTACAAGTGGTGTTAGAAGTGGGATGTTTGTGTACTGAAACTCTTACCAGTACAGACCCTGAGGAAATATAAAGCCATATAGCGTGAAAGTGTTATTGCTGCAATGGAGGACATATTAAAATGCTTATTACAAGCTACTGCTGTGCAGCAAGAAACCAATCAAGCCCTGTAAGAAAGCAACCGCTTGCTAGCAGCACAGCTTACTGCAGTGGTAGAAGGACAACATGCTGACCATTGTATACTTAAAGAGATAGTACACAGTCTCTAAAAACCTGACAAAGAAGAGCCCAGCGGTGTCTCAAAGTCTTTCCAGACAATCCAGTATATACAAAAGATGACTCCCCATGATGATGTGGAAGATTACCTCCTTGCTTATGAGAGGACTGCAGCAAGGGAACAGTGGCCCAGGGGAAAATGGGCTGGTATCCTTGCACCCTTCCTTCTGGGGAAGCACAAAAAGCATATACTGATCTGGGTGAAGAGACTGCCGATGACTATGACTGTCTTAAGGCTGAGATTCTAGCCAGAATTGGTGTGACACCTGCAGTCAGGGCCCAAAGATATCACAGTTAGACATATCAGGATCAAAAGGCCCCAAGAACCCAACTGTTTGACCTAATACATTTGGCGAGTAAATGGCTTACCCCAGAAAGCTCTACACCAGCACAAATAATTGAGACCCCATTCTGGTTATGCATCTGCTTATTTAGATCACTTACTACTTTACATTGTAGCAGAGTGTCATTTCTTCAGTGTTGTCACTTGAAAAGATATAAAATATTTACAAAAATGTGAGGTGTGTACTCCCTTTTGTGAAATACTGCATATATAAAATCCCACTAAACAAGATGTTCTTGATATTAGGTAGAAATTAATTTAAACAATCAGATTTTCCAAAAGATAAATGGAACGTCTGATTTGAATATATATATATATATATATATATATATATATATTATTGCTACCTTATATTACTCCTTGGACTCATTTTGATTTAAGATGTCTAATGGTCTATTCTGATATTTATCGTGATTATCTGACTCCTACATACCTTATACATCACCATACCCGACATTTGATTGTCTGAGCGACCTCTTAATTTTATAACTTTCTTTTTCCTATTTTCTGTATATTTTGGTTTATTTAGTAGTGTTTTAGTATGTATCTAATAAATGTGACGTTTTAAAGACTTTCCTTACACTCTCTTTGGGACAGTTAACAAAAACATGCAATAACCCCACATTATAAATCCCTCAACTTTCAGGAGCTCCTGCATCCAAAATATGCTCCATCTGGCTATCAGGTAGCATTTGTTCCCATTAGTCTCAGACACCTTCCCTTTAAAAAAATGCTCTTCTGGCAGATTGCAAAGTGGTTAAAAACACCAGACCAAGTTGTCCAGGAACCACACGGTCACCTCATGCAGAAAACCGTTCCATAACATTCACGGCTAAGTACCGCTGAGTCGACCGGGGACCCACAAAGTCCTCATGCTGAAATTAGTTCCATAGCAGTCACGGCTAAGTACCACTGAGGACCATTTGTGGGTTTGGTTCATGCGGAGCTAGTGTTCGGTTCTATTCAAATGAAGGGAAAGTTCTGAACCAGGGGCACCCAGGGAAAGCTGCTAATAGCGACTGGGCAGGTTAACTCCCGAACAGTGTCTCAGACCTCGACCATAGTCCGTGGGCAGGAGGCAAGCTTCCATACTCCCCCAGGAGTTTGTGTCAAATGTTCGTTGGAAGGAGCGTTTGTCACATCTTCCCCCTCCTGGGGAAGAATGTTGGCATAGTAGAGGGCAATCCATAGTCTACCTTTCCACCACTTCATTGGCACTGACTTTCCACTGAGGCTCAAGGATTGGACAACATTTGGCCTGCAGCTATTGTCACTAGCCACGCACTGCTTCCTTCAAAGTGGTTTCTAAATTTGTACAGGAATCTTATAGTCTAACAGTAATAAAATAAATTAAAAGTAAAGCTTCAATTTATTAGTTTTCGGTAAGCTTTTCAAATGATATAACATTTTAAAATTATTTAATCTTTTGAAACATGTTAGAATTTAAATTTGTTATGTATTGCTATATTTTTATGTAGGATGGATATATATATATATATATATATATATATATATATATACACTTTAATAATTTGATCAAAATTATTTTAAAAGTTTATCCAAAAATATTAAATTAAGGCCTAAATTGCTCCAGTTGCTGTTTTGCTCTGTTTGGATGTCTGCAGACGCAGTTGGGAGAAAAGGTCTATCACTCATGCTACAGACTAACTATGTTGGAAAGTTTTGTTCTTCACAAGTGGAAGGGGTGAGTAGGTAGTAAATTGCCCACTGACATGTTGGATATATCTGTTATTTTTCAAAATTACTTCTGCTTCTTTGTTAACCATAGTTGCAGTAGTGAAATATAGGAATTTCATCCAATATGTCACACAATGTGAATCCCGTTTCTGGGAACTACTATGACCATAATCCTTAGTTCAAATCGCAGTAAACACACTAGTTTATTTGGTTTTGTGGGAGGGGAAAAAAGGAACAAGGAAGGAACAATAATGAGTAATAAAAACACAAAAGGAAATTATACAAATTCAAGTGTATAATTTCAAGAGTGTTCTTTAAAAGAATAATTGTTACAGAAAAATAATAATTTGGAACTCTACAAAGAATGTATAAATAAATCTCACAATATACATAATTATAGATATTTGAAAAATATAGTAACCCTACAAAAAGTAAATAATCACACAATGAACATAATACAGATAGAAAGATAGAAACATAGAATTTGACGGCAGATAAGAACCATTCGGCCCATCTAGTCTGCCCAATTTTCTAAAAACTTTCATTAGTCCCTACTTATCTTATATAGTTAGGATAGCCTTATGCCTATTCCACGCATGCTTAAACTCCTTTACTGTGTTAACCTCTACCACTTCAGCTGGAAGGCTATTCCATGCATCCACTACCCTCTCAGTAAAGTAATACTTCCTGATATTATTTTTAAACCTTTGTCCCTCTAATTTAAGACTATGTCCTCTTGTTGTGATATGAAGATATTTGAAAATTTAGTTTACTTTGAAGTTTAAAATGGAGTAAAACATGTTTATCATATCCATCTTTAATCTTACTAATATGTTTATTAGGTAAATATATATTTTTTGAGTAACATGTTAATTGGTCCAATATTATGTACTCTCTATCTCCCTCATGTGGATCTACAAAGGAGGTTAAATGTATTTTTCTGCTATTCGTGGCTAAAAATCCACAACCCAAAAAATATCTTTGTGTAAAAATGTCTGTCTCTTGTTTTCGGTTGTGAACCAATTTTTTCTTTATATTTTTACTATTTAAAAAATGATACACAACACAAAAAAATATATATTTATTATATGAGTTATAAAATATGTAAAATCACTTTCCGGAATCTTCATCCTTTTAGTCTTGGGTTCCATGGGGAAAAAAGTAAAATTATCAGGGATATTCATTAAACTGAGTATTCAAAGTGAATTCATATTGAATTTTAAATAGGTCAAAATGCTGAAAAAAGATCTCTAAATCAGCTGTGCCTTAAATTTGTCTATTCTCATCTTAGATTTGAAATTCATTTTAAATTCACTTCTGACACTTTACATGGTTAATAACCATGTAAAGTGTGTACCCTAAAAGGACACCACAGTCCCTGTCTGAGACTTGCACTTGCAAACAAAAATGTAGTGGAAACACATGTGCCCTTCTTTTCATCTTTTACTGAAATGTTTAGTCTGTTAAGAAAGGAGGACTGAATGTACTCTCTGCATACTTTTCTCAAATAGTGGTCATGCTTTTCAGCAAATTCTAGATATTTTCACATTGCTGTTTTTAAATAGCTTCTTTATTGTCATACAGGCCAGTTTGATACAGAGCTTTTGAAATCATTGACTAGAGCAGATTTATTTCTGTCTTATTCATTGACCTCTGTAGCTCTTTAAATTTACTGATGACCTCGTCTTGGCTTTTCTCATAAGACTCCTCTTTAGACTTTATTTAGTACACTTTATGTAGTTTGAGTACCCTGTGCCTTACTGCTGTAGAATGTGTTTTGTTCCTCATTGTCACAGCATTCAATCAGATCTGGTACCTGAGCAATTATCCTTCGAGTAGCACTTTTATCCAGAAAAAAAAGCTCATTATTTTAATGTCTCTCACACAGCAGCCATTTGTTAAGTAATTGTATTGTCTTTAGGTATATTTTCTTCAGCTGTGAAAACATGAAGCTTCTAGAGCAAAGGGGTTGAATATTTTTGCAAACTGCGCACATTAGTTTTATTATATATTAGTTTAAACTATTTCACAACACGGTGTCACTGTGACCTAATTATTTTTTAAATTAAATATTTAAATATCACACAGTAAAAAAGTTCAGTATATAGATTCAAGGGTTTTTAATCCATCTTAATGAACCTTTATAAAATCTTTATTAAAAAAAAAGCTAACTAGGAATTAGAGTGTGTGTGTATATGTATGTGTATGTATATATGTGTATATGTATATGTGTATATGTGTGTGTGTGTGTGTATATATATATATATATATATATATATATATATATATATATATATAATCTGTACCTTGCACTCAGGCTCCAAACATTTTTAAACCGGGTGCAGTTCCAGGGCTTAAATATCCAAATAGAAAAATCGTTGGTTGCACTCTCGGAATTCCATTAAAACCTAACTTTTATTCCAGCTTCTAAAACAGATCAACGTTTCAGTCCATCTTGTGGACTTTCATCAGGATCCTGATAAAAGTCCACAAGATGGACTGAAACGTTGATCTGCTTTAGAAGCTGGAATAAAAGTTAGGTTTTAATGGAATTCCGAGAGTGCAACCAACGATTTTGTGTGTGTGTGTGTGTGTGTATATACGGAGGTAGCGTACCTGTTTTTGGCATCAGTGTATGCACACTTTAACCACGAAGGAATAAACGCTACCTGTTAACCAAGACCGTGAGTGCAGACTACTACATTCTAATATAAATATATAGAATTGGTGTGTAGATTGGATTAGCTGTATTAGTCCAGTAGACAAGATGCCAAAATAACAGTATTGCAGTATTCAATGATATGTTTATTTTTTTGTTGTTTTTTTTTTTTATTAGATTAACATAATATTTCAAAGACAAGCTTTCGTTTCCTCCCTTCCTCAGGTCTGAAGCAATGCTAATCAATCTGATAGAGTTTAACACTTAAAACAACTGATGTTAGGGAAGGTGGGAGGGTGAGTGAGGTGTCACAAATAGCAGAAGATGTGCCTGAAAGTGAAAGGTGCAGGTTGGCTGAGAAGAGCCAGAAATATCTATATCTCCTAATTTATCTGCTTGCATTTTTAAAAGGGCAGGTTATTAGTGTGCAATTATGCAATACAGTAAATTGTCCCATCACAAATGTGACAAATTGATGAAAGTTGCAAAATACTTTATTGAACCTTTTAAAACTATTTAGTAGACAAAACATGCTTTTTCTTTTCCTGCATGCTTTCTTTTAAGACTTTCTGTTGTCTTAGCAATCCTTATCCATAGCAAACACTATCAGTCTGTGCTGGGGAATTTACCAATCATAGGCTTCTGTGCGTGAGTGTAGTAGAGCTCATTGAGAAGAGGAGAAAGCAGGTGCGCTCTAGTCAGTGAGCCTGCCACCTTTGTTAGCTATCAAGAAAAACACCTCCCTGACAGTCAGTCTGTCACTTCCCTTAGCTATCAGGAAGACAACCCTCATGCCAGTCTGACAGTCAGGGAGGTGTTTTTTGTCCTCAGTAGTATACGTCTCCATTTCTGTTCACTTTAAAAAAAAAAAAAAAAAAACTGTCAAAAAATAACAGACTCAAGACACATGAAGTGCTTCACCAAACTGTTATTTTTAATAAAGCTGTTCCTAATGGATATGTCAGGTAAGATACTGAGAAGAGTGAACCAAACACCAATAGCAGAAGGACAGAATTAATAGTTTATGTAAAATGTGAACATGATGTCCATTAAGAAGAACAGGGTGTGTACATCCTTGGTATACACTAAGAATTACTAGTGTGTGTATATGTGTGTGATGTCTGGGTGCATTGCCTTTCACAGCATCTGGAATACCAGAAACCTCACCATATCTGGTACTCCAGTTGTTGTAGGACAAAATTTAAACATATCAAACATAACATCATGTAATGATAAATATACATAAAGGTAAAGAAACATTAGGGAGATAATGTAATTTTAATCCTGGAGACATTGACGTGTCTGGAGAAAAAAAAATATTTAATGACATTATTTCTCTTAATTATAAATGGATTTATGACAGAAAGTCCATACAATATAAACATTTGTGCTCACATACTATTTCAAAACCTATATACTGACTAGTTTAAACACATTTTGTCCTTGAATGCCTTCCTTAATAGCTATGAATAAAATTATATTAAGTTATTAAGATAAGTTGCGATCTGTATTTAATGTCATATTTAAGGTTAATCAAAGATTGGTATTACTCTAGCTTAGCGGTATTATGCTTTAGACCCAAACAAAAACTTCCTCTACAAATTTTGCCTGCTGTTTAGAGGACAGTAAAAATAGCACGAGCTGTGATGCTGCCTAGGGCTGCATCTTCTTCATTCATGAAAACAGCAGGAATCCCTGCAAGCCTGGTTTTAATTGAGAAGAATGCGTCTCAGTGTTACACTGATGGATTTTTTAATATTTCTTTGTCCTGCAAATATATAAGAAAAAAAATACATAAAACCCATATAATTCTTTTGTAATTTTTCAGATAAGTTTTAGAACTGGACATTTAATTATTCCAGGATACGATTCAAAGAACTATCATTTCACCATGAAATACTGTTTGTAAAAATGACGGTAAATATATTAATATATAGGAAAGTTATAAAGCTAGACAAGGTTTAGTATAGCAGAAAATATTAATAAAGATTAGTCCATATTTAGTGTTAGGGATTAAAATAATATCTAGATATCTTATATAGTCTGTTGCAAAAATATGACATCTGTGGATAAAGATTTAACATTTATGTTGTCAAATTTAACCTGCAAGAAATAGTTTACAGTGGCATTATGACATGTATAGTAGAGGATATTCATGTTGTGTTTGTAATAATCTCTAATGCCTAATCTAATTGTGTTGGGGGACTTACTTTTGAGGGTAATATTTAAAGGGATGCTATAGTCACCTGAACAACTTCTGCTTAAGGGGGTTGTTTAGGTGTGTACAATAGCTCCATGCAGTCATTTTCATATAAACACTGTATATTCTGAGAAAATACAGTGTTTTATCTTGGAAACTAGGAACACCTCCAGTGGCAGTCACTCAGACGGCCACATGAGGGACTTCCAAGTTAAGTGCTGCCTAATTCGCATTCATCACATTTGACATCTTCGTGATTGTCCTGAAGACATCAAACGTGCTATCAGGACAGAGTCACTGTGAACGCGTCTCCTGTGTCCTGTACTAACCCGGAGCCTTCAGCAATCCGAGGCGATAGTGTACACAGTGTCGGCTCGGGCTCACAGGCTGAAGGCAGGAGAACGAGCAGGAGGATCTACTGACTTCAAACAGTAAGTAAACTTATTTAAAAAATTGAGAGAGAGAGGTAGTGTGAGAAAATGACAGTGAGTGTGAGAGAGTGACATTGTGAGTGTAAGAGTGAGTAAGTGAATGAATGAGAGAAATTGATATATAGAAATAGTGAGTGTGCGTGTGTATGTTTAACAATATTTATTTACAATGTGTGTGTTTGTATACAAACACTAGATATAGATATCTCTATAGAGTTAGCATACAAACCTTTGGCTTAGGAGGGTTGCGGTAGGAGAGGGGCGGGCATAGACAGCGAGCTGAGCTCTTATCAGCTCACGAACGTGCATACCGCGCATATGCGTGGTAGAGTGCTCAGTTCATTCATAGAGCAGCATTCAATTCAAAAACCCAATTGGTGCAGCGCAAAGCTGTGCATGCACACCACAGAGCAAGAGAAGCGTCTGAGCCCTGCTATTTTGTCTTTTTTTTTTTTTTTTACGAAAAAAAGGGGGCCTAACCTACCGAGGAGCTTGGCGCTAGAACAGAGGTAAGTTTATAATTACAAAAATCACTCTGATTTATTTTTTATAATGGGAAACTAATATAAAAGCAAAAAAGAAGGCTAGGGGACCTGTCTTTCTTGCTTTTATATGTTGACTATAGCGCTCCTTTAATTGTCTGTCCTCTATAGTCTTTAAGGTTTTCTATACTATCAGCAATACATCTTGAAATATAACTAGCCTAAGTCAAATTCATCCCACAACTTACATACAACAATGAGCATTACACATGAGAATTTCATACAATAATGGAAAATTTCAGAATTGAAATAAAAGGCACTGGGGAACTCGAGAAAAATTGTGGATTTCAAGCAGTGAAAATATGAAAATGGCATGTAGTTTTACTTTATCTGTGATATGACATGATAAAAAAAAGTATCATCAAAGCTGGAAGTGCTCCTCACTAGGGAATCCAGGGTGCTCTTGAAAAAGTCCCAGTACCCAAAAGGACCAAGCAGATAAATTTGTAGAAAATGATCAAGGCACTCCAATGGTTTCCAATTCTTAAGGCAATTTATTTGGACCAGGAACTACAAAGCAACGTTTCAGCCCCAACAGGGCTTTTTTCAAGCACTCATTGAGCTTGAAAAAAGCCCTGTTGGGGCTGAAATGTTGCTTTGTAGTTCCTGGTCCAAATAAATTGCCTTAAAAATTGGAAACCATTGGAGTGCCTTGATCATTTTCTACAAAATGATAAAAAAAGTAGACTTGTGATGTTCAATACATGTAAAAAACATTTGGGCAAAGAAGGAAGGAACACACGTGTTCATAACATCAAGGTAGCCATTATTATGTAGAAATGCATTATCCTCAAAAATACGTTTTAATCCAAGTTATTTATCTTAAAAACATTGCAAATGCATAACACATCTGTTAATAACATTTAAAGCATTTTGTAGTCTATTATTATATTATAAAACAGTCAAATCATTTTTAAAAGAAAGTCAGTTTAATAGCTATTTGAAGTCAAGTACTGTTCTTTATGTATACTGCAAAAAAATCTTTTTAAAAATTGTTTTTGCACACATTGAGTGGACAAAGTTAACAAAATTGATTGAGGAGCAGAGCCTGAACCAGTGCTGTAGAACATCAGAAGTGGAAAGAGGTAAGTGATACAATGTGTTTTTACCCCTTATGCACCACGGGGGGTGTAAGCCACGAGGGAGCGGGCACTGTAGAAAGCTATTTTTTTTTTTCTTTGCACTATAGGTTTCCCTTGAAGTCATTTACTAAAACAAATGTAAAGATAATTTACATGAATTTTATCCTAAAATAAACCTGGAAAAATAACTGGAGCACTTACAGCAATACGGTTATTTTACTTAAAAATTCACCATTTCACTTTTGAATTCTCCATAATTCCCAGTTTTGGGAGTAATCCCATTTGAGAACTTGTTGAATCACATTTTTACATTTGCAGAAATATTAGGTGCTTTATTATTTCCCTTGCCATGCAATGCTTCATTCAGGGCTCTGGAATATTGTTACAGAATTAAAAAAAAAATTTTTTTTTTTTTTTTTACTACATCCATCTGGAGTGACAACACATACAAAAATTGAAATAAAAATTATCGAATGCTAATAAGTATTTATATGGAGTCGCCTTTTATTTTTAAATTACATACTTCCAATACTTGGCAAAATATAAACAATGAGGTTAAAGTTAGCTATCTGTGTTTCAAAGAGAACTATACATTTTTGGTGTAGCCTGCACATATGCCAAAATATGCACTGTACTCTCTGCTTACAAACACACCTGGATTTACATGTCAAGTGCCTGTAGGCACAGAATTCTAAGGTGTACCCTGCGTAGGTGTACCCTATGCAAACTACACACATGGGTACTGATAGACATGCACTGCTGCCAGAGGGTCCTGCAGGAAAACTCTGGTTAGTGCAACTGAGCTATGCCTGTTCAGCTGTGCATTGCCTAGCTCATTGGCTAAAAGCGCTAACCTGAAGCTCTTAACCAATGAGCGAGGCTTAGCACAGTGGTAGGAGTTTCTGGCAACAGCCTCCTGACAATTACCCTGTTCTGAACAAGTGTATAGGTCCTGACATTGGCCAGAATTTCACCCATTACTTCCTCAAATTAGAATCTCTTATTTATAGGCAATGTCCCTGCATCTCCCCAAATTCACATCATGACATATCTTCCCCTAGCAATTAACCCCTTCCATGCTCACTATCTGCACTCACTTTAAAGGTTTTCCTGCTCCTTCTTCCCTACACAGTAATAGAGAGTTACACAGGACACACTCACAGATAGGGACACTCATACATACACTCCTACAGATAGACACACTTAAAGATGCACTCTTATTGACCCGCTTACAGATGCACTCCCATAGGCATGCGCAGCCTATTGCACTAAAAAAACAAAAAAAATGGGTTGAGACCACCTTATTCCTGGTGGAAAGGGGATGTAGATAGGGGCATAGGGGCTCTAGAAGGGAGTCTCGACCTGCATATGGAATATGCTTCCTCCTTGTTCACTTTTGGTCAAACTGTTGGTCTGTGACTGGCCCTCTTTGACCCCAACTAAATTTCTTGGGAAGATTCATGAGAACGATACAGCAGGTTGTTTTGATATAAAGAAAGAGGGAAAAGTATGTTGTATCGGTCACAAAGGATTGTGATCTTAAGCAGACAAGACAAAGAAATTTGGGAGGTGATAGGAGATTGAATCAGAAAAGTTTTGGAGGCAGAGGTAGAAGATTTGATCAAAGGGTCAAACTTTTGTAGAGGTGGTAACTTCAGCACTGTTTTAATTGTGGATAGCAGGGATTCACCCCAAGGTGCTTGCGGTGAACCCGGTTCTCCTGGTCAAGCTGGCCCCACTGGTATTGCTGGTGCCCCTGGCTTCCCTGATGCCTGTGGTGCTCCTGGACCTCAAGGCCCCGGAGGTTCCCCTGGACCTAAGGGTAACAATGGTGAACCTGGTGCTCAAGGAAACAAAGGAGAACCCGGTGCTAAGGGAGAACCTGGCCCAGCTGGCGTTCAAGGACCCACCTTGGCAGGTTCCTCAATACCAACCACAGCTTCCAACCTATACCCACACCCAACAACCTCAGCCTAATACACAGATGGTTCATGTTTTTAATATTTTATATATAGATAAAACAGTATTAATGCTGGCTCTTAGAGGATGTACAAGCTGAAGTTGGGACATAGACATTGTTTGCATAGGCTGCTCAATGTGAAATGACTAAAATAAAATAGGATAATAAGTATGCTTAGTCAATTTGTAACATGGTATAATAGAGGCATCTGCAATAAAATAAGTGGGTTTCCAAGACCTGACAAGTGAGGGCAACTTAATATAACAAATGTCTACAGTTTGCTGCCCCTTCCTTATCAGAGGCCACTTGCAACCTTAACACAGCAAGACAACTCTTCTGAAACCTGTATTAATCAAAGCACTCTGGAACAATAGTAATTCATTTTGTTTCTCCTATTTCATTCCTAGTTGTTCTGGATAAAAAATATTGTTTAAGTGGGATAACTGTATGGAGGTTCCACCATGTATTAAAACATGATCACGCACATACAGAACTGGTGGTTTTTTGGACATCGGGATCTATAAAAGGTTTCGGTTTCCAAAGATGTTATCAGGGTCCACAAAACTGACAGACTTCAGCATTCCAATTTTATTAGAGTAATTAATTGAGATTATCAAATCAAGGTTTAAGTTTAAGAACAGCATTTTATTGGGAATTATTCCAATATGTTTATGTTAGTGTTTTAGTACTCAACAAGCATTTATATAGAATGAGTGCTTCTCTCATCCATACAAAGGCATTCTAAAGGGAAATTATGTATTAACATTTTATAAAGGACAAATTCAATGAAATATAAGCAAAACTGAGAGAAGTACATGTTACACTAGTTAAGAGTTTAACTTTAGTCTCTAATTTGAGTTTAGCCTAGATAAATAATTTATTGATGTCGTACTGATCCTTGTGTTTGTATGATCATAGAGACCGTACTGGAGTATTTGTGCTGCCTGATATTTGGGACTACACACCAATCTCTCTGGCTGACCTACCTGCCTACCTACCTTTTTTGCAATTAAATCTGTTTGGTCAAAATCCAACTGAGATGCTTACTTATGAAGACATAAACTAACTTGGAAAGTCCTGAAGATGCAGTGCTGTCTAATGCCGCTATTTCTGTATTACCCTTTCAACAATTGGGGTGTTGCAGAGTATTGTGGTGAACATCCAGCAAACAGAAGAATTAAGAACTATGTGGAAGCTGACATTGTCTTGTTGTCAGCCATATTGCTAACCTTAGCTATGTTATGGTGTCTAAGATTATGGAACAAAGTTTATGCTGTCTAAGATTCTTTATACTCCTTGAAAGACTTATTCTGTTTTTCTGATCTATGCTGGACTATTGAACTATTTTGTTATTTTTATTTTTGTAGAGTTAGCCGGAGAGAGAGGAAGTGTTAGCTTACTCAGGCATGGATGTACTATGTGTGTCATTGATGTATGTTGAGTCTACCAAGGATGGATTCCCATGTATTAAGTGTGGATATGACTGGACCATCGAAATAAGGATGCGATTAGGAGGCATAGGACGCAAGGTCATGATTGGAATTATTGTTAGAATTGCAAACTGATTAGAAATGATCTAATGATTTAATATGTAAGTGGGCCTTTTCAAACTAATCAAGAAGTGTTTCCCAATCACGATACCCAAGTTATTTACTTACAAGTGCGGGTTTTATAATTCACTAATGCTGTCAACGTGAGGGGATGACATGTCTATACAGTCATGCCCTCACTTAGGGTTTTCCAGATGTGATTTTTTTCCTCAAATATGAGTTTTTGCCACTGGGTTTTTTGACCTGGCCCCAGATCACTGGGTGGACTGGTAATCCAAGACCCTGGTCCAAAGAGGGGGAATAGATATAATTCCCATTTTTACTATATGTGTTTACGTTGTGAATTATAATAATAATACCGTTGTTGGGAATAATACACTTTGCCTGTTTTGATCCAAGGCTCAAGTTACAGATAACATGATGTGCAGTCTGTTTAAAATTGGTTAACATGTTAGCTGTTTGAAATAATTAACTTGTACACTTAAAAGATGTATTCAACAGATAATTGAAAAAGCTGTAAATTGACAGCTCGAACTCCTCTTAAAGGGAAAACCTAAGGCACAGAGCAAATGGTGGAAATTGAGGGGAAGAAATAATGAAAGTCCCGAAGATGTGATTAGCACGTCTGAATATACCTCCTTTTGTTTCTCTGCCGCAGGCCTCCCATGGATATTTTCCGTAAGGTAGATCATAATATGATCTAAGAGGGGAATTGTAGATATGAATGTCCATTTTGCTATCTATCCTAGCTGTTCATATAAGGGTTAATGTGAACCAAGAATACATTTGGAATTGTATCTTCGATTCTGGGAAGAAGTTATCTAATATCAGTTACGAGAATGACCATACTGATTTCGAAATGTTCTTGTTAATTGTCCAAGATTTTGGTATTTGTAAATACCTTGTTTTGATCAAATATGCATGCGTTATATAACATAGAATTATAATAAGAAACAGCTGCTCATAGCTTGTGAAAAACAATGTCATTGTCACGCCCATATACTCATTTTTCCCCCTCCCATTTTGCTATGAAAACGGGCTATTAATATAACTGACGGAGGAATAAAATTGAATTGGTTATTGAACACGTCTCTGCTATTCATTTCCAATTTCCAGAGCTCTGAATGAGTTGGCAAATATCCATCATCCACAAAGGGCACGGGCTGATTTTATCCCCAACAGGGGGGACAAGGTCTGTTGGGAGGCTGTAGAGGGAGACTCACACAGGGGCTGTAGAAGGACACACACACAGGGGCTGTAGAGGGACACACACACAGGGGCTGTAGAAGGACACACACAGAACTTTAGAGGGAGACACAAACAGTACTGTATAGGGGGGGACACACATGGGCTGTAGATGGGGAACATGCAGAACTGTAGAGGGGACACATACAGGGGCTGTAGAGGGGGGCACAGGGGCTGTAGAGGTAGGGACTGATAGTGAGAGCATGAGCTGTAGAATGGAAGCATGGGCTGTAGAGTGGGAGCATGGGCTGTAGAGTGGGGGCTATGGGCTGTAGAGAAGGGGCATTGGCTGTAGTGGGAGGCACAAGGGCTGTAAAAGGAGTAGACAGAGGATTCAGATTTTTGCACCCCCCTTCAGCAGTTCAGCACTGAGCCTCAATTTTGAGACTTTATTAGGGTGTGCCCAGGCACACCCAGCACACCTCGTGTGCACTCCTATTGACACACTCATAGATACACTCACAAATACACACTTATAGACACACTCACAGATACACCTCTATTGACACACTCACAGATATACTCCTATATGCACACTCACAAATACACTTAGATGCACTCCTATAGAGACACTCACACATATACTCCTATAGACACACTCAAAGATATACACAGATGCATAAAATCATACTCATATACAGACTTACAATCATGTATGCAGACTCACTCAAAGTTACACATTTACACTCTGACAAACAGGCAACACACTCATAGACCCAGATACACACACACACACACAGTATCAGAGGTGACCCTCCGCTCAGTAGCTCCACAGCACACAGTGTACACCAATCTACAGTAACTGAGTACTACTAATACCCCTTCCTGTTAGCCCTATACCATCCCCCACTTCCTGTATTATCTAGAACTATGTGTGCTGTGGTAATTCCTACCTATGGGGAGCTGCAGCCTTCTGCTTTCAGACTGGGAGCTTCTTTCCCACTCCCTTGCGATCTGATGACACGAGGTATAGTGGGAGGGCTAATTGAGGACCAGGACGCGCCGGCCCTGATTAGTAGGGACAGCACCGAGTTTAACATCCACTAAAACTAAAGTATGAGAATATTGAAAAAGGCTCCCAGTACTAATCTCTCACCATCAGTGCAAAATGGTACATCGTAAGTGCAGAAAACAAGTACAGGACATGTGTCTGTAGGCAGTTACTCACTCTGTTAAATGGGAAATCCAGCCCTACTTATTTACTTCCCCAGGATGCTCTTTAGGTGCCTACACACAGTGCTCAACATACAGTGTTTTAGAGTTGATATATTGTTGGTAGTGAAAGAGTTAATTATAAATACAACAAAACTGTTGCATTAGTGTACAGATATGAATTAACTCTGTTAATGCTACAAGATTTTAATGCTTGTAAACTGTTATTGAACATTAAATTACTTACCAATGGAAAAGGCTAAAACTATCTCAATGGCATTGTGTGTATACAATAAAATGCACAAGGCATTAAGATATTACTCATTTATCATCCTTGCTATTACTTTCTAAGCAATAGTTTGTGCAATTCATGTTATGGTATATGATTCAAGACAAATAAAAAATGTTTTTGGGTTAAATCTTGTTATTCGATATCAATATATACTGTACACCATAAGGGAGCAAAACATTCACATGATAGTTTGTGCTATACAACATAGAATATAATACATATTATTCCTTTCAAAAGTTTAATAGCACAAAATGCAAAAGTTATCACAAAAGTATAAGATACATCCAACTAAGCTGAGAGTCTATACAAAGTTTGACCAAAGGATTACAAGCACAAAAAACATCCAACAACGGAATACCGTGTATCTAAATCTACCCTGCAGCTAATGGGTTCCATGATTGTTTAAGGGTATTGAAGGCCAAGGGGAGGATGATATAATATTTTAAGTAAATAGCTCCATCACTATACATAGAGAGACAGATGGACATAGTAGATAGAGTGAGAATAAACATTGAACCGTGCATTACCGAAAAATACTACCATTGAAGGTTTCTGGATGCATGATAACAAAGTGGTTCATGAATACCCCCAAAATCTCCAATATGTGATTATTTTTCCCAAATACATGCTTCAGTATTTTATACTTATAATATTACATTCCTTTTAATTACGCATAGGGTTAGAAGCTGGGATAGATTTATTAGAAAAGCATTATGGCATTTTTTCACCTGTTTAGGTTACATTCCTGGGCAGAAGCTGCTATTGCTGTAGCGGCTATTAATTCAGCCTATGCTGAAATAATGATAATCTAGGAAAGGTGAGTGCTGAATTAAAATGACATCAGTTGTAAATAACAGTTGCTTCTCAGGAGTGTAATTCCTACTGATCTTGTTCATGCCAGGACATGTATATCTTGACAGTCCATCTCATAAGTGTCCCGGAACTGCACAATATCACTCAAACCATGCATTATGGAGAATAATGCACATATAATGTCACCCACCAAACAAAATTTGGGAACATAAACTGTTGATTGAAATAATGGGCAGATCATGTAATAAAAATCTGCTGGCTTTTAACTTGGATTTGTATGCCGTTGCACTAGTTAAGATTTGAATTAATCTATGCCCACTACTTATTAGACATTGTTAGAGGCATTTATGGATGTTAACCACAGTGCTGGTTTTGGATTAGTGTTGGAAATTGAATGGATAACATTCTATTGTGGTGAAAACATATTGTCAGATGATCATGAAGAGATTGGAAATTAGAAAGTGACAACGTTGTCTGCACTAATATGTCACCACATTTTGGAAGAAGCATAACACCACATTCGAACTGCTGTATCTAAGGTAATTTTTTTTAACCCTTACTACACAATATATAAATACTGTAGGTCAGTGCACTGGAGAGATGATAGAAAGGTTGAAAGACAGACAGATAGGTAATGACAGAGGGTGTTGCAAGAGTCAACACTGGGGGCTTAAGACCGGAAATAATATGGTTACCCCTTCCTAAACAATTGGAATCTGATGTTTAAAGTAAGAATTTGAAATGTACATTTCTATAGGTACATTCCCAAATTCAGATGGCAGTACTACCAAAACTGTGCCGAGATATCAGTGGAGGATAGAAATGTATATTGTCAGTGTATTCGACATGTGTTCTGATTGTTCCATCTGTATTTTCATTTTTGTAAGTTGTAGAAATTGACTCAGCAGGATGGTCCACAGGGAACAAAAAGTTCTCCACCAGGGGTTTTGCTCTATTCTTGCTTCATGCTGCTTTTCTAAACTTCCGCTTGAATGCAATGCAATTTATATATACATTTGAAAACTTGTATTGAACAGTGCTGTGATAGACCCTGTGGATTTTAA
This sequence comes from Pelobates cultripes, assembly GCA_933207985.1. Classification (NCBI taxonomy): domain Eukaryota; kingdom Metazoa; phylum Chordata; class Amphibia; order Anura; family Pelobatidae; genus Pelobates; species Pelobates cultripes. The sequence goes on from OW240913.1 coordinate 137,262,533, forward strand.
AATGAATGTAGCAGTTCTGTCAGGTTCTATGAATACAAGGTTATGTTCAGCTTTTTTAACATTTGACTTTAAGTTCCAGACAATTTCAAGATAATTGATTTATTATTTGAAATAAAAATAAATTCAATTAGAATTGAAAGCTATTTAAGACAAGGAGCTAAGACACATAATGATGACAAATATTAATTATTTTCTACTTACTGCTATAAGTGAGTTGAAATCCCAAGTCAGTATCAGACCCATTGGTGTTAAATTCTATCCACAAATGGTTTGAAGTACTGTTAAGTACTACTTTTAATAGCTCATTTTTTGTGAATGCTCCAAGAAGCCTTGAAGAACTGTCTTTCCCATCATACACCTTATAAGAAAAAGAAGAGAACAATTATGAAGCAGGTGAACAAAACTCTATGACGTGTTAAATTAGACTTTTATTCACTCGTGTTACATACGTTTGGATGCTTGAAAGTTAAATATTTTTCTATATTCAATTTTGTAGGTTGCATGAAAGATCCAAATACTTCACTTGCTGTCAGGATTGATATATTGAATTATGTTTGGGAACTTTTTTTAATCCTATTTCAAATACAATTAATATTTATACCTGAACCTATCTTTTGAGATTTCATAACCTCAGCCTTTTTGATAATCTACTTATAAAACCTCAAAAAAAAGGTTTTCTGACATTTCAGTCAAGTGTGTCTTTTCTAAGGCCATCAGTGATGAAGTAAAAAGAAAATGTCCAGCCTGTTCCTTCCTGTCAGGTTCTATTAAAAGGAAATTGGGTATTTGAAGTTAAGCTGTCACCCTGCATCTCTGAGTCCAATATGAGGTGACTTAAGTTTAGGAAAAAAGTATGTGAGTAGAAATATATTCACCATTTCAACCCAGCAAATAAGACTGAACTTTTAAATATAATAATGAGACTATTTCCCTATGGGACATGATATATATAGACATAGACTGGTATAGAATTGTGTTGTTCAACGGGAGATAAATAGCTACTTGTTGATTGTCCTTACATTCTGAATGCTCTTTAATGTATAGATATATGTATAGAATATCACATTAGCATAATATGGACAGAAGGTACATGTTTAAAAGTAGAAGCTCAACTAAAAAAGCAAAAAAAAAAACTAGGTCTACAAACAAAATATATTACCTTTTCTTTTGTGAATTAAAATATTGGAGCACTTAAAAAAAAACAAAAAGCAAATTCAATATATTATTGAAGCCAGCTATCCACATGTGTGATCCATGCATATAGACCTAAAATAGAATAAAAACCTGTCTACTACCTAGAATATATAAGATATGCTAAATGAGATACCCACACATGACGTGTACACCATTTTGGAAAATAATGCACTCTACACGTTTCAAGCTGATAAAAGAACCCACATTTAGCACGCATTAAAAGCAGAAATATCATTAGCAATATTTTTCACAGCAAAATAGCTAATGCCTGAAACAATCTCAATGCGCTCATTTCTGTGTAGATACTTATAGAATCATGGGGTGGTTCAGTTACCCACAAGGTGGAAGTGCAGCAGAGGTAAGTGCATTTTTACTTACCTCTGCTACTTTGTTCACCCTTGTAAAGACTGCAATTGTATTTATTAAAGTGAGTGAAGAGATAACTGTCACTTAACAAGAAGTTACATTTCCTTTTTAATAATAATTCTATTTCTAACATTTGAAACTTATACATGGCTTTTTTATCATAGGAGGAATCCCTAGGAATATTTTGACATTAACATTTGTCATTTTAACTGCTCCATTTTCTCATCATTTTTACCAGAGTTCTGTTTTATTGATATGCTTCTCTACTTGCATCTTCTACAGATTTAATCTGTTAACAGTCATGTTAAGCTTTGAAACTAAAGCATCATACAATAAATGCTGGTCAATAAGCAAAATACGGATTCTTAATTGTGCATCACAAGTGTTTCAAAACTATATAATATAGCTTAAATTTTGGCGTTTTGGAATGAGTAGTATGGTAGCAATGGCATTATTAATTAAAACAGCTCTTTTTATGTACCTCAACAGTACAGTCATCAGTTATGCAAGGCTTGCCACCCAGCACAAAAAAAAGGCAACAGTTCTCATGAAAGTATCTTAGAATGTTAGATTAATTCAAGCAATATAAAATACAATTCAGTGAAATCATGAAGTACACTTTAATTTATAACCATATGTGCTTCTTTACATCATTTACTTGGTGGCCTCCTACTGGAATAACAACTGCCAAAACAAATATTGTAATAAGCATTATGCCTTCATCTCAATGAAGTGGTCTCGGTGCAGTGCTCTAGTGTCTGTAACCAGGCAATGTAAAACTTTGTAGTTTTTAAGACACTGCAATATATTTACATTGAAGCGTTAAATCCTCCTCTACTTGCTGTCATACTCACTTTCACATGACCCTGACCCTCCTATTGTAAAGCATTGATTTATGATTCTATAAGGAGCATTGCATTGGACATCAACGGATTAGGCCAAGCCTCCTCCATGATGTTGCTGGAGGTGGAAGGGTAAGCAGCACTGATGGACCTTTGGTATTGGAAAAATGGTAATAGATTGAAGAAAAGAGGCACAAACACTTTTATAGGTAAGGTGCCAGTATCAGTGCTATGATGATAAATGTATTTACTTTATAGATTCTTATAAAACTGGTACATAGTAAAAAAAAAAGGCACAGCAACCCAGAATTAACATAAGGAGGTCTACAACAGACTATATCGTTATATAGTTAAATGTATGAATATTCATTTTATTTAGAGTTCCCAAAATATAAAGGACATTTAAAGCAGAGAAATATATAGTATTAGTAAATAAATTAATACATGTATTGCTACAAAAGAGAGTTACTACAGTTTAAATTGTTATGAGTCACTGCAAATATTTGAATATTTTTAAAATAATTTCTTCATACATTATCAATGTGGGAATTGATGACCCCAATGAATCATTGCTGACCATTTTGATTTATTTGTGTATCTTAATATGAAAACTTCCTGTGCATCCCACAGTAGTACAGAGGAAAGAGTTGAGAACTAAAAATCACTCGCAACTGTCATTTTCTCTTCTTTAGAGATTACATACAATTTTTCAAAAAAACAACAACAATTCCTGAAAAACTAGATTAACCCCTTAACGCTGTTACGGCATTCTATGCCGTCCCCAGTTAAATATGCTTTAAAGCCGCTGTGGTGGCATAGAACGCTGTAACGGCTTGCAGCCCCAGGAGGTAAAAGTTACTTACCTCCGCCGCGATCCTCTTCGGGAGGACTGCCTGACAGCCCAGGCAGCCCTCCCCTGGCAAATCAGGCCCATGGGGGCCATGTGATCGCTCTAAAAGAGCGTCACATGGCCCCCTATAGCTTGCTGTGGATCTGCCTGCAGGAGGAATGTCTGTGCTGTCAGACAGCCCCTCTTCTGGTGGGAAGAATAATAAAAACAATAATTAAACATGTTAAAATAAATTAAAAGTATGAATATATATATATATATATATATATATATATATAAAATATATATAATATATATGGAACATCATACATAGTGCATTTTAATGTTAATATAAGTACATATATTAATATTAAAATACACTTATAATGAAGTTACATATATATAAGATATATATATATATATATATATATAATACATATATATTTTATTTTTATATATACGTAAAATTACAAGAATAAATAAATACAATAAAATAAATAAAATATAAAAAATATATAAATATATATACACATATGTAATTTCTTTCTAACTGTATTTTGTTATTAATATATATATATATATATATATATATATATATATATATATATATATATATATTGGTAACAAAATACACTTAGAATGACATTCTATATATATCTATCTATATATAAAATACAAAAAAATGCAAATATATATATAGATAAATATATATAATTACATAAACGATTACATAAGTATACACATAGAATTTAAATACATATACATGTATAAATTATATGTGTATATTTAAGTAATCTTGTAACATAATTATGTGATTTAATTAATTAGCATTTGATTGACGTGCCTGACAACCCAGGCAGAAAGTACAGAGAATGTACTTCGCAAGCACTATATTTAACCCTGTAAATTTCCAAGACACAATAAAACCTGTACATGGGGGGTACGGTTTTACTCGGGAGACTTCACTGAACACAAATATTAGTGTTTCAAATGATAAATTGTATTACAACGATGATATTTTCAGTAAAAGATAAGTTTTTTTGCATTTTTCACACACAAACTGCACTTTTACTGAAAATATTATTGTACTAATATGTTTTACTGTTTTTAAACACTTATGTTTGTGTTCAAACATAAGTATATCAGTACCCCCCATATACAGGTTTTATGGTGTTTTTGAAAGCTAGTCAAATAAAAGGCTTGCATTTATTTTTCTTCACATTGAAATTTGCCAGTTTGGTAATGTTGCCTTTGAGACCGTATGGTAGCCCAGGAATGCGAATTACCCCCATGATAGCATATCATTTGCAAAAGTAGACAACCCAAGGTATTGCAAATGGGGTATGTCCAGTCATTTTTAGTAGCCACTTAGTCACAAACACACGCCAAATATTTTTTTTCTTTTTTCACACAAAAAAAATAAATATGAATGCTAACTTTGGCCACTGTTTGTGACTAAGTGGCTACTAAAAAAAACTGGACATACCCCACTTGCAATACCTTGGGTTATGTACTTTTTCAAATGGTATGCCATAATGTGGGTAATTCTCATTCCTGGGCTATCACACGGTCTCAAAGGTAACATTACTAATCTGGCAAATTTTAATGTGAAAAAAATGCAAAATGGAATGTGCTATATTTGACCCTGTAACCTTCCAAAACACCAAAAAAAAAGTTATTTAACATTCCAAAATGTACTTTTGACATGGTCTTTCATAATTAAAAGTGAATCACTGGGAATGTAAGGCCAAAATAGCCAAACTGGAAACATAATTGACTATTTTGAGCAAAAAATTGAATTTCACCTTGAATTTGCTAGTTTCCCAACATGTCTCACTTTAGTCAATAACCTATTTAAGGTTATTCCATTTAAGAGCTATTTTTACATTTGCAAATATCTGTGGCAATGCATAATTTGAATACATTGTTGCACATATACAGTGTATTTATACATTTATTAATTACCTTAAGAATGTCTCCATCGTATAACTGAAAAGTTGTAGCTCTTAAAGTTATTCCTTTTCCTGCTTCAGTCTCAATTTTATAAATGCATTCATGGTTGTTATCGTAGTTTAAAGGAAAATTTGGTGAAAGCAGCGTTCCTTCATTTCCTGTGACTGTAGCTCCACATTCAGCTGAAGACAATGGGTATATTTAAAACAAATTATTAAAAAAAAAAAAAGGTGAATCCTCATTGTACTCAGAAAATGATGATAAAAAGAAAAACATTAATTAAACTATATTTATTTAATTCATTATTTCCTAGAGTTGTGAATGTATATACCTATAGACAAATAAATCCCAAGTGTGCATCTATTGGCACAAACTATGTATGGATGATGGCCATTGCGTTCATCTCTACATAGTTTCATCTGGGATACTTATAACAGATGCATTCATTTTCTTTAAACATACATAGTACATTTTTATCAGGACCAGGTCATAATGAAAGTTTTTTAATCTAAAACATTGACCATAAGAGAAATAAAAGTTAGGTCTTATTTGGAGGACCCAGGGGTCCTGACCATTACCTGTTTCATATAGATATATATATAGACATATATATATATATATATATATATATATATATATATATATATATATACACACACACACACACACACTCACTGCAGACTAGAGGGGATGAATGATTCTTATCTGCCATCACATTCTAAGTTCCTATGTTTCTATATACTTAAATGCTAACCTATGAAAATGAATGCGACCTTATGAAAACCTATTGCTAGCTTTTGAAAATAATAGCATTGGAAACATTAATATTCAGTTATTTGTTTTTCATAGAGAAATTAGACTTAAACAAATATTTTTAAATCACTGAGCTGCAAATCACAGAGAACTGACAAGGGTCACATTTTATCTATAAATTGGAGATACACTGGCTTGTATGTGACACTATCAACAATATTATCTAAAACTGTCAAAATTTGTTTACATGCAAAAATGTTTTTATGACATTCATTTTAAAAGCATGCATTTACACACTGTTATTGTTACTGGTACATATATATTTATTTTAAACTTTCTAAATACCGTCCTTTTTTATCATTTAGCAAATGTCCCAGAGAGCCGATTAAAGAGTGACAATCATTTATGTGTCATTAAAAAGTTTCATGATAGTGATATAGAAGAGAAACATTTATTCCCCAAAGCATACTTGATAACTTTTTAAAAATCCAGTGACACATTTATAAGGGTCAGTCACTTTTCAGCTGTAATTATATCCCTTAGAAGGTTTCTTGTCATACTGATAGTGATTTAGATACCAAAGAAAACTTTGATTATTTGTCTATCTACTCCTTCCAAATTGATTAATTAATGCGTGCACGCTTTTCCTAGAAGTAATTCACACCGGAGACAAAGTTTCTGATCAGTGAAAAACATGAGGAATGCTTTATTCCCCGGAGTGGGAGCCCCTTTTAAAACAGAAATACGTCATATACAGAGTCATAGTTAACATACAGTATTCATTCAACAATTGGTTAACAGTCTAAGGGGTCTTGTCTAAACCCCCCCTACAGGATGTAGTGTCATCATTACAGACTTCTCCCACCCATATTTCGGCTCCATCTTGGTTACACGATGGGAGGGGGGAAGTGAGTAGTAGTTACTTTAAAAGTGATTCTCTATTTTGTTACATGTGGCACATAGCTGTTACTTTGCACAAATGAAGTGGGGGAGGAGTTTAATAAAGGAAGATGTTCTTTTAACACAGGAATTTGTTACATGAGGCTTGCTCAATGGGAAGGGGGGAGGCTAGCAGGATGGGAGGATTTTGCAGAGAAAATAGTGACTGAACACATTGTAGGGGGGTGGGAGGGAATATTTACTCTAGCAGCCAGTTTTAACATAGTGAACACAGAATAAATAGACGTTAGTAAATAGCCATTTTATTTTATTTCTTCTGTCCATAACAATAGAATGTGTTGGATTTCTTCTCATTTACTTATCTTATCTTTGATGCACGAATCTCAGTATATAATTGCTGCTGAAAAAAAAAAGACAGCACCTGGGCAGGGAGTGTGAGAGCCTCTAATGGAGTATTATACCATAAAGGGAGAATCTATGGAGTTGTTTGAATATTAGACTCGATCCAATCCGCAATTAGAAGAATTTTGGGGCAATCAAGTTATCATTTAAATTCCTAAACTCCAAGTCAAAAAGTAGCTGGAGCACAAACTAAATGAAACACGCAATGGCCAAACACGTTTGGTTTAATTTGTGATTCTGTAAATATGTGTGCCCACTCAATAAGTACAGTTTCCAAAGTCTGGCCACTTCTTCTGGCCATCAGAGTGTAATTTCTTCCTTTGTAAACTGCTAAACAATGCCTTCACCAGAGAATAAAGGAATCAAGTCACCCCTTGCATCTGATATTCCCGGCATGAACAACACAGAAGAATCTGATACAGGTTCGTGGGTGATAAATTGGTGGCTTTACCATTTCCAATATGTAACTTTTTGAAAGATGTAGCTACTATAAAAACTGAAAAAGCATAAAAAAACAAACAAGGGGGGTGTGACCTGGACACGGAGAAAGATGGTAGCTTAGGAGAGGAGCTCCGAGCCACACAGCCATAATAGCGAGCTTACCCAGAAGCAAGGCATGACAATGGGGTGCAAAAAACGCTCGGACGGCTCCCAGACACCCAGGAGCCACCCTAGCAGTTTCCAGACCGGACCCATGGATTCGTACCTTGCTCTGTAGATGACCATGCACCACGAGGCTGTGGGCAACAATATGGCCGACTCCCCAACCTGTGCATTCACTTCTGAGCCTGCCGGACCCTCGCTGGCTGACAAAAGCAAAGACATCCGAGCCCTGGCAGCAGCAATGGTAACAAAAGAAGACCTGCAGGCCATCTCTGATAATCTGCACACGGCGATCCGCACGGAGGTGACTGAGCTCAGGGCTGACATCACAGTGCAGGCCAACAGGATGCAGGCGGCAGAAACAACTGTGTAAGCCATAGCAGAAAGAGTTGAAGCCTAAGCCTCAAACCTTGCTATAAACAGACAAGGTAACATGTTATTAGCACTAAGACGCCAAACTGAAGACCTTGATAACAGGGGTCGCAGGTCAAACATAAGGGTCCGCGGCCTACCTGAACCTGAAGGGTACGAAGATGTAGAGGCCACATTGCAGACCCTATTCCGTGACATCCTGGGACCGGGGGCTCCAGAGTCCATAGTATTTGACAGAGCACACAGGGCTAACAGAGCACGCGCAACAGATAACATGCCGCTAGACATTATATGTTGTCTGCATACCTTCACGCTAAAAGAAAAATTCATGAACAAAGCCTGCTCGAGACCTACATGGCGGTTCCGCGATGCATAAGTGGCACTATATCAGGACCTGTCACTCACATGGACACCCACAGGTGGGCCCCATGACAGCACACTCTTTGGGATGGAACGAACTACCAAGTTAAATGGGGAGTGGGGCCTGATGAGGTCATTAGGCACGCATGCTGCGGACGATGGGAAAAGTGCCCATATATGCACACAGGGCGCAAGCTGGGAAGATGCATGAGAAAGCTGGACATTTACAGGACACACGAAACCCACAATACAGCAGAGACACTCTGGGAACCCGAGGCGCCGTCGGCCGGGGGTAGCAATACAGGAGTGCCCACACAGTATCACATTACCACTCTAAATGTAGTCTTGGATATTGTCTGGGGGTGGCGGGAGCGGGGAGGAGGGAACCTAAGGGAGCTCATAAATGTGAAATTGTATTGCTAGGTTGTGCTATGAAGGGTGGACCCACAGACAGGGGACAGGTAGGGGTAGAAGGATACATTAGGGGATCCCAGGGTAAGGGGGAGGGGAACAGACCGGGTCGAGTTTAAGGAACACTAGACATAACTCTGGAAATATCGATGGAACACTAAAGACGAGGTAGGATGAGTAAGGGCCCAGGGTCCTATCTCGCTACTGCCTTTTGCATCCAAGATCCTTGAAAAAATTGTGTATGCGAGATTGACAGACTTCCTCGAGTCCAACTCTCTGCTAGACCCGCTTCAGTCTGGTTTCTGCGCTAAGCACTCTGTGGAAACAGCACTGACCAAAGTATCCAATGATCTACTCGCTGCAAAATCTCGTGGTCACTACTCTATCCTAATTCTCCTTGACCTGTCTGCGGCTTTTGACACTGTTGATCATCAACAGCTTCTTCTCATCCTCTGCAATATCGGTCTACAAGATACTACTCTCTCCTGGTGCTCCTCCTACCTCTCCCAGGGCTCTTTCAGTGTTTCTTTCTCTGGCTCTGCTTCTTCTCCCCAACTCCTCTCTGTTGGTGTGCCCCAAGGTTCAGTCCTTGGTCCCCTACTGTTCTCCATCTATACTGCCTCCCTTGGTAAACTCATTAGCTTCTTTGGCTTCCAATATAATTTCTATGCAAATGACACGCAAATCTACCTGTCCTCGCCTGATCTCTCCCCGTCCCTCTTGACTAGTGTCTCTGACTGCCTCTCTGCTGTTTCTAACTGGATGGCTGCCCACTTCCTTAAACTAAATTTGACCAAAACTGAAATTCTGGTCTTTCCTCCCTCAAGTGTTGTTACTCCTTTGTCTGTCGCCCTCCAAGTCAACGGTGCTACCATCAGCTCCACTACGCAGGCTCGCTGCCTAGGTGTTCTCTTTGACTCTGACCTCTCCTTTAAGCCTCATGTTCAATCTATCGCCAAATCCTGTCATTTCCATCTCAAAAACATTGCGCGCATCCGTCCCTACTTAACGCCAGATGCGACTAAGGTGTTGGTCCATTCCACTGTCCTTTCTCGCCTTGACTACTGTAATCCGCTTCTCAGTGGTCTTACGTGCTCCCAACTAGCGCCGTTACAGTACATAATGAATGCGGCGGCGAGGCTCATCTTCCTGTCTGCCCGCACCTCCCATGCCTCACCCTTCTGTCAGTCCCTACATTGGCTTCCTATAAAATATAGAGCTCAATTTAAAATTCTGGTTCTTACTTTCAAATCTCTACATAATACTGCTCCCACCTATCTATCCTCCCTTATACACAAGTATGTCCCGTCTAGGCCCTTACGATCTGCTGAAGACGTACGTCTTTCTTCTGTCCGTACTCCCACCTCTGATGCTCGCCTTCAAGATTTCTCGAGGGCTGCACCGTTCCTGTGGAACTCGCTTCCCTCCTCCGTTAGATGCTCACCCAGTCTCCACTCCTTCAAAAAATCATTAAAAACCCACTTCTTCATAAAAGCGTATCAATTAAACTGTTAATAGCTCCTGACTGATTCCTCTTCTGCAACTGTCACTAGTCTAATACTATCCTTACCTTTTTGTGTCATTTTACCCCACTCCCTCTAGCATGTAAGTTCATTGAGCAGGGCCCTCAACCCCTCTGTTCCTGTGTGTCCAACTTGTCTGGTTACAACAACATGTCTGTTCGTCCACCCATTGTAAAGCGCTGCGGAATTTGACGGCGCTCTATAAATATCATAATAATAATAATAATAATAATTGGGAAATGACCATAATATGTGATGTATAATTGAAATGCTATACAATGTGCAGATCCATGGTTCCCCACCACGATATAACCAACCACTGCAAATGCATACACCCAAAATACAGCAGGGTACCCCTGCGCACACAGGACTCCGAACCCCACCGACATGAGTGGGAGGAATGGCACACACCCCCGACTCCTTCCAGAGACATCTGACAGGGACCTTTATGCAAGACACGGACTCGCCCCGTAACAACCCCCCCCCAACATGACCTGTTGACCACAACATAACAGCCTCACACTGGACTGACCATGCAGACGCAAGGAATAGCCCCAGGGGGACAGACAAATTAACGACACAACACACGAACCCGTCACGCCAAGCAGGACACCCGGACACTAGCCCACACCCCACTACAACGTGACCTTACAGAACGTTAGTTGAGGATGCCTAGCTACCGGCTTCAGATTAGAATCAGGTGGGAAATGGACATCTCATTGAGTACGCCACACACGGTATCACGAATACTAGATACTGAGTTCCTGCAATTCTTCAGACAAACACACTGAACACCGTTAGTCCTACCACCCCAGACTAGACCTGTGTAGACCCAGACCACTGGGGGTCTCATTTCCGTGGCTGCCCTAGCCCAACTAGGAGGCGGTATGGTCTTGAACTCCACCCAGTTATACAGGAACCCCTCACATTGAGGGAAATTTCTCCACAGAGGCCACCCTAACGTATCTGACCAACGGAGGCCTCCCGAGTCAGACCAGCACTGGACGCGGAACATACCACACACCTCCCGGTCATAAGACCCCAGACACTTGGGTGTCAAAACCCTCTTCTTACCTTACCTTAACAACACCCCCCCAACTGCTCTCGGGGTGCGCACGGGCATCTAGAAATAGGACACGATCACAGTAGGATCTGTACGCGCAACCACACTTACACAATGGCTTATACGGCCACACCCCTTCGCATCCTAACACAGAACTGTCGAGGCCTAAACACACCTGAAAAATGCTTGCATCTCCTACGGGAACTTAAAAGTAAACAGGTCACGATAGCACTGCTACAGGAAACACACCTCAAACTGACGGATACACACAGATTAAAAGATAGATACCCCTGCGCGAAATGCAGGGGTAGCGATACTTATAGCAGCTAACACCCAATTCACCCAGACTGACCAACTCGCAGACCTGAATGGTAGAATTCTCTTTATCAAGGGCACGGTATCGCGGAAAACCTACCCATTTGCCACAATCTATGCCGAATGCAAAACAGACGATTCACCAACTGGCAACATTTATGGAAGGAAAGCTTATCATAGGAGGGGACTTCAACGCACCGCTTGACCCAATAATCGACTCATCGACCGGGCACAGCAGTATACCACAAATCGCGATCAGGGCAATAAGGAAGACCCGTCGAGACCTGAGATTAGTAGACGCATGGAGAACCTTACACCCGACAGACCGGGATTATACGCACTACTCAGCTATACACAGGAGATACTCACGTATTGACCACATCCTCATACAACAAGAAGGCCTACAACGATTGCAGTCAGCGGAGATCCTACCGACACCGTGTTCGGACCACAGCGCAGTGTCCATACACCTGGATTCCCCTCTGTTCAGACCCACAAGGACGGCGTGGAGATTGAATGAGTCACTCTTATCAGATCCAGAAGTGAAGACACAATTGACAGAACATCTGAACAACTACTTTACTGAGAACGATACGGAAGACGTATCTAAAGTAACGCTTTGGGAAGCCCACAAGAGTGTGCTTCGGGGACACCTCATAAGGATTGCATCTCGCAAAAAGAAGGAAGAACAGCAACACATGATGGAACTCACCGACCAGATAACAAAACTAGAAACACAACATAAGTGGACGCAACTAGAGGAGCAATATCACTCTCTATTAGAAGCCCGCCGGCAGCTAGCAGAACTGGTAGCCCACAAACACCACAGAGCGACATATAGGTCCAAAGCCTTTTTCTACACCCATGCCAATAAAAGCGGGAGGCTACTGGCCCGTATGATCCGAAACCAACAGGCCAGAGCATGCACTGCGCACAACCAAAGGCACCCTCACACAATTCCCGGAGGAGATAGCCAACGAATTTCATGCGTATTACTAACGATTGTATAATACCTCACCAACGACATCCGACACTCAACACGCCAAACTGATAGAGGCTACAACACAATACTTACAAAGATTTCGATCAGACGCTCTAACATCGGAGGAGGCAGACCTACTGGAAGCCCCAATTATTATGGAAGAAATACAAGCGGCGATTAAGGCAGCAAAAAGGGGGAAAGCGTCAGGACTGGATGGACTCTCGGCGAGATACTATAAGTTATTTGGAGAAATTCTGAACCCACACCTAACGGCTGCCCTCAACCAAGTCCAGAAGGGGGACAAATTCCACCAGGAAACTCTGGCACAATCACTGTGATACCCAAACCTGGTAAAACCCCTGAAAGCTGCAGTAATTATCAGCCAATATCGCTCCTTAACGCGGATGTGAAACTCTTCACCAAAGTCTTTGAGAAAAGACTACAAAAATATATCCCACGATTAGTCCACCCTGAGCAAACAGGTTTCGTACCAGGCCAAGAAGCCAGGGACTGCACCCTGCGGGCGTTTACCATCCAGGCATTGGCCCTTAAAGAAAGAACAGATCTACTAATGCTCTCTACAGATGTCAAAAAGGCATTTGATCTGGCAACGTGGAGCTTCATGATGGCAACACTGCATAAGGTTGGCCTGGGGAGAGGAATGATTGCCTGGATAAAGGCGCTTTACACTGCCCCTAGTGCCACGGTGCGGGTATGGAGCACTCACAGAAAGCTTTACCATCCACAACGGCACCAGGCAGGGCTGCCCGCTGTCGCCACTCCTGTTCGCCCTTACACTGGAACCGTTCCTGGACAGAATACGGAAAACACCAGAGATCCGAGGGTTTAGACACAAGGACCAGGAACATAAGGTAGCTGCATTTGCAGACGATATGCTCTTATTCGTAGAAAGTCCCCTAAGCTCAATGCCGGCACTGAGGAATTCGACACATACAGACGGATATCGGGACTGAAGCTAAACCAAACTAAATGCAAACTCCTAAGTGTGGCAAACCCAACACCATTGAGAGAACGGATCAAGCGCAGATACCCTTTCCACTGGTGCACAGAACAGATTCGCTATCTGGGAATTTGGATCCCCAGCAACCTGAAAGAGCTATATGCCACGAATTACATTCCCCTCCTACGCACGATACTGCTGGATCTGAAAAACTGGAATTATGACCACATATCGTGGCAGGGACGTATAGCAGTGATTAAAATGAACATCTTACCACGGCTGCTCTATTGCTTCAGCACTATTCCATGGCACATATCCCCGGACTTCTTTGCGACACTCAAAATGGCGGTAGTAAAATACGTCTGGAGAGGAGAGAGAGCACAACTCAGCTACGACAAATGATGCCTGGGGTGGACTAGCACTACCAGACTTCTGCAAATACTACCAGGTAACAGTGCTACAGCGGATTCCGGAATGGCATACATCGTCCGCAAACAAACTATGGGAAGCCCTAGACAGAGAGAGCACGAACAAGGCTCTCCGCATGTATATCTGGCAAGGCTCGGCTAACGCGGCACAAAAATTGGGCAACAAATCACCCATTGTACAGACACTAAAGATGTGGACATCCCTGAGAAGGAACAAACACATTTCCCCCCAACCGAGTCCACTGATTCCGATAACATACAACAGTGAGACAGGTGGGGGACTACGCCAGTCCGCCTGGCCAATAGAAGGAGACGGAGACTACATACCGCTGACCGAGGCCCTGAGCAATACAGAGCTGAGAAGCCTATGAGAGTGGAGCACAGCAACACAACAGATGTTGATGCACAGATTTCACTACACACAACTGAGGCACTTTTACTACAACCTGCCCAACAGGGAAGCGGTGCACAGGTAGAAGACGTGGTTCGAGCACCTACGTGTGACCAACACCGACACGGAAGGCAGAGTATCAATCATCTATCAGCAACTGATCACAGGAGACCACAGATAGGACATACACGGAAGCACAATGGGAATAGATATTAATCCTACAGCACAAAAGCTCCATAATTACAAGGTATCAAGAGGTCAACTTCAGGCTGATTTCTCAATGGTACAGGACTCCCTCTCTACTACACAGAATATTTAGGGGAACCACAGATACATGCTGGAGATGCAAAACCCAAACAGGCACCCTATGGCACATCTGCATGCTGATTAAGCCATACTGGGAAGACATAAAAAGGGAAGTGACGTCAATCTTGGGAGAATACCAGAATTTAACATAGAAATGGCTCTACTACACTACACTGAAAGCTTGATAGCCCAATACAAATGATCAATAATAACACACCTTCTTAATGCAGCAAAGGCATCAATACCAGCCAGATGGACACAAACCCAACCACCCACCATCGCAGAATGGCTACAGAGAGTTGAGGAGGTACACACAGCAGAGACGCGATACGCAGAATTACTAGGGAGAGGCACCAAGCATGTCGACATCTGGACCCCATGGTATGTCTATCTCTCACAACACAGAACTTAGGGAGGCACAAGAACACAACACTGCACCTAGGGAATCAGGGTGCCTGGGTACACCTCGACACATGTCATCCTCACCCCCCCTTTCCTGACCCCCCCTTCACCCTCCCCATTTTCTTCACATCACTTTCCGAGGGACTCCGCAAACAACAGTATAATTTACGTCCGGGAAGGTCGGAGCAGGGAGGAACCGAATTCTCTGATATACAATATCTAGACATGACACGAAGCAACATAAACATGCTACATCACCATAGGCAAAGGCCAAAAGGACAGAGGCAAGGACAGGAACAGGCCCATAGAGACTGAGTCTCCAAGACATAACCCACGCATAGACTGATGAGAGGACAGGAGATTGGCAGCCGCTCTATGGCAAATAAGGGCGACTAGATGCGAATACAACTCACATATGAACAACGAGATACACAAAAACAAGGTCAGGCTCACTAGAAGATGAAAGATAGGAACACAGGCATACTAGAAGGAGGAATAGTCCGCTTACTGAACTTAAACACACATACTTAGACGAAATAGTTAAGAACGTCACATATAATGTCAATGCATCAAACAGCCAATTACCCACACTTCTCAGACTCTCATTGACTGCTAGATGAAAGCGGACCTGCCCAATAAAGACTAGTGGACAAATTGGGAAAGCTGACACGCTGCAGCTAGCGACCCCCCTAGATGAGACCACACACGATCTGACACATTGATGGGAGGTAAAGAGCTCACACATCCCAAACCGGACCAGCAACGAATACACACAAGACGCACAGACCCTAACTGCATTAAGATAAACTTTGCCCAGGTTGAACAAAGTAAGAAGAGCAACACAAAGCTTCAATACAATCATTTAAGGCACACCAAATTTGCCTCAGCGGCCGACTCAGTACAGATATACGAATCAGGTGAACCCCGAAAACAGACAGCACTAAGTGCAAGATTGCACAGCCACCCTTACTGTCAATTGTCAACTCCAACACACCCCTAGTTGCACACCACAATTTTCGTGAAACTTCACGTAACTATGAAAGCCACTACGGATGAGCTATGATGTAAAATTGTATAATTGAAATTGAACTTGTTTAACGGTTATTATTACTCCTACCCTTCCCTACCACTCTTTATTTCTGTACCTGAATTGAACTTGAAATAAAAATTGTCAAATGAAAAAAAAATGCAGATATTTTATGAACAAAAAACTCCCAAAACATTTAACATAACAAAAATGAACTAAATTAATCACATTGAGTAAAGAATAAAGTTTTGAATAGGAGATAATTGTGCCATCAAGTCCCTTGCTTTAGTCACACTTACTGATAGCCCTAGAATATTGTTACCATCACGTTCTCATCATATAATGGTATAGCTAATCCATGGTATCCAGTGATTCCACTAAATAAGTATCACTTATAAAATTGTAAAAAATTGTTACAGAAATCAAATAATGAATGCCTTCTTTTGGGCTCTGTGATTTCTGAAAACAAAAAAAAGGAAAAAACCTATACACACATTATATAAATGACATACAAATAAAAATATAATATATTTATGTGAAAATATAAATGACATAGAATCAAATTACTTGAAATGCTTTCTTAATATGTTTAAATTAAGCTCTGGTTATTTTATGGTATTTTTATTCATAATTTTTATTTGTATGTTGTAAATACAAAAATAAATAAAAATAATTAAATAAGTAAATACAGTGCAGCACTGCTTAATGTGACAGTGCTTTATAAATAAAGTATGATAATTATAATACAAATGACAATAATGATATGTTTTCATTGAAGAAAACATGTTTTTAGTTTTTGCAGTTAGAAATGTTCTTACAATTTAAATCTTTTAAGCTACCAAGCTTCTGAGTTGCACTCATACCTAACAACATTTTATATATTATTCAAAATCATGAAAAAGACATGAACTAGGCAGTGCAATTGGAGTTGTCTACTAGAATAATGTATACAACATTCACGTGTAAGGAAAGGGATGATAAACTGGCACCTGTTATGCCAGTATACTTTTAATTTTGCACTTTGATGAATTAACCATTATTTTTGACTCAAGTAATGGTTTTAAAAGCACATTAATAAACATATTCTTTAGATTTTACAGTGTTGGTGGTGTGCACCTAAACAGAGCAAAGAAAATTGCTAAGGCTGGGATATTATCTACATTTATATTAACAAACAGCAAGATTCATAAAGTATTTTTTAAACATAACAAAGAAATCAATGCTTTAATAAACTATGTATATATATTTCCATATCTCTTAAATAGATACAAGTTTGCTAATACTTGCATTTATCTATGTACATGTAGACAAGTTGAGCCAAATAACCAAATATATTGAGTTCTAGACTAATCTAACAGTTTAACTGATATCTTACAAAACAAAACATATATGTTGGTTAATCTGTTTTTGAAATAGAACATTTCAGAATAATTATTATTGTTAAATATCCAAACATGATTATATAGTTTAACCAATACTTAATTTTATATCATGTTCATTCTGTCAGAGACACACAGCTGCAATAAAGTTTTACTGACATAAAAGTCAGCTTAAATTTCATATTTATAGCAAACATTGTTGTAGCTTGAATATTTTAATAGAATAACCTTTATGCTGTGGGTACAATTTGCATAATAAAAAGCACAGAGATTCTAAGAACAGTTGAAACATAAATCATCCAGTTGAGCATAATTTAAAAGATGTTAAAATGAGGAGATACGTTGGCTTGTATGTAACAGCATCAACATTATTCTTTATATTTTTTTTTTAATGAATGCAAATCCCGTAAAGTATTTGTTGCTTTTTAAAATGTAAAAATAAAATTGAGAAGATTAGCATTAAGGAATTATGAACTGAATTCTAGGCTATTTGCAAATACATTAAAAAGTCTAAATGCTTGGTAAACAAAATATTTTCTGTTCTTCATGCTTGTAGCCTTATATGCTTGGTCCATTCACTCCAATACAAAACTTCACAATTATGTATTGTAGGTTGATTGAGTACATTACACACATACCACATAGAATACACAGTATAAACACAGACCTGTAAAGCCATTGCTAAAATAATGTTTCTTAAATAGTTTTTGTTTTACATGTACTGGTTTGTCCCATTTTACATGACTGCAAATGCAATCTGTCATATTGTACCTTTGCTTTTGCAGGTCATTAAAAGCCATAAATAAAGAATTAAAAAAGGAATACACAGAATAATTTGGTTGTAGCCATGTGGTCAATATTTATGAAGCATATATTTCTAGAATTGTTTGATTACACATATTCTTTAAAATATTGTGTACAGCTTGATAAAAAAATATATGTCCGGCAGTAGAGTCACCAGAATAACTATAGCTTAATTTAGTTTTCCTGGTGTCTATAGTCAGTCCCTGTAGACTTTTTGTTGTGAACACTGCCTTTTCAGAAAAAAAGAAGTGTTCACATTGCTTCCTAAGGTTACCTCCAGTGCCAGTCAATAAGATGGCCACTAGAGATACTTTCTGGCTCAGTGCTGCACAACGTGATTGACCAGTATGGGGTATGCCTCTGCCCCCCTCCTCCTTGGCAAAGATCATAAGAATTTACCATCTCATCCAATGCTTTTTAATGCAGACCTGCGCAGCGTTGGAATAATGGTAGGTAAACTACTTATTTAAGCAGGGGCTATGGAGAGCCAGAAGGCTAAATAATGTTTTTACCAATACAGGGTCAGGAATACATGTTGACCCTAGTTTAAGCATAGAGATACAGCATATAAAATCTGGGTGTTTGTTTTGGACCTCAAAGTAAATGATGTAAAACATACGTACAACCCACAGATTGATAATTTTTTTTTCTCAAGCACAAAAAGGGCCCATAGGATCTGTGTCTAGAGGTTACCCTGATCCCACTTACTTTCCATAACAAAATGGTTTATCTATTAAATAAGAAGTACTTGGGCTTAACATTTACTATAAACCTCATAGTCCCACGTGTGGTAACATTTGATGAAGAATTAAAGAACTGCATCAGAATATTTACTTATTCAAGAGAAAAAAATAGTCCAATGCTATTTTGCAGGGGTAAAAGCGTAAACAAAATATATGTGAAAAGGGTATGTTATGGAACTGTATTCACATGTGTCCTTGCATATATTATTTGAGGTTAATTTAGAGCTATATACATTAAAAGATCAAAAATAAGACTTATGAGGTTGTAATTAGTGATATAAAGCATCATACATTAACAGCTTCTTCAAAATGTATAGTACTCATCTCTATATAGCAAAAGTATGAACATAATCAAATGGCTGTCAAATGGTTGATTAATTAGCTACATTTGATTTCTTCAATATAGACTCCTTACGTCCAATTCCCTCCTTAGGGAAATATTTCAGTAACTCTTAACAAGTTGGTAAGGAAGATGTGTAAATACAGTACTGAACATGATTCTATTCCTTTTCTTGTTTTTTACTGAACTGGTAGGATGCATATATAAACAGACCAACAACATTCATCAAAAATAATTAATTTTAAACAGCAAGTGGAGAAGCAACTAAGGGACACTATAGTTACCAAAACAACTTTATCTTAATGAAGCAGTAGTTTTGTTTTCCCATTTCTCACTCCTTATGATTATTATCTCTTTCATCATTCTACTCCATGATGATTGGCTCAAAGCCATGTCTACTTCATCTGGACTATTTAATTTAGCTTTTACCTAAAGCTTTATACATGCATAACTATGTAATATAATAAAACTGTATATGTACAGCAGTGTTCCATAATTACATAAGATATGACAATAAGGCAACAGGTAAAACCATTTACTGTATATTTAGACATGATAATACAAAAATGAGTTTTTTATAGCATGCTTTTGAATCCAATGCACTTTGATTCAAATAAATTTACAATATTTTCTGGAATAAAAAATGTGTTTTCTCCCTCTCTGTTGGAAACATCTGCGTATTATTTTTTCAATTCTTGATTCCATGCTTATTCTGCTCTACATTTGTTCTGTTTCACCACTCAAAATATTTTGTAAGCATCCCATTTCTGTCCGAGTCCCTGTAATAAAAAAGAGCAGCTAGCCTGGTGGTTGCTTAGCATAAAAACAATTTACCCTTGGAAACATGCAGAAAACAGAATGCAGAAGAAAAAGAAAAAAAAAAAAAGCGACCTAGCAGGAAGGGATTACTTTTTTCATCAATTCCAGCAGGTGGATATAAATGTCCTTAAGACTCTGTGTGTGCAAAACAAGGTTGTTTTCATGGTCTAGAGACAAGATTTGTATTTTTCAATCTAGATATTTTCAAATATATTAATCTCAGATAAAACAAATTGAGTAATTGTACATTGTATGAATTAAAAGAAGGTGTAATAAAAAAATAAAAAACTGAAAGTATTCTACAACTGGTTATATCACATGTGTGTTACCAGCAATGCTTATATTATTCTTGTTATATAAAAATAGCTGTTAATATAACCAAAAATATATTGTTTTATTGTTAGAAAATAAAAAAAGTGGATTGTGTTTGCAGTTTAATGTAATAGACCGCTTATGTTTATATGATACCTTATTTAGAAACTCCTATTTTCATGATTATAGCCAAGTAGAGATAAAATAAGCAGCTGCTGGGCAATGCTGTTGCATAAGAAAATACTGCATACGTTGGTAACATGGCCAACTGCTGGAGAAGAGCTTAGCCTAATCTTATATTATATATAATATTGTAAGCTTCCCATTTCTGTCCGAGTAACTGTAATAAAAAGAGAACAGCTATACTGATGGTTGCTTAGCATACAAAATTATTTACCCGTGGAAATACAAAAAAACCTAATCTTCCTCACTAATCTGCTACAGTATTTTCAGTTACTGAGGGTTAGCCTTTACATGCCACATGAGAAAAGACAATGCCTTCCGTTCAACATAAATCTAATTTATAACCTTTTGAAATAAAGACTTGTCCCAAAAATGGAAATGTAATGTTGTCAAACTAAAGGACACTAGAGTCACACAGACCACTGCATCCCAATGATAGGGGTGGGAAGTTCCTGCTCTCCCCTCATTTTTCCTTCCAAACATTGACCCATTTTCTCCATTTCCTCTTTTGAAGTCCACTCCATCCATCTCTTCAAACCTTTTTTCAGATCATTTTGCAATCATGTGCCATCCTCCTCTACTCATCCATGGTTATTTATGTTTGATGACTAACATTTTAACAATTAACTAACCTATCAATTCAATGACATCTAGATTTCTATCTATATCATAATTAGCCTACATGTATATAAATATATTCTTGTCCTTGTCTTTTCCAACATTTGCTCTGTCTCTATCTTCTTCATCACACAATTCCCTCTGTCTGACCACCATCTTCTCACCTGTACTGTCAAAGTGCTCCTTGTTCAATATGTTAAATCTAGCTTATCTTGGGTTATCAACAATCTGAGCTCCCTAAACTGCATCACTTCTCTTCTTCTCTCCACTTTATCTATCCACTTTCTCCTCTCTCAACTCTCTCCTGTCCATCGTTAGCTACCTTATTCTACAGTTATGTCTTGTGTACTGCTCTAGACATGGTTGCACCTATTAACCCCTTAAGGACCAAACTTCTGGAATAAAAGGGAATTATGACATGTCACACATGTCATTTGTCCTTAAGGGGTTAAAGCTCCATCTATGTGTCAACGATGCCTTCAACCCTGCACAGCAAGCTCACCTGCTATCTCGAGCAATGATCTCATACTGCAAAATGTTGTTGTAGAAAGTCCCACACTACACCTGATTTCCTATAATAGAAATTTAGGCTGCGCATATTAGGAATGTAATCACCCCTCTTCCCTCACCCCCCCCAATACTTAGCTTCCATTCTGTTCCCTCTTTCACTGTTATTTTTTTTTCTTTCAGTCTCTGAACAAGAGACTTCTTCTATCCTCCCACCATGCTACCTGTCCTC
Source organism: Pelobates cultripes (assembly GCA_933207985.1). Lineage (NCBI taxonomy): Eukaryota > Metazoa > Chordata > Amphibia > Anura > Pelobatidae > Pelobates > Pelobates cultripes. The sequence continues at coordinate 137,284,853 of OW240913.1, forward strand.
TTCATCCCCGCTCATCTTATCCAATTTATTTCATCCCATCCCTAACACAAATTTTCAACCCATGTCTACTGGTATCTTCCCCTCTTCCCTCATTCATGCAACTGTTAGTTTTACCCTAAAAACTCCATCTTTTAACTTTACTTCTCCTTCTAACTACCATCCCATGTCTCTATTCCCATTCAATTCTAAGCTTCTTGAGTGGCTTGTGTTTACCAAACTAACTCACTTTCTCAATATTAGCTTCCTCTTTGACTCTCTTCAATCCAGCTTCACATTTGATTCTACAACTGTTACAACTCTCTTCTTCTTCAAATCCTCCACAAACTTTGACTCTGTGATACTGTACTTTCCTGATTTTTATACTATTTATCTGAATGCTCAATTAGTGTCTCATTCTGTGGTACCACTTCCTTCCCGTTGCCTGTCTCAGTTGGTATTACCCAAGACTCTGTTCTTGGTCCTCTTTTATTCTCAATTTACACTGCTTCTCTTGGTAAGCTTATTAACTCGTTTGGAATTCAATACCATCAATATTATGAAAATACTTAGATTTACCTTTGCTCCCTTAAATTCAAAAATTCACTGTCTCTTGGAACTTCCCGCTATTTAAAACTGAGCTCCTCATATTTCCTCCCTCAAATGTCATCCTCTATCTCCCTGGATTTCTATTACCCCAACTCCTCAATGTCATTGCCGTTTCTCCTCACATCCAGTCAATCAACAAATCCTAAAACTTGCACCTTATAGATCTTGCAGGCATTTACCCTTTTCTATTTCAAGATACAAGTAATACAGATGTTTATGTCAATTATTCCTATACTATATGTATAAAGCTAAATATGTTGGTGCTACATAAACACTACTACTAAAAATAATAATATTAATAAATACTACTAATAATATATTTTTGTTATAGCCTTTACGAACCTTGATCCCGAAATTATAGACTTCAGAAATGTACATGTTGCCCAACATGAAATTGATTATATAATGTGACACATTTTGTATATCTATCTATCAAAAAAATACATATTTTAAGCTTGAACAAATGTTATAGGACTAAGGCTACATTAGAAGATAAAACTTTATTGCTTTCTCCTGAAAATTCTATTTGGTTTATGTGACAGAGTGGTATCTTCCAAAAGAATGAAGAAGACCTTAGTAGAACAGGATCAATATAATCTAATAATTGAAATAGGTGTTATCCTTCTAGAAACCATTTGAAGAAGCGTTTTAATGTCTTTGAATTTTATTTTCTTTCAGTTGTAACGGTAAATATTTTCAAAAGCAATTTTTTCAATCCTAATTATCATTACTTATATTGGTAAATCAATACCAGTACCACACTGAACACTAGTTATTCCTTCTTTGTGTCATCCTGCAAATATTACATTATTGCTACAGACTTTTACAATCAAGTAAATAATTATGATATATGTGGATGATTTTAGTACATTTTCTGTCACTGGGTCCTTTTTATATTATGTGATATGAATTGGCTTCATATTTCAGCAACATTGTGATTTATTTTTTAAAAAGCACAGTATGTAGTTATTTTTACAAGTTCTACTAAGATGTCATGGATGTAAAACATAAATGCTAATCTCCGTCATTACACTAATGAACCGATCTCAAGTGTAAAAATGTAAATAAATCTTAGTAGTTAATTTATGAAATCAAAATGAAAGAGATTAATGTAGGTTCATGTAACACTTTTCAAATCCTAGCATTTTCCAAATGGATTATTAAACTGTGGGGGTGATGGTGAGAGGGGTATTAGTGAGAGGGAGGGGGTTGATGGTGAGAGGGAGGGGGATGATGGTGTGAAGGAGAGGAGTGATGGTGTAAATGAGGGGGTGTTTGTTGGTGTGAGTTAGGGGTTGATGGAGAGAGGGAGGGGGTAATAATGTGTGGGAGTGGGGTGATGATATGAGGGAAGGGGGACTAAATACGTTATTACATTCTCTGGTGGTCCAGTGGTGATATCCGGTTTGCAGCTCCACAGTGTGCAGAGCTGCAAACATATCTCGCGAGACCCTGTGAGAGCGTTGCGGCAACGCTCTGATTGGCCAGATCTTGCGAGACACATGGTCTGCAGATCTGCACACTGCAGACCAGCAGCCATGGGCGCTCTCAGGCAGCCTGGAGGGGCCTCTCCACTGACCGAGGACCCAACACAGTCTGCCCTAAGGCGGTTTAGGCGGCTGCCTAAACCACTTAATTAGAGAGCCACCTGGAACTGTTTTTAAAATAATTTAGCCCCTGCTCTCTCTCCCAGAATAAAGGTGAGTTTTACAGCTTTTTAATGGGACAAAGGGGTGCAGGGAGCCTAATATCTGTTTTTAACACTTATGGGTAGAAATACATATCTGCATTCCTGACTCTAAAGGGTTTCATTAGTTATTAACATAGAGGCAAATATTTATTGTCACATAAAGAATACATGGCAAAAATACAGAAAAAAATGGGCTAATACACTGGTTACAGTAGTTATAAGGACTGTATTTAGTAATGTCTGCATTTAAATATAACAACCACACCTATTAAGCACAGTTTAATAATCCATTTGGAAAAAGCAAGAATTTGAAAAGTGTTATATGAACTTACATTAATCTCTGATTTGATGTAAGGACAACATATGGAAATTAATTATCCAATGCATTTCCATAGGAAAAGCATCTCTATGAGGAATTGTTAGCTTCTCAATACGGAGTGTAGAGATGATGCAAGTCAGTGCTGCACAACACAGGAAGCAACTTTAGTGGCCGTCTGAGTGAGTGCCACTGGAGGTGTCCCTAGGGAGCAATTTAAACAATGCCTTTTATCTGAAAAGACAGTGTTTACAGCAAAAAAGCCTTTAGGGACATGCTATACACACTTAAGCTGTATTTGTTCTGGTGACTATAGTATCCCTTTAAGACTAAGCGTGAAACATTGCAAGGGAAATAATGCTATATAATGTCTAATAACTTTAATTATCCCAATATTTCTGTAAAGCATGAATGAATATAAATAAAACTAAAATTTGTGTGAACTTACATGTGACTTTATGAAATCCATTCATACTTAAAAAAATATTTTAACATTTTACACTACGTTTATCACACTTTAGTGAAACAATTTTTTTTAAAGAATACCTTAGATATAAATTGTCACAATCAGTTGTATCTGAGTTAAATATATTCCTACTAACATCGAGAAGCTTCATTAACAGTCAGAAACACAGAAGAATCCAGAAACTACTGGATATCAATGTGTGTTTAGATCATTTGAGTTACATCACATGGCAAATTAAATGTATTAAAAGATGCAGTGAATAAATAATTAGGGCATCTTAATCAGGATGTTCATTGTGCTGATTTGTTGATTGCACAGATAAATTTTACTCGTTTATCAGCAGCACAAAACAGAAGATTTTTTAATTGGAAAAAAGTTCTCTATGCAATGTTATCATCTAAGCTAGTATAATAAGCAACTATTACAAGACTCTACAGTACTCTGAGAATTAGTACAAACACAACTAAAATAAAACAGAACTGTGTACTTAAAAGGTGCAGAAAATGCCCTGGAGAACGTCAGAGAATAAAATGGACGCGAATGAGACCAGTAACGTCTGGGCCAATAGGGAAAGGCCAGACCTCTGCACAAATGCTGGAATCTGGGCAATATCCCAATGCAGAATCGTGAAATCAAAGAGGTGCTTAGCAGGTTCCACAGATTGTCAGTGTTCATCAATAGGTGGAAAGCTTGGAGTAAAGCAAGCAATATCCCGCAGAGGGTGTGTCTTATTTTACCCTACACTCTGGGCTCATGGTTTCTGAAACCCCTCCGACACAAACGTTATGGCTCCTGTACCTGTTCTCCAGAGTACCTAGCTGAGTTAAGATTGAAGTATCAGTAAATAGCAGTATGCAGCATGGTTACAGTCAAGTATGTCCTGATTGTAGGACACAAATGTCTTCTTCCATCATGGCAACCATGCCTTGATCTATAGTCAGGTCTTCCCTTTGGACCTCCAAGTTCATGTGAAAATAGATCTTGAATGTGCCTTAAGGAACACTGTAGATGCTACCGTCCTGATGCCCATTATAAATTAGGTCCTGTTGCTGTGTTAAAAAAAATAATCTAATTTAATTGAAATAAATTAACCTATTTTTCGAGTGCCAGGTCTTCCGCGTTGCTGCCGCAAATTCTTCCTCAGGGTGCCAATCCAATGCTCCTCATAGAAGACTTTAGCATTATGGACTTTAGGCACATGTAATGCAATAAAATGAAGTTGTTAAAATGCCTACAGTGTCCTTTTAGGAGAGCCTTAATGTCGTCATTTATGTCTAGGGTAGTCTCATCATCATCATCTAACAAGATCTGATGTAGGCATTCCCAAGTGGGAAAGCTATGAAGGTTATCCAATAGCTGCTCTTTCTCTGACGTATTCTGAGCAAGCTCTGCACTTTTTTAAAATTTAATGGGATTCCTACAAGAACCCATTGTCAGAGAGAGTTGAACTAAACTCCAAATGTGTCAAAAATTTACTTTACAGCCCAAGAACGAGACTGCAAGTCTAGCAAAATCTTGTGAAGTTTGACAGTTAGCTTGATTGATGGGTCATAGAGATAAGACATTTGTGATGTGATTTGCATCACAAAATTAAAATAACCCCTTATACAAAGTGGTAGTTGGAATTCATAATGAGAAATTATTGTGATGCTATACCGCCATCTACTGATCAATGTCTATAAGACAATCAATAGAAGAATGTACACTCACCTAATCCCATTGGTCACTTTAAATTAGTGACGTAAAGAAACTTAAGAGAAGATTTTCTTTATTGGGGACAAAGAGAAAGAGGGGAGATCAGAAAAAAAGAAAGCCAGAGAGAGCGATCAATGGTAAGATCCAGAGGGTTGTATGTAAGATCATCAGATAAACACGGAAAAGAAACACACCCTGGAACAACCTAACACTCTGCATTTCCAACTGAATTCTGGGACTTAGTTAAAAATCTTTCTAATCAGAACTATCTCTATATTTCTACACTTCTGTCTAAACCTATTTGCACACACATGGGATTATATCTCCAAGCCTAAGGAATTGCTACCAAGAGAGCTGGAAAATATGCTGGTTTAATTTAATTTTAATATTTACTAAAATCAGAAATATACCTGAATAATGCTGATCAGATCTTATGAAATTACATTTAGCTGAGAAATATATAATTCCATATTTCATATCTGCAGATGGAATAAATCAATAATATATTTACTGGTAACTTGCCAAGTTTAGCATATTAAACAATTATCCAGAGATTTTGACCTATCTGAATTTAGGGATAGTTAATGTTTAATCATAAAAGTTAATCATCTGCAATATAAAACTTGGTTAACAATATTTTTTTTTGGTTACTGGATGGAAAATAATACTTAAATTGACTATTTGTGTGAGAAATATTGTATCTTTAAGTTGCAATATTCAAGTGTTTAGCCTGTGAGAATTGCAGCCAGCAGTGATTGAGTTAATTCTAGCAAACAGTCAGCATCTATAAATTAATCTACTCATGTTGCTGGATATGTTGATATTAAGCTATGTGACGAGAGCAATCTCGCCACATTGCATTGGAGAAGACTGGTTGCTCGTCTGCTGCCTTTGGATTATGGCCCCATGTTAACCCCTTAAGGACACATGACATGTGTGACATGTCATGATTCCCTTTTATTCCAGAAGCTTGGTCCTTAAGGGGTTAAAAGACCTCTTTTCCCCTGCAGAAAAGACTTAGTCGTGCTTTTCTGCCCGGTGTTCGGTAGATTCAATCTACCGAACAATCGCACGAATGACTAGACCACCTGGGAGCTGGAGTGTGCCGGCAATTAGCCTCCCAGAAGCTGCGGTTAACCGCAGCTTAATTGACGAATACTGGGTGGCCGCCATTAGTATACCGAACACGAGGTCGCGGCCATTTTAAACACATGAACGCACAGCGGTGTTCTACGCCTTACTCATGGAACTAAAAACGGACACAGTTTGGCGCGAACACCGCTGAAGCCGCCGACCTCCCTTCTTGTTCGGTGGAAGTACACGAATGGCCCGGTATTCGGTAGTTGTACCTGACTGCACTATACCCCAGATAGGAATCCCATGGAGCTCATTCGTATGAGAACTGACTTTGTGAAGACTTTGGCTCCATGGCGATTAAACTGTATTCGTGTGGTCTGAGCGCCATTCGCTTAATAATGTGCGCTCAGACCTGAGCTATCTGGGGATATGTTAAATGTATAGTTTTATTGTAACTTGTGTCACATAGTGTATTTTAATAGTAATTCTTATTTTAGTATTCCCACATGCATAATGGCGATTTGCCTTTGTCCTGGGAGATAATTTTAACTACTTCTCAATTATCTCCAGGGCAGAGGGGAGGAAGCCAGGATGCATTGTGGGAATATAATGTGACTGTGTGTCCTATTTTGCTGATTGTCTGTCTTTTGTCACAGTCTCCCATTTGGTTCCCTAGGGGAGTGTCCACCAGGTGGGAGACCTGCATAAATACTGGGCAGGTAGCCCTCATTAAACAGACCACTGCTTGACCCTCAACACGGAGCCTTGTCTCATCTTTGGGGGGGATTTACTGAAAGCTGATAGAGACTGATTGCTAGGAGTGTAAGCCGCTTGGATGCTTTTCCTATTCGTCTGCTAGCAGCTATTAGTATGGTTCCAGTTCGTGAGTTTGGAGTGTTATATTGTATGCCATTCGGGAGTTTGGAGCATTCCCTTACATGCGGTTTGGGAGTTTGGTGTTCTACAGTAGCTGTGCCTGCATCTCTGAAAGGAGACGATCGCCTAAACGGTTTTAACCCCTTGTGTGCTGAAACGGTCCGTTACAAGCTATCTTTAACTATGGTTATTGTGTCATAAATGTTATCATATCGTATACTTATTGTGATACCTAAATAGTCACTAATATTGTCATGCATGTTACATATTATTAATTATTTGTCACAATAAATCATATTTTTATAATCGGTTTTGATAATTGTGTGAAATACAAATCCTCTAATAAACGTACTCCAGGGTCTATAAGAGTTAAAATAGTGGTTAATTCTTCGCTTTAAATCAATCAAGGGGAAACAGTGGCAAAATCTAAAATTTTTATATTAATAAAAAGTATTAAATGCATTTTTGATAATTTTTATAAAAATATTATTTTTAATATTTATTCATCCAGCCCAAGTGATTGGCAGGGATCCTGGCATATATTCACGCCAAGCTGACCTTCCAATTCTTTGTGCAGACCCGCCTCATTTCTGGGCTGGTCCACACCTTGGGACAGTGTCAGTGACATGATTTGTGTTGATTGCCCTCCTTCTATTACCCTGTCCACCAACACCCTACTTTCCAGGACCCTGATGTTGGGAGGTATGGCTTTGGTTGAGAGATGAAAGCAAGAGGTTTTTCAAAGAGTATGTGTATTCTTATAAATGCATCCTGTGAGCTCCAGCCCCACCTCCAACAGATACATGCCACTTGGGAAGCATGGCTGCTTTAGTATTTTCCGTCAATAAGATTCTGTAATTAGGCCAATCATAATTGTCAGCACAGGCCAATAGGCTCTTAATCCAGCCCTGGTCCCAGGACCTTGCCAATGCCCCAAAATCTGATTCTGATTACATTATTAAGGTATGTGTTTATTTTGTCAAGTAAGAAAGTAAAAAGCTCAAAGAAAACACTTTTATGGAGACTTCCCCACTTATAGTTCAACATTTCACAGTCTATGACAATTACTGGACCACACTACTAAATCTCATGAATCGTAGGTTTGATTAGGTTTTACAGTAGTGCCATCAGTAATTATTTTCATTAAAAAGATATGGGGCTTAAGACTGAAAAAAAAAAATAAATATATATATATATATATAACCCCATGATCTATATACATTACCCCATAATCCATGCATGTGTTTCTTTTCTGAATGCCCTAACCCCATTCCATAGAATATTATTCTGTTGAATTAAAGGACCACTCTAGGCACCCAGACCACTTCAGCTTAATGAAGTGGTCTGGGTGCCAGGTCCAGCTAGGGTTAACCTATTTTTTTTTATAAACATAGCAGTTTCAGAGAAACTGCTATGTTTATAAATGGGTTAATCCTTCCTCCAAAGCCTCTAGCGGCTGTCTCATTGACAGCCGCTAGAGGCGCTTGCGTGATTCTCACTGTGAAAATCACAGTGAGAGCACACAAGCGTCCATAGGAAAGCATTGTAAATGCTTTCCTATGCGACCGGCTAAATGCGCGCCCAGCTCTTACCGCGCGTGCGCATTCAGCCGAATGGGCGGAGAGGAGGAGGATCGGAAGAGGAGAGCTCCCCGCCCAGCGCTGGAAAAAGGTAAGTTTTTACCCTTTTCCCCTTTCCCTAGCTGGGCGGGAGGGTATGTTTTCCTGGCACTATAGTGGTCCTTTAATATCTCCCTGATCATTTCCATTTTTCCACTTCCCCTTCCCAGTTGTTATACTACCATATATTTTTAATCCTTGGGTTGTGCTTTTCATTTTCTTTTTTATTGTGAAGGTTTATTTTTTTGCTGTATTTACAGTTAAATTTAAAATATTGAGCAGATGTCTTTGCATAATTTCAGCTGAATTCTCTTTCACAGAGCACTTGATGTACTTTCCTGTTGCTAATAAAATATAATTAAAGGTCCACTATAGTGTCAGGAAAAAAAAATTGTTTTCCTGGCACTATATGGTGTTTAGGTCCCCCCCATCCTCATGGCCCCCCTCCCGCTGGGCTCTAGGGGGAGGAAGGGGTTAGTCCCTTACCTTTCTCCAGTGCCGGGTTCCCTCAGCACTGGGGACTCTTTTCCCTCTTCGACCAAATGTGCATTCAGTGAGTCCATAGGAAAGCATTCTCAATGCCTTCCTATGGACGCTGGCATCTTCTCACTGTGAAAATCACAGTGAGAAGCACAGAAGCGCCTCTAGCGGCTGTTAATGAGACAGCCACTAGAGGCTGGATTAACCCATATGTAAAATATGTAAAATTTTAAAATTAACCCATATGTAAAATTAAACCATATGAAACTGCCATGTTTACAGCAGGCAGAGTTAACCCTAGATGGACCTGGCACCCAGTCCACTTCATTGAGCTGAAGTGGTCTGGGTGCCTATAGTGGTCCTTTAAATAAAGACGCGAATGAAGTATTCAATCATATTACCAAGTAAATAATTAGCAGCATTGCATTATTTTGTTGAGTACACTTGCCAGAAGGAAACTAGGGATGTGGCAGTTTTTAGTTAACTATTCTTACCTACCAACCTTACTTAAAAGATTAAGGGCCCTGACGACCCCAAAGAATAACATCGGGTTACAAAAGACTCTTGGCAAGGTCACATTAGCTGAGAAGATCTCAGATGAAACTCAGATGAGTAACAGAGCAATTTAAAATAGCTTTGCTCTCTGTCTGAGCGATATACAATGCACATGTCTGTAAAGACTGGAAACTCTGACCCAAGACATAGTACTAAGACCTTTAATGGTTTATTTATTTGATAAAAGCTTCACGAAGATAAATGGTACAGCATTTATGTTAACTACAACAATTATTAAAAATTGGTGTCATGTCTCCTTCATGCATCATGTGTACCAAAGAAATATCTTCCTTCATTTGATGTAGACATTTTATTTTGTAAATTGTTGCTCAACAACAAGAATGTCTATACTCAAGATATATTGCCCTTGACATCATGCAGTCTGCAATCTCTTTCAACCTTTTAGTGGTGTTCACTGATAGGATGAATTATTACTCTGTATAAAGCATTGAAACATAATGTTATTTTACTGTAAAGGAATACTTTTCTTAATTCAGGAATTTAGGAAATCAGAAATAATTCAAGGTGTATTAATGAGTATGATGGGGACAAATTGTTGTTTTTTTTATTAAATAAAGTTATTTGAAACAGAAATGAGGAAACAGAAGTTCCTTGAATTTCCTTGACTAAGCTGTTTAAAAAAAATGTGTTGTAAATGCACCCTTAATTGTACAACCTTTCAATTACTACTGAGGCTGGTTTGCCAATATAATACTAACTCTATCCGGTGTACTACAATGTAGATCAATTGCATAAAAAGGATTTGTCATGACACAGTCAGGCAGGCTGTAATGAACATGTATCCTGCTGTTTAAATAGCTTTACTTAAGTTATAATCATTGATCCCTTACAGCCTCAATAAAGTTTCTGAAAGTCTTCTTTAAAACACATTACTGTTGTAGGACATTTATATCATTTTCTGTAGGAGCAAATAACTATATAAGTGTATACTTAGATTATTTTATTTACATGTCATGGTATGTTTCAAATATATTATGAATAGTGATGTCCCGAACTGTTCGCTGGCGAATAGTTCCCGGCGAACATCGCTTGTTCGCGTTCTCTGCGGACGGCAAACATATGCGCTGTTCGGCCCGCCCCTTATTCGTCATCATTGAGTAAACTTTGACCCTGTACCTCACAGTCAGCAGACACATTCCAGCCAATCAGCAGCAGACCCTCCCTCCCAGACCCTCTCACCTTCTGGACAGCATCCATTTTACATTCATTGTGAAGCTGCATTCTTAGTGAGAGGAGGGACAGTGTTGCTGCTGATTTGACAGGGAAATTGATAGCTAGGCTAGTGTATTCAGTGTCCACTACAGTCCTGAAGGACTCATCTGATCTCTGCTGTAAGGACAACACCCCAAAAAGCCCTTTTTAGGGCTAGAACATCAGTCTGCTTTTTTTTTCTGTGTAATGTAATTGCAGTTGCCTGCCTGCCAGCCTGTGTGTCAGGCTCACAGCATATACTGTGCCCACTTGCCCAGTGCCACCACTCACTCACTGGTGTCACAATAGCTTGCATTTAAAAAAAACAAAAACTTTTTGGACTGTAATAAAATAGCAGTCAGTTTCCTTCACTAGTGTGCGTTTCAGGGCCTGCCCAGTGCCACCACTCACTCAGTGGTGTCCCAATAGCTTGCATTTAAAAATAACAAAAACTTTTTGGACTGTAATATAATAGCAGTCAGTTTCCTTCACGAGTGTGCGTTTCAGGGCCTGCCCAGTGCCACCACTCACTCACTGGTGTCACAATAGCTTGCATTTAAAAAAAAACTAAACCTAGGAGCACTGTTAGCTAAATCATTCAAGGGATAGGGAGTTAGTATATCTTGGAAAGTTTTGTAATAACTTACATCAGGGGTTCTACCGATTTTTAATATAAATACGATACCATAAAGATTTATTCATAACTAGTGATGTCGCGAACATAAAATTTTCGGTTCGCGAATGGCGAACGCGAACTTCCGCAAATGTTCGCGAACCGGCGAACCGCCATAGACTTCAATAGGCAGGCGGATTTTAAAACCCACAGGGACGCTTTCTGGCCACAATAGTGATGGAAAAGTTGTTTCAAGGGGACTAACACCTGGACTGTGGCATGCTGGAGGGGGATCCATGGCAAAACTCCCATGGAAAATTACATAGTTGATGCAGAGTCTGGTTTTAATCCATAAAGGACATAAATCACCTAACATTCCTAAATTGTTTGGAATAACGTGCTTTAAAACATCAGGTATGATGTTGTATCAATCTGGTAGTGTAAGGGTTACGCCCGCTTCACAGTGACAGACCAAACTCCCCGTTTAACGCACCACAAACAACTACAAACAGTCCATTTGCACAACCGCAAACTCCCCATTTGCACAAGGTTGGATACCAAGCAAGCCATGTCCCGTTCCTTGTCCTCACTGATGTCATTGAAGGTCTCTTCCTCCACCCAGCCACGTACAACACCAAGGGTCCCCAAAAGGTGACAACAAGCCCCCTGGGACGCCTGCTGTGTTTGGTCTTCCACCTCCTCAAAGCCACTTCTTCCTCCTCTTCTTCAGACTCCTCTCTCTGCGTTGCCTCTCTCTGCGTTATTATAAGGTGTGTTAAGTAGTACTATTCCTATCAGTTTAATCCCTGTTACGTCCCCTATCAGGGGACGTGTATATGGCATCGATTTTAGGAACCCGGAGATGTAAAAAGATGTTTGGTCGGTCCTCCTTCTTCAAATTTGGGACACTGCACATGCAATCTAATGTGCCACCAGATAGGAGTGGTGTGTTAAGGGCAAGTGGGCACAGTATACGCTGTGAGCCTGACACACATGCTGGCAGACAACTAACTGCTATTCAATCTATTACAATCAAAATTGTATTTTTTTTTTAAAATGTACACTACTGTTACACCAGATATGAGTTGCACGGGTGTGACACTGTGCCCTGGCAGGCCCTGAAACGCACACGCATGAAGGAAACTGACTGCTATTATATTACAGTCCAAAAAGTTTTGTTTGTTAAATGCAAGCTATTGTGACACCGGATATGAGTGCTGGCACTGGGCAAGTGGGCACAGTATACGCTGTGAGCCTGACACACACGCTGGCAGACAACTAACTGCTATTCAATCTATTACAGTCAAAATTGTATTTTTTTTTTTTTAAATGTACACTACTGTTACACCAGATATGAGTTGCACGGGTGTGACACTGTGCCCTGGCAGGCCCTGAAACACACACTCGTGAAGGAAACTGACTGCTATTATATTACAGTCCAAAAAGTTTAGTTTTTTTTAAATGCAAGCTATTGTGACACCAGTGAGTGAGTGGTGGCACTGGGCAGGCCCTGAAACGCACACTAGTGAAGGAAACTGACTGCTATTATATTACAGTCCAAAAAGTTTTGTTTTGTTTTTTAAATGCAAGCTATTGGGACACCAGTGAGTGAGTGGTGGCACTGGGCAGGCCCTGAAACGCACACTAGTGAAGGAAACTGACTGCTATTTGTGACAGATTCATCTGCATTGTTGGTTCGTCTGTTTCCCTTTTGTTCGCGGAATTGCCTGTTCCTATAACCCTGTTCGTGTAATTTGCAAAATACCGATTGAAACTACCGAACGAACGACCACCCAGGAGAGGAGTGTGCTGCTGGTTAACCTCCTGGCCCCCATTAGAACGTTGTGGTTAACCGCAGACACCTCTCCATTCCATTCGTACGGGTGGTCGTCGTTCGCATGTCGACCACGAGGCAGCGGCCATTTTGGGACATACGAACACAGAGCGGTGTTCGGTACAAACTGTATGGAACTAAAAACGGACACTTAAACTACCGAACACCGCTGAAAAGCTGCTGCCTACCTTCCTTTTCGACAAGGCATGCGAACGTCGGTCGTTCGGGAGTTTTATTCATTCGTATGGACTTTCACCCCGACAGCCATCCCATGGAGTCATTCGTATACCGAAGGACTGGTGAAGGACTTTGACTCCATGGCGATTCGACTAGATACATCAGATCTGAGCGCTATTCGGTGAAAACATGCACTCAGATCCAGGCTGTCTGGGGATACGTTACACGAACTATATGCATTCGGTATTTCTTCAGTTATGTATTTTAATGTATTTTTATTACTGTAAGTTAAAATGGCGATTGTCTCTACCTTGGGAGATAATTAGGTTTCTTCCTAATTATCTCCGGGGTAGAGAAGACGGATTTATGGGTAAGATGGGAAGGGCTATTATTGAAGCCACTGTGATTGGCTACTGTCCAATATGTTTTACAGTCTTCCACAAGGTCCCCTCGGGGAGTGTCCACCTTGTGGAGACCTGCATAAATACCGGGCAGGTAGCCCCCATTAAACAGAACTTCATTTGACCCTCAAGACGGAGCTTGGTCTCGTTTGTGGGGGGAATTATTACTGGGACAGCGCTTTCGTTATTTCTAGCTGTGGAAGGCGTTCGACTGTTTAGCTGATCGGGAGTTGCAGTGTTCGTGGACTTCGTTCGGGAGTTTGGCGATCGGCTGGATTTAAACTGCATTTCTGGAAAAAGGGATTATTGCCTAAACGGCGGCTTCATCTACCCGACGGTACGTGTCGTAACACTATTATATTACAGTCCAAAAAGTTTAGTTTTTTTTAAATGCAAGCTATTGTGACACCAGTGAGTGAGTGGTGGCACTGGGCAAGTGGGCACGGTATATGCTGTGAGCCTGACACACAGGCTGGCAGGCAGTCAGCTGCAATTACATTACACAGAAAAAAAAGCAGACTGATGTTCTAGCCCTAAAAAGGGCTTTTTGGGGTGCTGTCCTTACAGCAGAGATCAGATGAGTCCTTCAGGACTGTAGTGGACACTGAATACACTAGCCTAGCTATCAATTTCCCTATCAAATCAGCAGCAGCTACACTGTCCCTCCTCTCACTAAGAATGCAGCTTCACAATGAATGTAAAATGGATGCTGTCCAGGAGGTGGGAGGGTCTGGGAGGGAGGGTCTGCTGCTGATTGGCTGGAATGTGTCTGCTGACTGTGAGGTACAGGGTCAAAGTTTACTCAATGATGATGAATAGGGGGCGGACCGAACAGCGCATATGTTCGCCATCCATGGCGAACGCGAACAAGCTATGTTCGCCAGGAACTATTCGTTGGCGAACAGTTCGGGACATCACTATGTATATATATATATATATATAAATATATACAAACACACACACCATTCTGGAGAATAATTTGATACCATGCAAAATATGAGTACAGTTAAAAAAGGATTCAAGTGATAAGTTTCTGCTAAAATGCAACATTATTTTACTGGATATAAGTGTCTAAAAGTCAGCATTTGATCTGCTATTAGATAAACAAAAACAAACAATAATTTCTGTTGGATTATTATTTTACAAACATACAGAATAATGCTTTAGATTTGATAAAGAAAGGAACTCCTGGAAGTCCGTAATTACATATTTCTGTAAGGCCAATAAAAAGTATTAAAAGAAACTGCAATACTTCACAATTTTTAATCTACATTACTGGAAAAACATATTTATGCAGATACACACACATACACATACACAAACACTGAAAAACAGCTTTTATGCTGATGTTTATAATTTTCCCAGAGTTATATGGAATTTCCATCCATAGCTGCACTGTTCTTTTCTCATTTAGGTGAACAAGCATCAATGTTATCCCCTGGGAAAAACAGAAAAAGTAGTTTGATGAATGGCTGAATGCCTCAGGGATATTCCCAATGATGTATTGTTTCTAATAATGGTGCCAGCAGCATATATGCCCTCTGCCTCTGAGCTTTTAAACTTGTTTTTTTCTCACTTGTGACATGATTGTATTTTTTTGAGCAAAAATATGATAGAACTCAGCACCTCATTTTTATCTCAATCTGATATTCTATTTATATACTGAAGAATTGTGTAATATGTCTACTTTAAAATGCCAGTGGTGCTTGAAGATGTTCTACAAACAGATTTTTATCTCTATGTATTAAGCAACTGGCGCTAGTTTTTTTATTTTTTGCACAGCTGATCAATTTAGATTAAGAGTAAAAGTATAAAATCTGAAATTTTTACTAAAGGAGCACATGAAGCATGCTTTCTAATTAAATTGTAAATTTTCTAATATATTAATGTATAGCATCAACACACCCGGAGGCAAATAAAAACAACACTGTCCTAGATTCAGCAGCTTTGAAAGATTGTTTTCTCTGCTCTTCTGAATTATTCAACTAAGTATAGACACAACTGTAGTTTTTTAAAGTTTCTAATGCACGTGTGTGGTTTCCTTTTGCAAAGACTTACTGTTCTACAACAGATTTCCATGCATTTACAAAGGTTAGAATCCAAATACATTAGCCCCAGCATTAAACTGTACAAATGGACAGGGTGCATAAGGAACTGCATCTCATTATACTTTGAGTGGTTTGATATTATCAGCTTTTGTTATGTCTGCTACCTCTAATAAAGGATTTGGCAGTGCATGCATTGTTTTCTTTTGTGTTTTCTTCATTTCTTGTCCTGTAGCTTGGGTATTACAAATTATAATGATGACATGTATTCGTACTTAATTTCTGTAATTTTAATTTTTGCGATCATAGGCCGTTGCTGCAATATGCTCTTTTCCAATTTAATTGTGTAGAGTTTATTACTAGACAGAGAAGAAGGGGAAGGTGTGTCTCCTTAATTATCTTAGATGAATTACCTGGCCAATAGGTGCAATGGGGAGGATATAACCATTGTAATGCAGACATGGTAGATTACCAGGTAATTAAAATTATGGTATGAATACATTTTCCAATTCATTGCAATTAACTTTTTAAATAAATTCTAATTCACTGATACCTACCCCCGTGCTCAAGTGAGGTGATTGAAAGCCTGTACCACTAAACGTGAACTTAGTACAAAATTTAAGAGCTGAAGTTTAGGATATTTATATAGAAGAAGGCAACAGAAATGAAGGCAACAGAACTTACATAAATAGGAACAATACAACTATCATGCTAGTTTTATTACAAATAAAAAGGTATATATAAACGTTTTCAGGAGAAGAGACAGTTACTTGAATAATTATATAGAGTGAAAAAAAAGAAATTATATCCTTTATATTTATATTAAGGCCTGGAATTTATATATTTATTTTGCTGTTATCCTGAAATTTTTTTTTACTACTTACCTTGACCTTTTGATTTAAGTATGTGTGTAAGCAAAATATTAGAATACTTTGATGCTTCCATGCTGTAGTTGATTATTTTTGAAAAGTGCATTTTGCAAATGATCCCCTACTCCTGAGCACAGATGTAGAATGCTAAGGAAGATGAAAGAATATTACTTTTCATATAATAGGGTATCTATTTATCTGTACCTTTAAGCCTTTAAGCTGTACAAGATAGATAGATCTATGGAGTTTGCCAAGTTAGGTGTAAGCAGCGCCGGTGTTCCATCAAAATCCCCAACCCCATTTCTGTATATATATATATATATATATAGCAAGTAACATTATATATACACAGATCTCTGGGCCCCTCCTGCTTTATTATATTAAGAGGTGGCCCAGAGATCTAATTCTCCATCTCCTGCAGCATTCAGTCCTCTTCTCTGCCGAGCCATGGCTCGTGAGAGGAAAGGACCTGATGGTGGAGATGGAAAATCAGATCTTTGGGCCCCCTCTTCACAAGACACCTTTTTATGCCACTGGACCAACAAGAAATCTTGTGTCCCCCCTTCCTGCCCACAGGTAAGAGGTAGGGAGGGGGGAAATACATTTTATTATACATTAAAAAAAACTATATCCCTCCCCACAGCTCACAAACACACATACACTACATCCAGTACACACCACTAAACACACACATACACTACATCCAGTACACACAACTAAACACACACATACACAACATCCAGTACACACCACTACATACACACATACACAACATCCAGTACACACCACTACAAACACACATACACTACATCCAGTACACATCACTACAAACACACATACACTGCATCCAGTACACACCACAAAACACACACATATACTACATCAAGTACACACACCACTAAGCACACGCATATACTACAACCAGTACATACCACTAAACACACACATACACTACATCCAGTAAACACTAGAGTTGAGTGAACCCGAACTGAAAATTTCTGGTTCGTAACGAACATTAAGTTTTTTGGACCCAGGACCCAAACACGGACATATCACTGTATGTTTGGGTTGGAGTTCGGTGATTTAATGACACGTTTTGAAAGGCCGCAGGGCAGCCAATCAACAAGCGTTTGACTTGTGTGCCCTTAGAAGCCATCACAGCCATGCCTACTAATGGCATGGCTGTGATTGGCCAGTGCAGCAAGTGAACCCAGCCTCTATAGAAGCTGGTCACTTAGTATTAGTAAATAACGCCCCTACTCACTATATCGCGAGTAGGGGTGTGTCTATTAAACAGTGAGCAGCCTCTGGCTGCTCAATGTTAACATTTTTTTTATCTCTAAATAACAATAAGGGGGGACCTACTGTCCTCCCCCCTGCCCCCATCCCTGAGCGGTGGGTGGGGGCCATAAATACAAATTGGAGGGGGGCCTAATGTCCTCCCTCTGGCCCCCACCCCTGAGCAGTGGGTGGGGGCATTAAATAAAAATTGGGGGGGACCTAATGTCGTCCCCGGCGGCCCCCACCCCTGCGCTGTGGGTGAGGGCCCTAAATAATAATAAGGGGGGACCTAATGTCCTCTCCCCCCAGTCCCCACCCCTGAGCGGTGGGTGGGGGCCAGAAATAAAAATTGTGGAGGGACCTAATATCCTCCCCCAGCCCCCACCCCTGTGAGGAGGTTGGGGCCCCTAAATAACAGTAAGGGGGAACCTACTGTCCTAAATGGTGTGTGGGGGCCATAAATAAAAATTGGGGGGGGACCTAATGTTCTCCCCCCCCAGCCCCCACCCCTGAGCGGTGGGTGGGGGCCAGAAATAAAAATACCTCCCCCAGGTGACTAGGGGTCCCCAAACCCCTAGTCACCCACAGTCTCCCAAAAAAATTACCCCTACCTACCCCCCTCTCTAAATGAGGAGGGACCCTTGTCCTAAAAAAATAGATACCATTATTTTCTGTTTTTCTTCTAAAATCTTATTTTTTCAAAAGTTGTTAATCTCAGAATAACCGACGCATTTAAAAAAAAAAAAAAAAACGAGCGCAAAAAAAATAATCCATCTTCACCCGGTGAGGGCTCCGCGCAGACTGAGCTCTGCAGGGCGGGGAAGGCTTATAAAGCCTTGCCCCGCCCTGCAATTAGGCTCAGAGCACTCTGATTGGTGGGTTTAAGCCATCCAATCAGAGTGCTCTGACAGGTAAATGAAGAGACTGACAGGTAAGTCTCTACATTTACCTGTCACAACACTCTGATTGGTTGGTTCTTTGGAATTTTCCCATGCTGTGTAAAATGACACAGAGCACTCTGATTGGTTAGCTTGAAATCCAGCCAATCAGAGTGCTCTGTGTCATTTTGCACAGCTTGGGAAAGTTCTTTGGAATTTTCCCATGCTGTGTAAAATGACACAGAGCACTCTGATTGGTTAGCTTGAAATCCAACCAATCAGCGTGCTCTGTGTCATTTTGCACAGCTTGGGAAAGTTCTTTGGAATTTTCCCACGCTGTGTAAAATGACACAGAGCACTCTGATTGGTTAGTTTGAAATTTGAAATCCAACCAATCAGCGTGCTCTGTGTCATTTTGCACAGCGTGGGAAAGTTCTTTGGAATTTTCCCACGCTGTGTAATTTCACTCATAACACTCTGATTGGTTACTTAATCCACCAATCAGAGTGCTCTGTGTCATTTTACACAGTGTGGGAAAATTCCAAAGAAATTTCCCACGCTGTGTAAAATGACACAGAGCACTCTCATTGGTGGATTTCAAGCCAACCAGAGTGTTGTGACAGTTAAATGTCTTACCTGTCAGTCTCTTTATTTACCTGTCAGAGTACTCTGATTGGATGGTTTAAACCCACCAATCAGAGTGCTCTGAGCCTAATTGCAGGGCGGGGCAAGCCCTCCATGGGTGAAGAAGGATTTTTATTTTTTTGCGCTCTGTTTTTTTTTTTTTTAAGTGCGTAGGTTATTCTGGATTTTTATTTGGCCTTTTTTGGAGCTGAAAAAATAAGATTTTAGAAGAAAGAAGACATCAAATGGTAAGTCTATTTTTTTTTACAGGTATTTAGACAAGGGTCCCCCCTCATTATTTTTAGGATGAGGGGCGTAAGTAGGGGTAATTGTTTGGGGTGAAGGGGGTGACTAGGGGTTTGGGGACACCAAGTCACCTGGGGGGGATTTTTATTTAGGTTCCCCCCCCTCAATTTTTATTTATGGCCCCACCCACCTCTCAGGGGTGGGGGCAAGGGGGAGGACAGTAGGTCCCCCCTTATTGTTATTTAGGGACCCCACCCACCATGCAGGGGTGAGGGCTGAGGGTGAGGACAGTATTGTTATTTAGGGCCCCCACCTGCCACACAGGGGTGGGGGCCGGGGAGGAGGACTTTAGGTTCCCCCCTATTGTTATTTAGGGCCCCCACCCACCGCTCAGGGGTGGGGGCTGGTGGTGTGGACATTAGGTCCCCCCTAATTGTTATTTAGGGCCCCCACCTGCCGCACAGGAGTGGGGGCCGGGGATGAGGACTTTAGGTTCCCCCCTTATTGTTATTTAGGGCCCCCAACCGCCACACAGGAGTGGGTGCCGGGAAGAGGACATTAGGTCCCTCCTAATTGTTATTTAGGGCCCCCACCCGCCGCGCAGGGGTGGGGGCCAGGGGGAGGACAGTAGGTCCCCCCCCAAATTCGTATGTAGGGCTCCCACCCATCGCACAGGGGTGGGGGCAATAGTTTTATTTTTTTATTTTTTTTTTACAGTGAGCAGCCACTGGCTGCTCACTGTTTACTAGACACACCCCTACTCACGGTATAGCGAGCAGGGTTTGACTTTACTAATACTAAGTAATGTTTACTTAGTATTAGTAAATGTGGCTGAAAGATAGCTCCCTAATTCTGTGTGAATTAGGAAGTTATCTACTAAGCAGCTGCTTATTTTGTTATTTTTAAGTTATTTCTCTATCCACATTTGTTTGCAGGGCACTTGTCCTACTCTTACCCCCATTTTACTTCCTTTTCCAGCCCTCTAGTCCTTTCCTGGAGTTTTTTAGAGCCATTTTTTTGGCCAAAAGTTTGGGTCCCCATTGATTTCAATAGGGTTCGGGTTCGGGGTCAAGTTTGGGGTCAAGTTCAACCCTGAACCCGGACTTTTTTTCAAAGTTTGTCCGAACCCGCGGGACCCGAACATCCAGGTGTCCGTTCAACTCTAGTACACACCAGTACAAACATGCATACACTTCATCCAGTACACACCACTACAAACATGCATACACTACATCCAGTACACACCCCTACAAACACACATACACTACACCCAGTACACACCACTATAAATACACGTACACACTGCATCCACTACACACAGACACACACTGCATCCACTACACAAACACAGACACTGCATCCACTACACAAACAAACACATTGCATTCACCACACATACACACACTGCATTCACTACACAAGCACAGATACTGCTAGTACTACACAGACTGCATCCAATACACAAACACAAACATTACATCCATTACATACTCTTTATACAATACATAAGCTCAGACACTTCATTAATCACACACTGCATAAATTAATAGATGTTAGTGTGTTTTGGAGAGCGTGTTTTTTTGGGAGGGAGGTGGCAGCATTTCATCTATGGACCTAGGCAGCACATTGCCTTGGGCCGGCCCTGGGTGTAAGGGTAACTTGCTCCGATGATCGCAGGAGAAGTGCATATGCTCTGAACAATCATCTGGTTCTTGGTGGGCTATGTTAATAAATTGGAGTGTTAATGAAAATATTCTTTGTGACATATTTTGTCATCCAAAAGGAGCTGTTGGTATTTTATTTTTTTTTAAATCTTGAGCAAAAGTTATTTATTACTTAGTACAATTCTTAACAGTATTATGGTAAGAGAAAGAAGAAGAAAAATTAGGAAAGAAGAAAAGAAAATAAGGGGGAGAGAAAAAAAAATACTCTTCAAGTTTACGAGAATTACTTTATTCTCTTTTTGCATTCCAACTATTTCACTTTCCTTCTCCTTAACCCATCCCTATTATTCTCTCTTCTTCCCCTCATTTCCCTCTCCTTCCCCTCTCATCTCCAGCTCTCTTCCTTTCCTATTTCCTTCCCCTATCTTACCCTTCTCCTTTATTTGCCCTTTCCTCTACCATATGTTTGCTTTCTCTTCTATTTTAGATTGACTATAAATCAATCACACAAAAGTATCTTGCATGGATAATCAAGAACATTCTGACCATTCATTCTATATAATTCATTTTTCTAAGAGAGAGGGTGTCAGGAAGGGGGTGGGTGGTGACTGTGTCACTGGAGGACATCGGCTCTTAATTTTTCCCGGGCCCCATAGCTCATTGTACTTCTGACCCGAGTTGTTCTCATTAGAGAATTTCACTTCCATATTGTATTGGAATTATATTTGATTTTTAATTTCTCTCCATGACAGAGGACCTAACTTCTTCAAGTTCCTTGCTATACATATTTTTATAGCCATAAATATATGAACCAATAGAATCTTTTGATTTGACTTACAGCTTGGAAAATTAATATAAAAAGGAACATATGCAGAAGTAGTGGGAAGTCAGAGATCAAAGGCTCAATGGTGTGTGGGGGCCATAAATAAAAATTGGGGGGGGACCCCCCTAGCCCCCAACCCTGAGCGGTGGGTGGGGGGCAGAAATAAAAATACCTCCCCCAGGTGACTACAAATGCTGCAATCTTTCTTTAGTGGTTGACAGATCCTTACAGTCCCACCATATATGCAATAATGAACCTCTCTCTGCTCCACATTGCCAACATAAGGATGAAAACTGAGGATGGATTCTACTTAGTCTAGTCGGGACAATGTAACCTCTATGTAGGAGTTTGAGATGAGTTTCTATCAAACCCATACAGTGAATATTTTTCTTAACCAAAGTTATGCCTTGAAGCCCAATAGAGTATAAATGTTGTTTAGATCTTGTTCCCATTTACTCCAGGAGAGTTCCTTTTCCTGAGGTACAAAAACTTGTTTAGACACAAAGTTCTTTACTCTTATATAATTAAATATTTCCTGTGCTGGTAAACCAAATTTATCTTGTAACTGTGGAAATGGGACAATTAGACCACTATTGATCAGACAGGACATATCTGTAATGCTGCTTAGCTTTCATTCCTGCAGATTAATGTCTCCTATCAAGAGCTCTAAGTATCTCACAAGAGTAGACAAAAAAAAAATTGTTTTTGAATATTAATCTTTTTTTTTTTACATTCTTGGTCGTGGCCCACAGCCTCTCTATTATAGGGTTATTAAATCTTAAAGTTCCTATAAATTTGCCCCTCGGCATCGAGGGCCATCAGAGCCATGCTAGTTTTTAGTAGATTAACTTTGTGAATCAGATTTATTATTTTTCTTATGTTATCTGATGTGCTCCTGCTCCCAACAAACCCACATTGATCCTCATGTATGACTGCCAGAATAACCTGTTTAAGCCTCTTGGACAGATTTTTTGAATAGATCTTGATATAATGATTTATCAGAGATAGGTCTGTAGCTGGTTACTTGAGTGTGGTCTTTTCCTGGCTTAAGAATTGGTATTATGGCAGCATCTCCATTGGAATTTATTTATTTTGCCTACTATAGTTAGAAGTTCTCAATAAGAAAGGGCTATTGTGCTACGTTTTTGGTAGAATAAGACTGAAAGCCTATCTGGGCCTGGCACTTTGCCTACTTTAGATCCTTTGATAGTTCCTTTAATTTCTAATATGGTAAATGTCTTATTAAAAAGATCTAAATTG
Organism: Pelobates cultripes; assembly: GCA_933207985.1. Classification (NCBI taxonomy): domain Eukaryota; kingdom Metazoa; phylum Chordata; class Amphibia; order Anura; family Pelobatidae; genus Pelobates; species Pelobates cultripes. Next base: position 137,308,139 of record OW240913.1, read on the forward strand.
GCTTCTGAAATTCTTGGGAGGTTAAGCTTTCTCAAGAATTGTTGCATTACCTCCATGGGAACATTGTTATGATCCATGTTGTATAATGCCCTATAATACTCCTCAAATGCCCTACCAATTTGTGCTGAGGTCAAACATTTCTTATTGCCTACTAAATTTTTCTTCACTACCTGAGATTTATTATTACTATTGAGTTTGTTTGTATAATCCTTACCTGTTTTATTATTAGACTGGTACCATTTCTGCCTCATTGCTAAAATGGTCCTATTAATCCTGTTATATGTTCTCTCAGCTATCTTGCCTCTAATGTTATTTATCTTACTTCTCCTAATGCTATCTTTCCAATTTGGCCAATGCAATAAGTAGTGTGTTTAAATTCTCCCCTCTTTTCTTTTTCAAATTTGACCCGGCCTTAATAAGCACTCCACGATCACACATTTGAATGCACACCATAATGTGATATCCATAACTTCTCCCTTATAGTTATTGCATAATGACTTCAGATTTTAACAGAATATCATTCAATCTCCACCTGTCTCTCACTTCATATTCAGAGTTATTTTAATTTCTAAAAATATGGGGGCTTGGTCTAACCAAGTTATTGATACAATCTTTGTATTTAGGATTTGCTCCAGAGTATTTGCCCTAGACAAAAAAGATCGATATGGGTATATGTTTGGTGAACCTTGGAGTAAAACGAATAGTCCCTTTCCAGGAGATGCTAAACTCTCCAACAATCATGTAGAAGATTTTTATCTAAAAAATGTCGTAGTGGTGAGGGCGTAGAGCGGGAGTCTGACTTCATTCTATTATTCTTCTTACCTATGTTATCATCAACAATGCAATTAAAGTCTCCTCCAATAATCAGTTAAATCTTCAATTATCTTTATAATTTTGTTTAAAAATCTACAAGGAGATTGATTTGGGGCATAAATATTTACAACTGTGTATGTAATGTTAATTTTAGCTATCAAAATAAGGTATCTTCCCCCTCATCCCCCTCTTCATGAACTGGTATAAACTTTACTTTATCTCCACTTTTTTGTGTTCCAGCTAAATTTGAACAAGACATTGTAGGGAACCTCTGAAATGTCCATAGTTTTGTTGCTGGCTATACCCAATGCATCTTTTGTACCATCGGAACATCTATTTTATCATATAGCATCCTATATAAATAACCTCTTTTTTTTGTTATAAATTCTTTATTTTCACTTCAACAGACGTTATGCACATGGTAATATTTGACCAGGGGCTTGCGCAGAAGCACATTAAGTTTACACTCCAGATATATTGTTTAAACAGTCGTATGTCTCACAGTAAAACATAGATTGGTGGTTTGCGCCCCAAAGTTTGGTTACATCAACGTTCTGTCAAAGCTTTTATATTTAAAACAAAAAACATGGGGGGCTCCATAGCGGAACTCCTATAACCAGCCTGAAATTAACTTTTCTCCCCCGAAAAACTATGAACCAGCAGCCATAAGAAGGCTGAGGGGACTCGAGCAACCACTCTTGTTATCCAGGTCGGCCCCGTCCTACCGGCAGCGATGTATGCGGGGCAGCTGGGATTGCGGCCTGTTTTGAGGCTCAGGCGGGAGAAGCGGACGATCTCCCATGCTTAGTCCGGCGGGACCTCTCGCATGCCTACTGAGGGCCCCATTCTCCCTCCCCTGTGGGCCGGGGGGTTATCCCGGATCCCACCGGAGGGGCAGAGACCACCTCTACCAACCGGTGAACGGATCAAATGGAGACCGCACTGCAAAATCCAAGATGGCCGTCGCACCCATTACAAGCCGGAGAACAAGCTCCCATCTGCAGCACTGGAGACAACACCTCTCACTGTTACCGACGGTCCTGAGGGCACCCTATTTTAACTATCACTCCACCTACACAAAGAGGAGCAACAGACACAGAACGCAAGCTTAATCTTGCACCCTAGGCTGATGTCAGCAGAAACACAAGACCGAGCACACTCCTCACCACCAAGTACCTAATCCCTCAAGCAATCAGTGGGAAACACAGGGGACTTGATCATGGCCAGGACGCCAGCCGACTCAGTACTGCTGCAAGAGCAACAAAGCGGCTGCTAACAGTGTATACTCATAATTCTAACACTGTATATTATTTTGTTTAGCATCTCCTTGTTTTCTGTTTTCTGATTTTACTATTGTTGATTTTATTACTGCAGAACTGCATGGAATAATGCCTAAGCACACATATGAGCTGTGTCCGACAAGCTCGGTGACTCTCTGCCCCCTGGTGGTTACTCTCAAGCAGTGTGGAGAAATCTACACTTGACACCATTTTATATAGCATGTACCTTAACAATCGTTGTTTGAATCGTACATCCATACACATAGAATGTGCATACAACTCTAATGCCTTAGCCATCTCACTAGCTATGTGTGCAGTTTCTTCTTGTACTCTAACTAACCTGCTGAACATCATCCATTTAAACACCACTCTGACAACTCAAATGTTCAGTTACTCAAGTTATCTATATTGAAAAAAAAAAATGTGTGAATTTCTATGCCACTGTCTAATATCTGTAATCCTTGCAGCATGTTGCGTGTTGTGGCATCTGTTCATATCTTGTGATCATCTGCACAACCAAAATAAAGAATAAAAAAAAAAAAAACATAAAAAATAACAAGGTAAGAAATGTACAATAAGTATATCTATCGACAATTATTGTGGTGTCAAGCGGTAAGAGGGTGCTACTAGGCGATCTAGCTTTTTCCGTGATAAGCCAATGTGGAAAATGTTAGGTATATACTGTAGAGCAGTAGACTCGATGCTGGTGTCTGTTCTAGCATCAGTTGCTATTTGTTATTATGTACGTTGCAGGTTTTATTTTTTGTTTACCCTGCCCTTACACCCTCGTTTTGATATATATTGTTACATTTTGATATATCCTAAAGTTAGTCTTACAGAAGAGTGGGTAGAGAAGGGAAATAGTGAAAGTAGGTTGAAGATAGTTACAAGAAATAGAAAGATATCTCCTGAGAGTCTGGGTTTGTGTCCCTTAGACTTAAGTGTAGGTAACGCGCTGTTGACTTGTTCAGAAGTCCCCATGATGAGAGGTGCCGCCAACTCTGTCAAGGGCTCTGAGTGTTTAGTATATTGAATGGTGCAGTTGAGAAGAGATTAGAAAAGAGCAAGGAAGGAAATAGAGGTGTTTAAGTAAAGTTCTGTAGTGCCGGTGGTCAGTCCAGGGGCTCTGTCCCCTGCTGTCCCAGTATCCACTTGTTGTGTGCCAATTCACTCATCGTATTGCTCCCATAGTTCCCACACCCTATTAAAGGTGTTGTGTGTTTTATCAGGTAGTTATCTTTTATCTTTTGCAGCACAAGAGACACATATGGTGTCTCCTGTTCTGCCCACTCTTGTGCCAGTGTTCTACACGCAGCTAGATAGATCATATTTAGGAGCTTTTGCTCATATTTATTTAAGTCTTCGGTAGGCCTAGATAATAGGCATGCCCAGCGGTTTAATGCAACACTTTGCTGCAGTATCTGAAAGCTTAAATCACCAATCTTTTGCCAATATTGTGCTACTATAGGGCAGATACACCAGATATGGATGTAGGTTCCCTTTTCCCTGCAAAGGTGCCAGCAGACATCCATGGTGCTTATTTTCATATGGTATTGCTTTAGAGGGGTGTTGTACCAACTTAATATCACCTCCAAATATACCACATCGTATCATATTTGCCTTGCTTCATAACATCAATATCCATTCTAAAACCAGGAAAAGGTGGGCATGGATGATGAACTGATTCGGTGATGCAATGAGCCACTTGACTGGCTTTGCCCCCCAGGCCTAAGGCTGCCAGCCCTCCCCTGGACTGGGCTAACCCCCCCCTCCCCGGTCCAAACGAGGGGGCTCGCCAATACCACCATTGCTCGAGCTGCTAAGGGAAAGGGGAGCAACCATATCTCTTGCCCTCATGGTGCACCAGGCCATTTCGGTCGGACGTGCTTGCTACTTCTGCACTGGGAACATTAGGATTTAGAACCTGTGTGTAATGGAGCCGGTGTGTAGTCACTGTGGGTTCTGTGTGTAGCTGAATAAGACACTTTAATGCCCAAATTGCCAAGATTAATGTCAAAATGTAGCTGCTCAGCATGCAGAAAATATACACAAAAATAATCAGCAACATATCTATTTTTTCTCTTAGATTAAAAATAATACCTAAATATGCAGTATGTATGTCTCAGAAAAAGAAGCTCTTTCAGTATTGCCATGTCTTTATGTAAAATAGATTGGATAGATTGAGAGAGATTTTAAAAAATCCATGATAAAAATAATATATATATATATATATATATATATATATATATATGTATGTATTATAGAAAGTATTCTTCACTTAGTAAAGCAATGTTATGTTGTATCATTGCTTTTCCATGTGTTGACAAACTGACGTTGTGTAAAAGCAATGATAACACTTATCAAGCAGTACATCACAGCTTTCCAACACTATCTGGGTCATTTGTTTGAATCCTTTACTCTGGTCACAGCAATAATACGGAATGTTCATGTGTAGTAAGCACACAACTCAATTTTTCCCTTGAGAAATTCCATTATACCCTAGCCCTTATGAGACAGGAAATTGAAAAGTCGCTTACTTGTAAAAAAAAAAAAAAAAAATAATGAAAAAAAAGAAAACGCCACATGCCTCTCTGTAGATGGTGTATGTACATTTATCATTTTGCATTTTTTTTCTATAGACTTGCTTTTTCAAGGGAATAAATACGCAAAGGAATTCTTATTTCAACATATTGTTTACCTTTTTTGTATCACAACTGAAGCTTTACAGCGAATTTTACAATATTACACCGTTAATATTGGCATTGTATTGGAATGGATATTGTGACGAGACCAATCTCGCCACATTGCATTGGAGAAGCCTGGTTGCTCGCCTGCTGCCTTTGGACTATGGTCCCCTGTTAAAAGACATCTTTGTTACCTGCAGAAAAGCTTCATTCGTGCTTTTCTGCCTGGGGTTCGGTAGTTTTGGTTGAATGTGTTATACCCCAGATAGGAATCCCATGGAGCCCATTCATATGAAACTGACTGTAAAGACTTTGGCTCCATGGCGATTAAACTGTATTCGTGTGGTCTGAGTGCCATTCACCTAATAATGTGCACTCAGACCTGAGCCATCTGGGGATATGTTACATGTCTGTGTTTTATGTAATAAATGTTACTTTATGTATTTTAAAGTATAATACTGGTTTTGTGTCCCCACATGTGTAATGGAGTTTTGCCTTTGTCTTGGGAGATAATTGAGTTACTTCCCAATTATCTCCCAAGGCAGAGGGGAGGAAGCCAGGATGCATTGTGGGAAATACTGTGACTGTGTGTCCTATTTGTCTGCTTGTCTGTCCCTTGTCACAGTCTCCCATTTGGTCCCCTAGGGGAGTGTCCACCAGGTGGGAGACCTGCATAAATACTGGGCAGGTAGCCCTCATTAAACAGACCACTGCTTGACCCTCAACACGGAGCCTTGTCTCGTTCTTGGGGGGATTCACTGTATGCTGTTAGAGACTGATTGCCAGGAGTGTAAGCTGATTGTCTGCTTTTCCTGTTCGTCTGCTAGCAGCTATTTGGGAGGTTCCAGTTCGGGAGTTGAAGTGCTATTTTGTATCCAGTTCAGGAGTTTGTTGTTCTGCAGTAGCTGTGCCTGTATCTCTGGAAAGGGGTCCGATCGCCTAAACGGTTTTTACCCCTTGTGTGCAAAACGGTCCGTTACAGATATAACGTTATATTTTTATGCAATAGGAAGGTGTAATCACTAAATGTCTATTGCAAAATTCTACTGAAATAGTCTCTTATTGTGGGAATATGTCAATGCTGGTTAAAGGTAAGTTTGAAAAGCAAGGCTGAAATTCACCAGTTGCCCATGTCAGGAAAGGAATGTATTCATTGGACTCTATTACTACATTATTTATTACTCTATGTATGTTTATGTAGGAAAAAATAAAAGAATATATATATATATATATATATATATATATATATATCTTCTTTCTACTTTTTGTCTGGTGGCTCCCCGTGATTTTAATATATATTATAATTCTTCTGTGTGTCAGTTAGAAATATACATTTTACATTTTCTGTACATTTATTCTACATGCATATAATAAAATTACAAAGGATAATTTAGGATAATGGATATTTAACAGCAGATGTTAATTGCTGCACTCAGAAAGGCATAGATAGAGTCTTCAAAGTCATAGAACAGACAGACAACAGCCTTCATGGTCCTTTGTTAAAGTTCTTCATAGTTATGACTATAATGATGTCAGAACATTTAGCTCTGGCCATATTAGGATACATAAGAATATCCTCTTTCCTAGTGATAAAAATCCACATTTCAGAATTCTTGGAGAGAAAAAAAATGATGTGACAGTAATAATCTGTCCTAGACTCACCGTAGAAGAACATGTAATTTATGCCTAGAATATATAATATTTTTTTTTAAATAGTTTTTATTGATAAAACATAACTATAATTTTTAAATAAAAACAAGTAATGAACATAGTACAATATTATGCAGTTTATTTTAACCCCTTAAGGACCGCGGACATACTAGGTGCATCCAATAAAATGTAAAAAGAATGCAATATATACAGTGAAAGACAATATAAGTGCGGTCTAAACACCTGAGTGGGAAACCCCTTATACCACTCAAATAGAACACAAATATAGATACGTACAGTAGGTGGATCGCACTTTAAAATCTCTAAAAGAAAAAATAATAATAACACAATAGTGTAATACAGTAAACAAATGGATATTCAAAGTAAAATGTAGATATTAGGTACTCACAAACCGAGAGCCAAACAAGAACATGTGGCTCTCATGGGAATGGCGCTGGGACTATTTATAGGATGTCCCCTTCCTTCTGTGAATCTTCCAATGACCAAAAAGACAGGCTGGAAACACTTACTTGCAGCAGTAAATGTTTATTGATCCAAATCTGGACAGAAATAAAAGTAGGAGGATGTCTCCAATTTAACTTGAAACAATCAAATATAAAAAAGTCCAATAGAAGTCCAATGTAATAAAAGAGTCCAGTATAGGAGTCTTTCTATTGCCGAAACGCGTTTCGCCCTATAATCAGGGCTTCCTCAGTCGGTAGTGCTGTGTTGCTGCTGTGTTCTCCTTTATATATCGATGGTTTGCCGGTATTTGGGCCCTGGAACGCATCAATTCCGCGGTGGAACGCATTTCCGGTTTCGCCGTGCGTCACTTCCGGGTTCTGACGTCATCGCGCTGAAGACGTCGGCTCGATCCCGAGCATAATGCCATCTTGTTTCTATAGTAATAGTTAGCTGGAACGCACACTATGTGATGTGTGCGTTCCATTTTGGAATACATACACAGCACAAAAAGTACAGTACAATACTTTTTTACAAGGAATATATACATTGGTGAATCCCTAATGAAGTATAATGGAAGGCTTGGATTCAAGCAGTATATTCCTTCCAAGCACTCCAGGTATGGTGTAAAGGTGTATATGCTCTGTGAGAGCGAGACTGGGTATACTCAGGCCTTCCAGGAAAGGATAGTCACCTTGACCCTCCAGATTGCCCAGAACATATGCTAACCAGTGGCAAGATGTCTGGGACTTGATATTTCCCCTGACGAACAAAGGGTACCACTTGCATATAGACAAATTTTATACAAGTGTCCCTTTGCTCAAGCTACTGTATTGTTTTGATACAGTAACTTGCAGTACAATCAGAAAGAACCACACAGGTTTCCCAGGACAACTTGCACAAGCCCGGCTACGAATGGGGGAGACTTCAGCTCTGTGCCAAGAGGAGATGTTGGCAGTTAAGTACAGAGACAAGAAGGATGTGTACCTTCTTACCACCATCCACACTGATAGGACTGTGGAGGTCTCTGTACATGGCAGAGCTTAGAGCACAAGGAAGCCAGCGTGCATCAAAGCATATAACCGGCATATGGGTGGTGTTGATCTGGCAGATCAGTTGCTGCAGCCCTACCTAATTACATGGAAGACAAAGGCCTAGGACAAAAATGTTACAGTTTACTTAATGTAGATTGCAACCCACAACTCTTGTTGGTCAAAAAAGCAAACCCCAGAATTAAACTGACTTTTTTACAGTTTCAGCTCCAGATCGTTATGTGAATTTTGTTACCAAGATGCATCTGCTCCCCTGGTGGTAATGGGAGAGAGCAGAGTTTGGGCTACCCACTTTTTTTTTAAATCCCCCCTCATGCGGCAAAACAGAATCCTCAAAAAAGATGCAGAGTCTGTTTCAAGAGGGGGCAGAGAAAGGATACCATCTGTTACTGTCTTGATTGCCCTGGACAGCCTGGACTCTGCTTAGGGGACTGCTTCAAATGATATCACACACAGATCCGTTTTTAATTTATTTTTTATTGGGTTTTTTTTGTTACGTTTACTGTCCCTGAGTTTGTGTTTCTTACATTCACTGTGCCAGACTATTTTTATGATCAATTTCAACCTATGCATGGGGACATGAGTGTACTCAGGAGGCCTTGCAGAAAACAGCCTGGATTGTTTTCTTGCGATAACCAACAAAAGGCTCCCCTAAATCACACACAAATGTGTGTGGAGAAAATGTGTGGTGGTAATGTTTAAATTTTTATTTTTACAATTCTGTTTTGCTAAAACAGCTGCATCAAAGGCATCAAAACACTCCATATACAATACCTTGGGATGTCAGCTTTTCAAGTATGCTCATTCACGGCAAGAAAATAAATTGGGATATGTAAAAAGGCCGCCAAAAAGAAGATAGGCAAAGAAGATATGTCAAATTTGAAAACACATGTCAGATATTTGGCATTGCACCCCCCAAACAACCCAACAACTGAACTGAGAGTCCATGCCTAAATTACAATGTGAGAGAAAAATAACACAAAAAAATGACTACCCAAAGGTTTGACAAAGACTGATGGTAGAATTAGTGCATTCAAAGTGTTAAAATACCACCATTTGAAATACCCTAGGGTGTCTGCTTTTCAAAAATATATGGTTTAATGGGAGTAAATTACATTGGCTGGCTTCAAAAATGTCCCAAATAGGATAGGGAATTTTCACAGCTGGTCCTTGTTCACTCAAGTTGGAAACCGGAAGCCACAAACTCCAAAGAAGGTATTTTAGTCCCCAGAGAACTCGACACACCTATACATGGGTGGTATCACTGTACTCAGAAGATGTTGCTGAACACATATTGGGGTGTTCTTTGGCAGTAACCCTTAAAGTTCTCAGTACATGTATTCTTAAATTGCTATGGGTGTCAAAAAAATCACCAATTATTATAATTTTCTTAAATTTGGAATAGATTGGTGGTAAAATGGTTGCATGAAGAGAGTCAAAATACCTCAACATTAATACCTTAGGTTGTCTTCTTTCAAAAAATATAAACATGTGAAGGGTTATTTGGGGATTCCTGACATATATCAGTTACAATGTAATTTTCGTGAATTTGGAAAAATGGTTTGGAAATAGCAAAGTGTTAGTTATACTTATTGCCCTATAACTTGCAAAAAAAAGCTAAGAACATGTTAACATTCAGCATTTCTAAACTCAGGACAAAATGTAAAAACTATTTAGCATGAGTGTTTTTTGGGGGTTGTAGATTCATAACAGATTTTGGGGGTCAAAGCTAGAAAAAAACAGTTTTTTTGAATTTTTTCATCAGATTTTATAATTTTTTTATAGTAAAATATATGATATGATGAAAATAATGGTATCTTTAAAAAGACCATTTAATTACGAGAATAACTGTATATAATATGTGAAGGCACAGTAAGTGAGGAAAATTACAGCTAAACACAAACACTACAGATATGTAAGAGCAGCCCTGGTCCTTAACGGTAAGAAAATTGAAAAACAGTCTGGTCACTAAGGGGTTAATATAAATGACACCGTTTATAGGGTCCTTGTTTGTCTTGTAATAGAAGGTCAGTCATCCATCATCTGTAAAAGTTATGTTTTTTTATGGGTTGCTTACCTTCACCATTTTAGAGGTTATCAACTAAAATTGTACCTTTAAACTAATTTAATTTAAGTCAGTTGAATAAAAGTTCAGTTCAAGATAACCAATTAAAATCACATATATATATATAAGTAATATTTGTTAAATATAATGTAACACTTAAGTCATGTTCATCACCTGGCTTACCTTTGCCCTGACCATCTTTAAGTAAGGTCCCATCTGGTCTAAAGTAGTACTAGAAGATCTTAACCATCATAGGGTGCAATTTTCAGATGCCCAATACTTGTAAATGGTGTCAGGAACTATGACCACACACTGATTATCAGGACAGACATTGTTTAAATAAACTGAGAACCTGACTGAAGATTATTTAAAAATGGCTGCCCCAGGGAATGCACTGTAAAGATATGTTTACTTATTTGTATGATTTGCAAAATAATGCACAATAAGCTGTAATATATGCAATCTTTTATTTTAAATAATGCATAAACATGACAGTATTCCTTTAAGCCATCTGGATCCAGCCCTAATAGCTCTCTTCATTCTTACTGCTAAATAATGTTTCTTGACAGCAGGCTTAAAACATTGCCTGTCCTGTCAAGGAGCAGTCAAACAACATCAAGATTGTGGTCACTGGGAAAAAAAATAGCTGGCATCTCACATTAAATAATTAAATAAATTAGAAATTAACTTTAAAAACAAAAGTATTAGAATTCCTTTTTTTTATTTTTATTATTTTAGACTTAACTTTTTGCTGACTTTCAGGCCAGTGCTACTTTCTGGAGTTGTAGTATATGTTTGTCAGCTTGAGATATAAGGAGCATGCAACCAGAGGCCTATTTGCCAGAAGGAAGCTGCTTATGAGTGGTTTTCTGCTATGCACAGCTGTCTTAGAAATTAAAATAAATTAAATAAAATCTAAATTAAATTAAAAAAAATCATACGAGGAATTAACTTATGCTGGGAAGCATGAATCCCTACTTATTTAATTCATTTTATCTTAATATTTTGCATGCTATGAGCTCGGTGCTGCTTTCTGGGTTTTAATTATGTTTGTTCAGTTTAAGATATCAGGAGCATGTGACCAGGGCTCTTTTTGCAGTAGGAAGTTGTGTAAAAGTGAGGTACTTCTGCAAATATTAATACACAAAAATAAGTCCTGTGGTCAAACTCCCACTACTCCTGAGCAGCAGCAACGACCATAGCACACATGCATACTATAAAAGCCAAAGAAAAAAAAAGAGTTACCTGTGCACTAGCCCAAATCTCTATGCATATTTAAATAAATGGAGGTTATTTAGGAACTCGAATGGTCATTAGATGTAAGCCCACCTGCCAAGTCAAGGCAAACCTCTTAGGTGGGTCCTATGCAAACAATTCACCTTGCTTGCTTCATCTTTAGGCAAATAAATCTCTGATGATAGAGAGAGGGGTATTTTTCTAAACCCCTACATACTTAATAACCCTTAATAGGGAACACATAGGACTTCTGCAAATATGATTTTGTTTGTACTCATATTAATTTTGAAGCTGAAATATAGACACTTCCTATAACCTGAAATCTCTATTGCTAACAACAGTCTCAGCCAAGTTATGCAAAAGATGGTGTTTAGTAAATCATGATGAGCATTGCAAATTTCAAGTTGTACCAAACTGCAACTATGAGAATGGAAGATACATTTACTATTTGACTTTGCAACAGACTTCCTTTTAGTTAGTCATTGTTTTCGAGATTTTCAACAAATATGTTATTAGAAAAAAAACTAAAAAAAAAATACACGAGCTAGATTATTGTCTATAGTATTTTATTTTTTCCCAAAGATCCTTTTTGTCACAGCCTTTTTAACTAACATATTAAAATATATTTTATGCTGCTATAAGTGAAATTAAAAAAAAATGTCATGAAATAACTTTGTACTGTGAGATTCCATTTGCTGGGGGTCCGATCAAGTAGAATACGATGAGATAACTATTATGAAAGGCTGAATTATTTTGTGAAAATGTCTGACAACAATAAACCTGCTAAACATTCCAAATGGAAATTTATAATGCAGTTAAAAAAAGTTAATTCAGGAAAAATCTACATAGAAGTCATGATAACCTTTTATTTGCTTGGATTATGATTCTTACAAGTGCTCATTTAATGAAACTGGTTAAAGAAAAATTCAATGAAGGTCATATCCTCTTTGCTCTGGTAGATTTATTTCAAATACAGAAAGCAAGTTCGCAAGTCACTTCACTAATTAAGGTGGTTCATGGGTCATACACTACTTTAATACAAAGTATATATTGATTTGTTTCACATTCCTCTTTCTATACTGTTCTAAAATTCACATGCAGTATAAGCAACAAATTAGTGCTAATTATCAACATTAAAAATCTATGAAAGATTTTTCTAGGAGCCCAGTTAAACAAATATATTTACATGTCTTAATTTAATTCCCATAATAGAGTCTAATCCTTAAAGGAACCAGTGGTATAAATAATTATATTTATTTCTAATAGTAAAGTGTAGCAGTATAGTTCGATTTCAAGACCCTCATTTTATTTAAAATAATGAAGTTACTTACCTCTAATCCTGAGGTGAGATGATCTCCATCCTGCAGATCTATTCTGCCTCTGGGACACCATTACTAGAAACTTCTGGTCCATGTAATGCTTTTCATAAAGCTCTGCAGGCAGTGCTTCTCACAGAGAAACATTGAATTTAGTGTTTCTCAGGAGAAGCCTTACATACTCTTTGAGCGAGTACTCAAGGCATTTGAGGAAGATTAACCACCCACCTATAAAATGACTAATTTCTCTTGAAATTACTTTTGAGAGGTGATATTCAATGAGTTTAGAACCTTAGGAGGAAGGCTTTGTGCGTGACTTCACTGACAAAGATCTTACCACTAACCATGAAGATTCAAAATACAGTTAAAGGAACACACTCTATGTATGTGCACTGTTCCTTTAGCTGTATTTTGCATATGTTTTGGTCTTTCAGGCAGCACCGCTGCTTGGAAATGCATGTTCTGGGTGTACCCCCAATTCACATTTTTTTCCAGCCATGAAGATTCAATAAGATACATCTGTAATGCTAACATATAGTTAGCCCTCACAATGTTAGGGATCTTAGCATAGTCTTCAATAGTTATACACAACAGAATCTGTTAGTTTGTTAAAGACAATGTATTTAACAATCCAATATGGGTATTTTTCCAGCAAATCCAAAAACAAAATAACAGAAAATAAACCTAGCTCTCCCCAGAGCACTAACTATAACACAGTCACCCCCTGACTATTTGTGGATGGCCAAATCTATTTACCAGCATTAAAAAAGCACAGCATGTAAATACACCACTTTTACATATCAGTCTGTTACCTTCAATGCAGGTCTGTATCCTCTCTGCAACCAGCAAAGAAATTAAGGCCTTAAGCCTTTCTTGATCTGACCTTTTAAAGACAATTTAAAACAGGGGTTCTCAACCCAGTCCTCATGACCCCCTACCAGTCCAGGATTTGGGGATTACCTGGGTGTGTCTCAGGTGTTTAGAAAAAGGGAAAAAAACACCTTAGACTCTAATGTGTTTTTTTTTCTAAACACCTTAGACACACCCAGGTAATCCCTAAACCCTGGACTGGTAGGGGGTCCTGAGGACTAACGTTGAGAACCCCTGATTTAAAAGGTCAAGTTAAATTTAGGTGTGGTTCCTTAGTTATCCTATACTATAGTTCTGCTGGTTGCTGGAGTATGTTTTCCCTTACCCCCTGAAGTAGATACAGACTGCGTAGGATTCTGGGACCTAAACATATTCCTTTCACAACCACATCTCTGACACTGTCACATATCCTTCCCCCAGCTCAGATCTACCGAAACCAAGACCTACTATATATAGAGTGGCTCTCATAAACCCATCCATCACACACTAGTCTTCTAATACTAAATACGTTGAGAATGCTGTAGTTGTCTACTGGATGCATCTTACACTATACTGTCCTGTAGAAGGAGACTGTCCCTTTGTTGCAATAAAGTAGGGTTGCCAGACTATGTACTATGGCAAGATGCATGGCAGAACTTTAGCAGAAGATTGCCAAGCATACAGCAATGCCTTATGGAACTTGTTAATGCCTAATAGATTAAACCACCAGCGATGGAATTACAAAAATTGTGTAAAAATAAAACTGCAATCAATCTATTTGGCTATTTTAGTCCAATTCCACACTTTATATTAATATGTATTTTTTTTTTTCATTTTTATAATATCCCTCTCTGCAAAAATGGCCAATTCATCAATTTGTTTTAATCTAGTGTGAGTTGATTTTTTTTTTTTTTTAAAGTGCATATCTGCTATGGGATGATTGGAAAAAAAAAGTGCTTGTCTGCTATTGTGCATTAGTCTGTGCAGTCCTCAACATAATCTCAACATCTAGTAGTACTATTATGTATAACTTGGGGTTGTGTTGTAAACATACACATTATAGTGTAAGAATAATGTACAACAGAGTTTGAAATTAAACTTTGTTAAAGAAAAATGTTTAATGAAAATGTTTGCTTGTGTTGAGTCTATCAAAAAAATTGAGATATGCATGTAAACATGTCATAACTTGCAATAAGAGGAGCTTGGAATACTTGCATTTGTTGGTATTCATTAGAATTATTGTAATAACCATCAATAATTGTAGCCTAGGCACTCAATCACACTTTTTTAAAAAGATCAAAATCCCTTAAGATTGTCATTTCACTATTTCCTTCTGAGACACATTTATGGGAACACACAGACAGCAATTATAATCACGAGGACAAAAAATATCTCAATGTGTAAAGTATGTCAGAAAGCCAATGCAAAATAATTTGAGCAATTCCTTAAGTGTAATTAGCAGATAATAGACGATGACAACCCATCATGAAAAAATGCTGCTGTCCAGAGAATCATTGAGTCACTGAATAATGTGATTTAAAGAGGAGTCAGCAACCTAACAATGGGAGGTCGGAGACTTCAAATGTGATTTACAAGAAAGAAGCATCAGTGTTCCCCAGTTCAAAAGCATTGTGGTTAATATGCTCAATGGGTGTAATCTTCCTCAATTCAGCTGCTGGCTGAAATGCAGCAACATGCCAATTGTCTTTTTCACATCCTCAATTTTATCTTTTACAATTCCACTGGATGAACAGACCCTAACTAAAGGTCAGAGCAGAATTAACTGAAAACCACCTGGCTAGTCCACAAATTCAGTCACTGCTGCCTGTATCTGCACAGAAATTGGCAGTATGACTCTTTTCTAAACTCAAGTACTATTATATTCTGCCAGTAAAGTTTGTTGATGACAATGTTTTGCCAGGAAAAAAAACATCTGACATACCTTTGAGCATGAAAAAACTAATTTCTTATAGAGATTCAATTTAATTTTGAGCAATAGTCAGATCGTTAGCATATTCTAGGTGTGAGCTCAATTTTAATACTCATTCTACCATAAATAATATCTTTTTTTGTGCATTCTTCTTTTTTTCCAATCATTGCACATTATCATCATCGTGTTATTTCCCACTATGACATTGAAAAGCTTCTTTATGTTTTATGTTCATATAAATTCTACATGATCATACAAATATGGGGAGTTTAACCTTAGGCAATGAAAAGCAAATCAGTTAGTAACATGTTTGGGATAACGATTAATTATAATAAACATTATTGTACATAATAATTAAAAGTAAGATGTAAATCATTGTTTTGTTTAGCTTTTTTATGTATCAAATATACATACACAAATTATAGTTACGTATAATAAGTAAAAATGATCTGGTCTTATTTACTTAATGTGTTGTTTATTCCTGCGTATTAAGAAAAAAAATGATAGCTATTGTACAACCTGTGTTTTTCAGATTTGATGAATGAAATGAAAGCATGTGACCACCTACCCACACACCTTGGAAGAGGTGCACTCCAAACTCTTCGGCCACCTCCTAGGCAGGTTAGCCTATTCGCACCTTCTAGACGATATCCAGGAAAGCAGGAAAACGTTAGCGAGTCACCCACACCAAAGTGAAATCCTATTCTTCTACTGTAAGCTGGAACACCTGGGTCATCACATGGCTCTAAATTGTATTCTACAGTAATAAAACAGAAAACAAATTTTAGGATGAAATTGTACATACAATAAAGAACAAATGGATTGATGCAAATTTCATTTTTTTCCAGTAGAGCAAACATCCGGCTACATTTATTTCCATGAGGACAGGATCTGGACTCTCAAATGAAAATATACCCTTAAGATTTCTAATAGTTTTTTTTCCCACATAGTGTCATGTTTTTTATATCTCCCTTAGTTTAATCATCTATTCAGCCACATGAAATGCTGATCAGCCCTGCACTGCTGGGATTAGCTCAGGAGAGCTAGCATAAATTCCTGAGAAGGAGCTTCTGACTGTTACAGAGCTGTAGAGTGGGTGAGAACTCCAGCAGACCCCAGTCTAGTGATGAAATCATACTAAAACAGTTAAATTCATAACAATGGGTAGCAGGGCATTCGAAGTATTTCTTTAAGGAGTTTTATTCAGATACACATAGAATGCACAGAATATATTATATAAGAAATCAGAAGAAAATTAAGTGGACTGGCAGGAATATGTAAACAGTTTAAAATCAATGAAAAGCTACCAAAATACAGGAAACAGTGAAGTACATTATCAGCAGGTAATATATTGGTTTACCCAATACAGTTAAATAAAACTCAATGTCAAACCAAGACACAACAAGACGTCAAATGAAAAGTAAGTAATCCAACTAGCCAAGGTGTAGTACGGGTATAAGATACAAGCAGAGTAACAGAAAATGTATAAGTCAGGAGCCAAACTCAGTCCATGAGGGTAGAGGAGATACTGTTAACTGCAAGCCAAAGTTCTACAACAATATCCAAGATATTCTGAGCAACACCGTGTTAACATAATAATGGTGCAAAGAGATATAGAAACTGAAATGGTTTAGTTCTCCCTCTCACCAGCATACAGTACTGTCAACGGCAATGAAGTCAGGAGACTTCATCATTAAAAAAAAAACTCTGTGGATATAATATTTCACTTAAAGAAATTAAGTTAGGCTTATGGAGATAACTTTAGGGGTTAAACTGTTACTGACTGATTGAACCTGAAGTTCTTCCATACATTGCTCTCAGTCATGTCCCTCTTCTGTATCTCTTCTTCTACTATTCCCTGATTCTTAAAACAGAAAACCTTGTGCAGCCTCAGACAGGGACACCAATGAACATATATATTTTTATCAGGCTGTTTTGTGAATGAGGTGCTACTGATTGACTTAGAGTGTCACTTGATGCTCTTAGCCAATCATAAGCACACCTGTCTGGGGCTGTCCAGAGCTACCTGTTTCAAGAATGGGTGAAAAGTAGAACAGGAGAGACAAAGCTAAAAGGCAAGTTAGACTTTGAGATTAACTAAACATAAGCTGGCACCAGCGACCTCCTGGCACCATAACAACATTATTCAGAAATGTGTTACTTTACAATTTCTGAATCCCAAAATTAAAAATATGATACCAGTTAGTTATATGTTATTTGAATTTTTATTTGCACTGATATTATCAAATATGAATAGATAGTGGTTGCACAGTGAATACATGCACAAGGTTAATTAGTAGCTAAACATGAATTTCATTATTTAATCGCATGATAATACAATGCACTGCTGTTTGTTTACTTTGATCTATCAAATGTTCTAAGTCACCTTCATATTGTTGTATGATTCCTCTCTTGCCACTGTCATTAGTTTAATGCTATCCTTACCTTTTATGTCACTTTACCCCACACCCTCTAGCACGTAAGCTCATTGAGCAGGGCCCCCAACCCTTCTGTTCCTGTGTGTCCAACTTGTCTGGTTACAACTACATGTTTGTTCGTCCACCCACTGTAAAGCACTGCGGAATTTGTTGGCGCTATATAACGAATAACATTATAATAATAATAATAACATAATGATGGACCTGATATTTTAGCTTGACAAACACACAAATAGGTATTGACATGTTGCCTGTCTTCTGTGAATGGTGAATAGACTTTACTCACAAATTAGTTCTGTAAAATGTTGATGAATACCTTTCTTTGTCACATTAACAGATGATTAAACAATGTGTACAAATATAGCAAAAGCCTCCACTGTTTCATGTCTTTATTGAACATATTGATCTAAACTTTGTTAGAAATATTATGTGAACTTTTATATTTTCTTTAGCTGGTGCTATTTCATTAGATAGTAGATACATGTCTTTGTCTCACAAACTTACTCTTACTCGCTCTCCATTCTTTTGGTATTTCTAGCTTTGAGGAAGAATTTCATATGGTCATGCCATACCTTTTCAACCTAAAGGGATACTCTAAGCTCCAAACTATTTTAGCTAAATGAAGCAGTTGTCAGGAACATATCCTGACAACTATGTTTTATCTTCCTTTTTGTTTCTGTTCCTTTAAAAGAAGTTCCAGCTCTCAACCACTAGTGGCCTCCCTAGCCACTAGTCACCTCAGTCCTCACCTGCCTAGGACTAATTACTTGCTTCAGCTACATAAGGCTACACCCTGCTCACAACAGGGCCTTTACATTGAAGTTAATGATCTACCTGAAAGTCTTCAGTTCCTGGCTCCTGTGAACCTGATCCAAGCTTACCTTCTACCCTGCTCCATATCAACCTGCTCAAGATTTACCTTCTACCCTGCTCCATACCAACCTGCTCCAGACTTGCCTTTAAACCTGCTCCACTATCACGTATGATTTTGACCTCTGCCTCTATTACCAGCCTTCCTGTGTTACACATCTGCCTATTCTCCTGTATCCTATTTGACCTGCACAGGATCATGGTTTGGTATATTGGTCATGCCTCACTGTTCAATTCTCTGTCATTTAGGAGATGGATCACTATTTTACTGTTTTTGCAGCCCTAGCCAATTCCTTCCCTATGAAGACTCATAAAATAAAATGGTGTACTTTTTAATCAAATCTTAAAGCACACTGTGTTTACTTTAGAATTTTTCTCTTGCTATGTTAAATGAAGTTTAAATCGCTCACACGAGGCTCCTGCAGGCTCTAGCAGAATATTAAAAAAAATCAGGACATAAAGTAAACACACTGTGCAATAAGGGAAGTATAAAAATAGATTTAATTTTACAGGAAGTGTGAAGTAAGGCTGTGTAAGTAATAAGCAAGTGTTGTGTGGCTAGTGTTGCATAAACAAGCAGGGTTATTCACTAAAGTGGGAAATCAAGGTCAAAATAACAAAACTGGAAACATTCTCAGTCAGCCATGCTTTCCATTCAACTAGTCTGGCCATAAATTTTAATTTGCCTTCGAACAGACCTTGAATACTTACTTTAGTAAATAGGCGTGAAAGTGATTGAATTCTTAAATGGCATATAATAGAGCAGGAAGACTGAATTCCTGATCTATACACCAAAAACCACTACATTAAGCTAAAGTTGTTTTTGTGCTCAGAGTGTCCCTTTTATGCTAATATTAAACTATGGCCTGACCATTTTTAAGTTTGAAAAGTTAGAATTGTGTCATGCTGTAAGATTTACATTCTGCTGAGTTACCGATATTGGGTGCACATTAACATTCAAATGTCATAACACTGGAACGCAGTTCAAACCATAATATCAACACCATATTTCATGATTGGGTTCAGTTTAATTAATTAGAATGATATTGCTTTTTCAAGCATATCTAGTCTCTACTCTTCTAAGAATACATTCTTCCAATAAACATATACATTTCCCAATAGATCTTTGGTAAAACTGAAATGTAAGCAGAAGTCATATTTGAATGTTTCCCTGATTAAAGAAGCTCTCCAAACACATATAGAACTTTAAGCTTTTTAATTTTATAAAATATATGATTTCAATATAACTGATAGAATCTTGTTATACCTCACCATATATATGTTATTTCTTTCAGATAGATTAGGTCTGTAAAGCTAATCTCAAATGGTAGGTGCTTGCCCAGAGTGTCTGTTTTTGAAAGACTTCTCAGTTCATTCTAATACAGTACATGTAAGCTACAGGTCCACCAGCCTTCTGAATGAGAAGCATATGATTGGGAATTCTCTGGTACAGACAAAAAAAAGTCTGTGCCAGTGAAGAGGGGAGGGCTTTCAGTTGCTGTAGATATTAAGTCTTCAAATATTGCAAGCTGTGGCTTCATATACCACCAAACAAAAAATGCAAAGATAATTGCATACAATTTTGTAAAAACATTTTCAAACAACACATGCGTATGTTTTGTAAATATTCATGATTCAATGTTTGATTCCTGACATCATTCAATTATTAACTTCTGTTCTCAAGAGCAGACGTCGATGGTGACAATGGTTTTGATACCAACAAATCTTTTATTTACCCCATAAATAACATTGACGTGTTTGCCATATAAACTGTGGAACAAAGGTAATTATAAAATATATCTCCACAACACTTCTAACGTTTATTTAGCTTTAGAGTTCTAAAAGTTATAGTTCCCTGATTATAATTTCATTTGATTTGGATTTTCCTGTACCTTCTGCAACAAGGCCATAGGCATTGAATCAATATGATTTTTTTTTAAATCTATCTATAAGATAAGAATTTTTAATTTTACTAATACCCTGAATAGTGATTTACCAAAAAGCAAGATATAATGTTTCTCTAAACGTTTGCCTATTCTTCAAGTTCTCATATTCTCTGTTTTTGCATGAGATATGTTTAATCAAATTATTGCAAGAATATGCATAATTACAAAGAACTCATAAACAGTCTCCCACCATTTCATGAGGATTGTTATCATTTATCCATATGACATCAACAAATATTCTTGCAGTGATATATGTTAAAGAATTACTACAATATTCAGATTAAAAACATAAATTGGCTGATGCTTTAAATGGATGTCATTTTGTAACATCTGAGATGTCACATTTGTGGAATGATTAATTATTGGCAGCATGTCAACAGGTTTCAGAGTGTGTGAGTAAAACTGGTAATAGCGTTATCTGCAGTTTAAACAATGTAATTCGAGCAATCGTATTTATCACTTTATATTCATTAAATTAGACAGCAAGTGCAAAATTTGTTACCTGAAAATGTAATGTTAAAGCCTTCATAGGAAATTGAAAAGTCTGATACAAATCGAAGCTGAGCAGTAAAATTTCCAAAAAGACCAGCTTTTATTGTAGGTGGTAAGACTGAACCAGTCAATCTGGCAACTGGATGAACAAAGCTTCCATCTTCAGTAATCAATAAATAATCATGAGAGCTTTCAAGGTGAAATGTGTGAAATACCAGCTGTACTCCTACAGACAAAAAAAAATGATTTATTAAAAAAAAAATCAAGGAAATAAAAATAACAGATTTTCATAGCAGTTTATATATATGGCACTTCAATTTTAGTGTTACATGTTAAGTCCATTCTTTCTTAAGTTCTCTTTCAGGAACAAAACTTGCCTGTGCGAATTCACCAGTATTAATTTGCCTGTGTGAATTCGCCAAAATGCAACTTGCCAGAAAATTTAGAGTTTTGCCCTGAATGTAATGCGCCATCAAACCTAATACACATGCACATTTTAGAAACTTTATTTTCCAAAAAAGGTGCACATTAGATTTAAGTAAATACAGTGTGTGTATGTGTGTGTATATATATATATATATATATATATATATAAAACACTACAGCCTTGTTGCCCCTTGTCAATCGGTCCCTAACTGTTAAAAAATAAATACATTATTTAAAAACAAACAAGTTACTCAACTTTTATCCTGCACTGTTGCAATTTCCTACTCAGGTTTCGTCATCCTGGAGGCATGCCTCCAGGATGACAGGTCAGTCCAATGGTCCTCAAGGAGGAGCATTGGGAAATGTAGGCACATGAATTTGACAGCACTGCGCATGTTTTTGCATGATATCATGGTATGTTACAGTATGAGACAGGCAGTAAGATTCCCGGCTCTTATACCTCGAAGGCTTGTAGATGTGGCTTGATATTGGGTTTTGGGGCTAGGATAGGGTGGCCAGCACTGAAGGCACTATAACAACTTCAATAAGAGGAAGTTTAGTGCCTAAAGTGTTCCTTAAGGCTACAATTGTGTGCTTGGACTATCCATTTAAAGTTAATATTAATATCTGAACTATGACATGGCCATTCCTAAGTTCAAAATGTAGCATTGTTTGATGTTATGAGAAATATATTCTGCTAAGTTATAGATAATGGATAGAAATTAACAATCAAATGCCATAACACTGAAAAGTAATTTTTAATTATTATATCAACACCATGTTTTAGGTTCAGTATTATTAAAATTTTATTTAAGCAAGCTCTAAGGGCAAAATTAAAATAACTATAGTTTAATGAAACTGTGTTGGTGTATATATCATCATCCTGTGGTTTCACCACTCAATTCTCTAACACACAGGAGTTAAATCACCTTGTTTAAACAATTCTTACCACATTTAAAAGAAAATATAGAATAATAGCAAGTATATAATCTCAAAGAATTGGCAGGTCAGAAAAATCAGAAAAAAACAGGGGCACACATTGCTGTTTACCCTGATGCTTCCTCTGCAGCTCACCGGCAATATGTCCAACTGGATTTTTCTGTCCACCCAGTTTTGCATTGATGTAGTAATTGTTTTTGTACATTTGTTACCTGTCTTTCTGCCTAGTAATAACAATGTTTTTAATAAAGATGGCTTTTTAATGTTTTTTTATGCTGATTTTAAAATTGCATTTATCATCTACACATTTATATTGAAATAAAAATAAAATTCATATCTATCTCAAACTTGTGTAAGAAACATATACATATAAAGTCATAATTATAATAAACAACAGACGTGCTTATACTTAATGTGCTTATACTAGCTTTTTAAAATTGCATTTGTTTATGATGACAAAATGTAGTCATTCTAAAGATGAATAATACAAAATGCATTTTCTTGAAAATCACAAAGGCTTTACTACTTATAGAAATCACTGGTGTGTATCGAGCTATTAGCAATTATCTTTTTTTTTCTGAGCCTATATGTAAAATGTATGCTAAAATACTTCTATTTAGCACCTATTGTATAGTTAAAGAAAAATTAAATATAGATTTTAAATGATTTACTCATGCTTTTGTTCCACCCATTCAAGAAACTTAACATAACTCCTGTATAATATAAGGATAAACTAACTATGAAAACAATACGTCTAAACTGATTTCTTTCTTACTCCTTCTAAATGATATAGTATATGTGATTAAGAAAAGTTTAGTGGATTGTTGGCTTGTTGGCAAAGGTGACTTGTTCTACAATAAATACTAAATTGCAAATTCAGTAGGAGAGTGTTATCTGTTTGCTCCCAGCCTCTCTGTGATATGTCAATGCACCAGCCTCTTTGTCCCATCTCTCTGCCCCAGTATACCAGTGCCATCATTCTGCCCCAAGCATATCTGTGATATCATTATGCCTCCAGCATCTCTGTGCCATTGCTCTGCACCCAGCAGCTCTCTGCCATCGCTGTGCCATTGATCTGCCCCCACCAGCTCCGTGCCCCATCATATCTGTTCTATTTATGCCCACAGAGACTTGCTCAGGGACTCAGATGGCATCCCCAGCATTTGCTTTGCACCCAGATGACTGGTATCCTCTGCACTTACCTCAGGACCCAGATGGTATCTCCAGCCTTCACAGGACCCACATGATATCCACTGCACTTACCCCATGACCCAGATGACATTCTCAGGACATTCCTGGTGTCAAGTGGGGAGCAGACAATCCAGTTTGACTCTTGCACTCTCTGCAAGATTGGTGAAGTTAGAGGTTTCGTGAGACAGATGGGAGAGCCAGACAGAGATGACCAGCTGGCTGAATCCCAGCCACAAAATATGCTGGCAATGCTGCTGTTATTTCCCTAATGCCTCCATTGGCTGGATTACCATCTGGGTGGCAGCCTGACCAGCATGGCTATAATTTTGGGCAACCTAGAGGGCAGTTGTCTACCTGGCCCAGGCTACCCCTGACATATACCCATCACCCCTTCAAGGCAATGGCGTACCCTGATGGCAGTGGTCACTGTCGTACTTCAAAAAATGTTCAGGAATGAACATGACAAAGCGTTCAAGGTGTTGCCTTGGCCTCCAAATTCCCCATATCCCAATCCAATCTGAATTGTTAGAACAACAAATCCAATCCATGGAGGCCCCATCTTGAAATTTGCAGGACTAAAATGATCTAATATTATTGTCGTGGTGCCAAAACCACAGGACATGTTCAGAGGTCTTGTGGAGTCCATGCCTCGCTGCAGCACACAAAGGGGACTTATACGACGTTAGGCAGGTGGTTTTAATTTTGTGTCTGATCAGTGTATATCTTAAAAATATAGCATATTATGTAGCTGAGGAGGTAAACTGAAAAAATGTGGATGGGTAGAGGAATTGTGGAGATATGGATAGGAAGGATGATTTTGAAAATAGTGCTTCCCAAAACTAATATGACTGGGAGACAATGGGCTGAATATGGCTGGGAATATTCAAAAGGTAACTGATACATATGATATTTTCTCAACCACCTGATGTTTTGTAGATTTTATACTGAAAACTGTTTTATTTATATTTATAATGTGTTGCTGCTTTCCTTCTTAGTTTTTGTTTTCTATGGCAGGGTAGGAGCAACACTTTGTCATATGATCCACAATGCACACTCTATTAGCCTGTCATGGGCAGGTAAAATAAAATATAAAACAGAAAAAAGTTAAAGTTATTATTACAATTAGATATAAATATGGAATCAAATAATTACACATTGTCATCGGTGGATAATCTCCATTGCTATAAACAATCTTTGCTCTATTAAGGAAACTATTCTACTTTGGAATTAAGCCATCCTTATGAATTATTCAATCCTCTATTTATCACCATACAGAGTTTTCAATGTACTCTTCTTTGTCACTACAGAGTGTAGTAAGCATAAAACTGACTGAAGCAAACACAATCTTTATTGTAACAAATATTCTTACCCTTTCCATGTGAGACTTCAATTGTCCAAGTGCAGTTTAAAGAGTTGGGATAAAAATCAGGAAAACCTGGTGAAAGTATAGTCCCCGTCCTTCCATGAATGTAACCACCGCACAAAGCTATAATCAAATAAATGCATAAGAGTGTCAATAAATTAATGTATTTTTATATTAAATAAGTCAACTTGCATGTACATTTTTTTTTCAGTGCAGCATATACACCGCACAGCAGTTGGGACAGAAAAAATAACAATTCTTTAAGATTCCATTGTCAGGTGACTCAGTCTTTTTATTTTTTCCCTATTCTCCGAACAGAACTACGGGACCTTCTTTTTAAAGTCAAATATTAGGTTATGTTCACAAGGCCTTTTTAACATTTGATTAAAAAAAAATCCTTAAATAGCACTGCAAGTGACATTGAAAGTGTTAGCCTGTTATTTGATCTTAATTCTTTTAGGAAGATTACATTTCTAAGATTAAAACAGTAGAAAACTGAAGTTTTAACGTTTCATTGGAGCTTCCAACCCCTAAGAAGCTCCTATAATTTAGATTTTTAAGTTTCTGACATCAGGATGTTTTAAATGTTTATTTACTAAATAGTGACAGTTTCCAAACCGACAACAATCAATGTGATTTGCAAATAACAGTAATCAGGCTTGTCTTTTTTAACCTTTGCTCTGTGTATAACTTCAACACACCTTTCCCTCTGTTTCTAACCTGCACTATCAATATGCCCATCACTCAACATTAAATCTAACTCATCTTGGGCTATCATAAATGTGAACTCTCCAGTTGCTGTAGATATGATTGCACCTAATAAATCTCACTGTAAGTGCCAGCCATGCCTTCAACCCCGGTACAGCAAGCTCACCTGCTATATGCAACAATGGTCCTCTACTGCAGAAAATTGTTGAAGAAACTAATTCACCAAAATTGATGAACTACTTTACAAATCCATCTTTGATTGCTATATTTCTGTCCTCTCCCTTGCCAAGCAAGAGTATTCTCCTCTCTCATAATCCCAAAAACCTTTTAATACATTTTACTCCCTTCTCAATCCCCCTGCAACCTAATTAGGAATGCAATATTCCCTATTTCCTCCTCTTCCTCCAACACATAGCTCCAATATGTTACCTCCTCCACTCTTTACTCTTTTCACTAAGTCTCTGAACAAGAGGGTTCTAAATTTCTTTAATCCTCTCACTCCTCCACCTGTCCTCTAGATCCCATCTCACCTTTTCCAATCTATTTCCTCTAGTCTATTCCCAACTGTAACATGTTTTAAAATTCTGTCTACTGGCATCTCTCCTCTTCACTCACATGCAATTGTCAATCACATCTCTTGATCATACTTTTACCTTCTGCTACTGTCCATATCACAAATCCCCTTTACTTCTAAGCTTCTTGAGTGGCTTATGTTTTCCTGACTTATCACCTGACTTATCAATTAAAACTACCATTATCAAAGTGACTGCCATTTAAACAAAAAAATCTAAAGCAGGTGTTTTTTTTTTTTATGCATTATATATTTTTTCATATTTTAATATTTTTTCTAGCAATTTTACATCATTTGAAAATCTTTTCTAAAATGATTATATCAAGGCCTTAAATTATTGTGCATGTAGATAATGTAAGTTATTCTTTAAATAGCTAGGGTTAGTGTATGAGTGTTAGGTGTTAGTATACATAAAGTGTAAGTGTGTTGGTTTATATAATAGTTATGTGTAATACAAGTTGTTGGTGTTATAATAACTCTTTCAACTTGAAATAAAAATGGTTTATTTACTAAAGTAAACTTTTAAAGTAACTACAAAATTAATTTCAACTTTAAGGCCAATATAGAAGAACTGGAAAAATTTAGAAAAAAAAAATCAGCTGTGCAACTTAGCTACTGTAGCCTTCAGTCTGAAATTCACTTTGAATTTAATTTTAATTCTCACTCAACTTATTATCCCTATAGGTCATTATGCTCTCTTAATTGCCCTTACCCTCTCTGCCCTTGATACTGTTGGCCACTATTTTATACTCCCTACCCTGCACAACCTTGGACTCCATGATACTGTACTTTTATGGTGTCCATACTATTATTACTGCTGACATTTTTTGAGTCAGATTTACCTCATAGTTACAGACCTACAACCACTCCATATGGGAGGCCTGGTACAGCTTGGATTGGTATATTGTGGGATCCAGTATTGCAAAATATATTTCCTTGCTACAAAAGCTAAAATGAAAGATAATTTGTTAAGTCTAGGTGGAGGATACATAATATAGTCAAGGATCATCAAAATGGAGAAAGGGGATTAGCAACATTTAAGGACTTGATGGTGTATGTCTTAAGGGAGTTTCAAAACTGTTGGATAAGTTCTCAAAACCGGAATCAATACTAGAGGTCAACCATTGCCCAGTCACATTTCAGTCATGTGTGTGATGTCCATATTTTCAGTTAACATTTTTATTTTGGGCAAAGTAGGGTTTATGAAAAATATGAAGTTGTATTTACAGGTAGTAAAAGCTGATAAGAGTGTGATAGGTTTAGACCAGGTGGTAATCATTGTAACTAGTTCATTGTAACAGGTAAGTGAGTAAGCCATTTCCCAGGCCCTGAAGTATAAGATGTATATTTGATATGTGGTGTGAGTTGTGTGTACAGTTTACTCAAAGAGCAATGTTTAGGTTTGGGATAGTATTTGGGATGTATTTAGGAGGTGTGACTAGTCTGAGTTCTGTTAAATACGGACATATGGATTGGAGAAAGCTTTCAGTTTGAACTTAAGTGTTGAACGGCATGGGAAGGGTATTTTTCCCTACAGGTCATATTAAGCAGGAGCTTCCATTTGCTCTCCTTGGTTAAGCCCTCCAATGCATCACTGTCAGCCATGGAGCCAAGTCCTGCACTGTCAGGTTTAATTCAGCTAGAGAGCTTCCAGGTCTCCATATTAAGTAATGGAGACAGGGACCTTGAGAACTCTAGGTAAGAAGTCAAACAATTCTATAATAGCTTGACTACTTACAATGGGCGAGGGGTGCCAGCATACTTCTGGGACCATATCCACTACAGCATATTAAAGTAGTTATTTTCTTGGAATTTTCCTTTAAGGATAGTTGTGCACATTGATGTAGTTACTATTTAAAGAAATTACGCATTTAATTATCCTCTTTTTTTTCTGAAAGATTTGCAATAAACAACAGGAATATAGAAGAAAACAAATTACACAGCTATTTTAGTTTATTAAATTATTAAACAAAATGTTGTTGTTTTTTTCACTAATTTAATAGTGATCAAGGTAACAGGATACAAGTACAAAATATGCACAAAGCAACATCAGTCCAAAAAACAATGAGAAAGGAAAGTTGTCTTTCTATCTTAAATTAGAAAATATCTCTGCCAACTCCTAGTTTCTTCATGATATATGTGTTCTGTATTATGTTATAATACAGCTACTTTGCCAGAAGAGGTGCAGACTCGAGCAAAGGATAAACCACCTTGCTGAATTATTCATTTAAAATGTGTGTTTTTTTATTTCTGAAGCATGGTCATAAACATTCACCACATACGAAAAACCACCAAGTGGTCCCTTGTACAAACAAGTATTTGTTCATAAAGAGCTTTTTCTTTCCAAAGCCTACTAATATATTCCACAAAGTAATTCCATTGTATGCAGTAGGGAGATATTTTCTTTTATACTTACAAATAAAATATAAAAAAAATAAAAATGAACAGAGAATAGATATTAATCAACCTGGAAATATTACCTTGGGGTGAATAAATCATGTCTTAGCGAAACTGTGAGGAGAGAATCATTTACTAAAGGTCAATAATGTCTACTTAATTTAGATTTCTACTGCATTGAGTTCACTTAGGAAAACTATTGGCATGCTGATACATAATGGTACATTGTCTAGGCTCTAACAATGGAAAGCTTTTGGTAGTATTTATTTATGTACAAAGTATAAAAACCAATAGCATTTTCTCATTAAAATTTAATGTGTAAATAGAATGTTGTTTGTTAAGAGCACTAATGGTAACTATACTATAAGCTCTATCTATTATCTCCATGAGCCCTTGTTCTAAGACATGTTTTACAGGGAATTAAAGAAACTCAATAAACACCAAAATAACTTTAGCTTAATTAAATGGATACTATAGTGTTAGGAATACAAACCTGCATTCCTAACACTATACTTTCCTCTGGTCCCCTCTGCCTTGCTCCACCACCCCCAGCAATGTAAAGGTTAAAAACCCTTACTGTACTTACCTCATTCCAGTACTGAGAATTACACACTTCTTGCACCCACTATTCATAGCATTAATTCATTAAGTAATGTTAGAGTTATTAAAAATGTGAAGCAAATTATATCACAAATGCATATAATGTAATGAAAGGGACACTATAGTCACAAGAACAACTACAGCTTATTGGATTTGCTCTGGTGAGTAGAATCACTCCCTTCAGACCTTTTGCAGTAAACAGAGAAAATGCAGTGTTTACATTATAGCCTAGTGATGCCTCCACTGACCATTCCTCAGATGGCTGCTAGAGGTGCTTCTTCCTCTGCATGGAGACACTGAACTTTCCTCATAGAGACACATTAATTCAATGCATCTTTATGAGGAGATGTTGATTGGCCAGGACTGTGTTTGGCTTGTGGTAGCTCTGACCCTGATCTGCCTCCATGACAGTCTCAGCCAATCTTATGGGAAAGCATTGCCAATCAGGAAGATCAAAGGCATAGGCAGCAGCTGCAGAATTGAATACAAGTAAGATTTTACAATATGTAGTAAGGCAAAGGGGAAACAGGGGGGCAATATGGTGGTTTTAACACTATAGAGTCAGGAATACATGTTTGCATTCCTGACCCTATAGTGTTCCTTTAAATATATCAAAAAATATAAAAATTTCAGAGGATAATAGTTCAGATTAAATGAATGTTAAAAATAAGTTTGGAATTCTTGATGTTAATTAAAATAATCTATTGTTCTGTGTTTAACTTTATCAGCACTGATTGTGTGCATTGTATAAGAAGGCTGAACTTGATGGACACGTGTCTCATTTCAGACTATGTAACTAAGTAACTATGTATAGGCAAAACATGATATTTTATTCATACTAATTGTTATAATTAGAGACACTGACAAAATATGTACTATGTCATATTCTAAATACATGAACACATTATAAGGCTTTACGAGAATTCCTTATCATCATAGGTTTAAATAATATTTAACATGTCATTAATATATTTAAATATTATTGTGAATAACACAATGCTTACCATCACAGCTAGGCAATGCATGGTTCCATTGATGATTACTTTCACAAACCAGTGGCTCCTCATCACTCAATATGTATCCTGGATCACATGTAAAAGTTACAGAGGATCCAATTCCAAAATATTTTCCCTGTCGATGACCATTTACTGGTATTCCGGGGTCAAGGCATGAATCTGATTCCAGGGTTACACCTGCAAGTGAACCATTTTAACTATTATTTTTCCTTTAAAGTCTCATTTCTAAATGCATTTCTCCAACATAGTCCGTTTTTACATGATTGATATTACAAGAGAAAGTAAATTAGTATTGGTACCACTTTCAGACATGTGCAAACATGATCAAAATAATAATCCAACTCAAATTACATTTTTGCTTTTTCTCAGTAAAATTAAAAATAAAAAGATCACCTCTAGTATGTCATTATCTTCTATGTTGCAACCACAAACCTACAAACACATGCAAATTGATATTTGTCTTTAACAGTTCTTTAATATTACATCTCATTCTTGTTTTCCAATTTTTTATTGGTTTAGCCAAAGATACTAGGATGTAAAGTAGTACTCACAGAGAGACTGCATAGTATCAAAGTAAAACTACAATGTTGTGATTCTGGTGTCTGCAGAATGCAGATGTTTACATTGCTGCCTATGAACACCACTAGTGGCAGTCACTCAGACAGCCACTAGAGGTGTCTCCGAGTCCAGAATTGCACTGGCATTCAGTGTCTCCACGCTTTGTTTGGAGATGCTGAATATTCCCCATAGGGATGCATTGATTCAATGCATCTCTATGAGGAGATGCTGATTAGTCTACATGCTAGTGTACATGTACAATGCTTTCATCTGAAAAAGCAGTGGATTGACTGAGCTCATCAAGCCTGGGTATCCTAGAGGGATCACTTGCAGCGAGAATGAGGCTGTTCGGAGAAAAGTTACGTTTTAAATCTTTTCAATGCAATCTGAGGGGGGCGGGAACTGAACAGTTAGTTTAAAATACATGTTAATACATGTTTGTACACATTTGACATTTGTGTAGGTGAGCATAACTGAAGAAACCAAAAGTTGTGAAAGGGGATATTTGAAGCTTCCAAGAAAAGAGGGACCAGGAGGTGGGTGAATGTAAGTAAGAGATGTATCAAAGTATTATTCAGATGTAAAACATGTTGAGGTCTAATAGGAAGCCAGTAGCACTAATTATGTATCAGAAATCTGAGAGTGGAAGCCCTTAGATTGAAAGATAGTAAAATCCAGCCAAGAAACTCATAACTTAGCATAAGACACGACTAAACAGTGCCTCATGCTTGATTGGCACCTCCAGCACATCGATATACAAGACTAAATTGGTGTAAACGGTGAAAGGTACAATACCATAGTGTCATAAATTTGTATTGGAACTCAACTAAATTGAGACTCTGAAAAGAGGGGTGTAACATCTTAAAATTGACTTCCACTGCCACAATCTGGAACCAAATGCGATCAAGTATGCCCTAGTGCATCAGGGAATAGAGGAGGGAGAGCGACATATTAAAGTTTTGGGGTGTCACAAAGGGTCTGTACAGACAGCTTCAAATGATTTTGGGTCCCTTAAAAGGAACATAGAGTATAAAAGGGAAATTAAACATTGATATTTGTGATACTGGACGTTATCCAGAAAGGTTGGAGGATTATGGTAATGAGGTTACAAAACCTCAGATACAAGGATGTAAATCTATCCAGCTGGGTGGAAATGGGATTGTGAGTGATTGCAATGGGGACAAAGGACAAAGGAGGTTTAATGTGGTACTAAACTGCTTCCATATCCAGCTTGGAAGAATGAGACTGTTAGTATCTTCATAAAGGGACAGGATAGAGGCAATTTGTCAGGAATGGAAAGAGAGACTTTGAAGAAATGATTGTTCAAGACTCAACCAGTGGTGTCAATGGCCATTGATAGACATTAAGAATCAACCAGTGGTGTCAATCAGTGGTGGAACTAGTGCATGTGTGTGTGTTTGTGTGTCTTAATGTATGTGTGTGTCTCTGTATGTATGTGTATCTCTGTATGTCAGTATGTGCCCTGTGTATCTGTATGAGTGTCATTCTGTGTATTTGAATGTTTGTCCTTAAGTGTTTGTGTATCTGTCTGTATGTGTGTCTGCATGTGTGTCAGTGTGTGCCTGTGTATCTGTATCTGTGTCAATGTTTGTATCTATAGGAGTGTCATTCTGTGTATCTCAAAGTGTGTAATTATGTGTGTCTGTGTATCTGCATGTGTGTATATATGTGTCTGTGTATCTGTGTGTTAGTTTGTGTGTATGTATGTGTGTCTGTGTATTAGCATGTGTGTCCGTGTATGTATCTGTATGTGTTATATGGTGTGTATTTGCATGTATGTCAGTGTGTGTTTGCATGAATGAGACACATTGAGGGGCGTGAGTGTGACAAATGGAGGGCAGGAGTGAGATGTATGGGGGGCCCAGGGCAATTTTCGCACCAGGGCCCCGTGGTTTCCAGTTACGATTCTGGTGTCAATGACCATTAATAGACATTAGAGAGTAAAATGGATATAAAGTATTAAAAAAGGCTGGGGTGGTCCATACGACCTCTATCTTTAGGCAATGTCAGAGTGTTGAATAAGAGACAGGTGATTGTGTATCCAAAAGAAATCTGTAAATGTGCTACAGAGTGAGGCACAAAAGTTCTTAAGTACCTAAATAGGTAAGATCTGAAACAAAAATAGGACTCATGGGAGGGCATCAATTTTTCAAATATTAACCCATTGCATCCAGGAAAGCAAGGTAACTTTAATATCTGCAGTAAGTATTTTGAGAAAGGCCAGGTAGTCAGCTTGTAAAGATTAATAAAATACCTTGATAGAATAAGTTAATTTAAAGGAGTAAGTATCAGCTGCTGTGAATGTTGTAAAGAAGTGTACTAAGGAGCATTGATAACCAAATCAGTTGACATATTTCTACATTCTGTTGTTAGTGCCAAATTGCATAGAGCATGTTTGTCTTTCACGCCTTTTATTTTTGGGGGTTTCATTTGGCAAACTCCAAAAGCTCCCCATTCCCAGGTCTGCAGAACTTTTAAAACTGAATTTCATTAACAGAGATATGTTTCATTTTGTGAGCAATTCTTCCACTGAGATCTGAGGGAAAACTGATTTTCAGTTGCTTTAGATATATGACTAGATAATAATCTATTTAGTCTTTATACAAAATAGCATATGAATGATACCTGTATAACTTGTTCTTATAATTTATCTCAAACTCAGCCTGTGAACATAAAAATGATTAGCTGATGTTCTCCACTAAACATAATCATAACATTTAAACCATTGTGGTAAACCATCATTTGAATGTGACTCAGAGAGAATT
Organism: Pelobates cultripes; assembly: GCA_933207985.1. Taxonomy (NCBI): domain Eukaryota; kingdom Metazoa; phylum Chordata; class Amphibia; order Anura; family Pelobatidae; genus Pelobates; species Pelobates cultripes. The sequence goes on from OW240913.1 coordinate 137,341,777, forward strand.
ATTGATTACTAAGGTTACCTGTACTTGGGAACAAATTCTAGACAAGTCTTATTCTGCATCTAGTTAGGTTTAGATATTCCCATAATCACTTGCTAAGCATATACATAATCAGTCATCTTTATTGTATATTTATTGAAACAATTAATATGTAGATTATTGTTAATCTATATAAACACTTACTTTCATAGCGAATCAGAAAACCCACACTTGAACGACTATTGTCGGTTGTAAATAACAGATACATGTAATTTCCTGTACTAATAATAAATTGGGGAGCTTGTGTTCCGTGATATTGTCCAATTAATGGTGAAGAATTTGCTGGGCCATCTCTCACCTCCAATATATCATAATTGACTTCAGTCTGAAATCTAAAATTAAAAAAAGGTTTATGGTAGAAGAATAAAAAGAATAATCACACATATGCTACAGCTGTTAAAATTTAAACAGATAATAGTATATAATTTAGGCAAAAATTAACAACATATATTTTTTAATAACAAAGCTCTGAAATGTTACATATCATTCACAATGAAATAAGCTCTTCACTTCTGCAGTACAAAAATCTTATATATAGACTATATTTACAAGCTAGCTCCTTAACCCAGAAACTTATAGGCAGGGATTTACAAAACTGCAAATTAAATTTGTTTTTAGTAAACAAATTTTATTTGACAATTATGCCATGAATACAGTCAGAGAGCTCACTGTGGCCTTGCTGGAAGCATCTGAATGTTGAATACAGAGAATAGTTTAATTTACACACAGTGCTGTGCTAGCCACTGATGGTGGATGCACAGGCAGGGCCGGATTAACAGAACCCATGGAATAGGCCCATTGATTGAAAAAAATATATATACATATATTTTTTTTTATTTTTTTTTATTTTTTTAACTTTTTTTACACACTACTCTTAGGGTTGCCACCTGGCCGGTATTAATTTGAGGCTGCCTGGCCGGTGCTGATATTGCAGTAATACCGGCAATACAAATGGTGGTATTTTTCTCAGTATAAAAAGAGATTACTCTGCAAATACCAACACTGGCCAGTACGGGTCAGTGTGTGTGTGGAAAGAGAGGCAGGGATAGGAAGTTGCAGCATATACCTGCATCTCTCTACTCACTGACCCGTGGGGAAGCAGCTACAGAGCACAGAGATTCCAGACAGCAGCTTCCAGCCTTCAGAGACAGCCTTCAGCTCAGAGAATTGAGGGATGGGGTAAAGGCTGCAGAGAAGCATGGGGACACTTAGGCACTAGGTGACATTGTGAGACATGGGGACACAGGCAGACCTCTGTGGACGCTGAGACACTTGGGGACACTTGGAGACACGGGGACACAGACACGCATGGGGACACTGAGACATGGGGACACTGAGACACTAGGGGACACTGAGACCTAGAAACACTGAGTTTTCTTATAGCTGCATCCTATGAGTTTCCTTCCGGCAACATCTCCACCAGATACATAACGCTTGAGAGGTATGACTGTTTTAGTGTTTTTGGTCGATAAGATTCTGTACTTAGGCCACTCATAATAGTCAGCACCAGGCCCACTGGGCTCTTAACCTGGCCCTGTGCACAGGCACATGGTGTGTGGTATCTTGGGAAGTCCATATGAGGTAATTCATCTGTTTTAACCCCTTCTTTTCCTGTCCATTTGATCAAAGCAATGGAGTAGCTGGAAAGTGAAGAGGGTGAATGCTGAGGCAGCTGTCATGCTGGTGAACTAGATAATTTGATGGGCACTTTATCTCCTGTACAGGAAAAGTGAGATCTTTCCATCTCCCTATCGGCAATATGTATATCTGTGAGTGTTTGTGTGTCTCTGAATGAGTGTGCCTATAAATGTTTGCCTACACGTGTATCTCTGAATGTGTGCTTGTCTGTATTAGTGTGTCTTTTTGAGTTTGCCTATGAGTGTGTGCATGTATAGACCAGTGGCTGTGTGTCTGTATGCCTGAGTGTATACGTGTGTGTTTTGTGTTTGCACGTCTGTGCAGGGAGTCAAGTGGGAGCTTTGAATTATACTTATAGATTGTTGGTTGCAGAGAACGAAATAAAATATAAAAAAATCAATGCAAATTGGCAGTTCAAAGAAGGGAATGGGTAAAAAAACATATATCTACTGCTCAGTGACCTGCACATTGTAAGTGTGGCCCAGGTCTCTGTATTCAGCACTTAGGAATGTAATACAGTGATGGCTAGTGGCTCAAAGGGTCTTCTGTGCATGTCTATGTAGCTGTGTTTCTGTGCCTGTCAGTGTGCAACATTTTTATTTTATGTATTTAGAAACATTTCTTAGTTACAGTAATGTTCTCTTATCTGCAGCTTCATTATTTTGTAAGTAATTTTATATTCATTTTTCATGTCCAACAAAAATATTTGATTTGTGTCCATTTAATAATATGCTATATATGCATGCTGAAACACCCCCCCCCAAAAAAAAAAAATTAAAAAAAATTAATGTACACTATAGGCACCAAAAACACTTAATAAAGCAGTTTTGGTGTATAGATTGTGCCCCTGCACTCTCACTACTCTATTCTCTGCCGTTTAGCAGTTATTCTCTGCCATTTAGTTGAATTTCTGTTTATACAGCCCTAACCACACCTCAACTGACTATGACTAACACAGCCTGCATTAAAATTGTTTTCGATCTTACTTACTTTAGAAGTTTTTATCTTCTGCTCTGTTAAATGAACTTCAACCACACACAAGTGGATCTTACAGGCTCTAGCATGCTACTAACAGAGCACAAGATAAGAAATTATAAATTAAACTGAATGTGCAATAAAGTTTAAACATTTGTTGACTCTTTACAGAAAGTGTTTATCAAGGCTGTGTAAGTCACACGTTGCATAAAAACATTGATTTCACGTCTAAATGGATAATGTTAATAAAGCTGCGGATAACTATCATAACAGACACTCGTATGTGCCTAAAATCAGAGATTAATGTTAAAATGGTTAACACAGGGACAGCATCCCACATGATTACTAATATTGAAAAGTTTATATTTTGATACTACCTTTAAACCACAGAAACATTTCATGGAGCTAGCAGATGGGGAAAAAGGGGTGAATGCAGAAATGTACCTACTTAACATGAAAGAATATTAAGTGTTATCTGTCTTAAAGAAAATATTGCTCATTCCTTCATATCTTTAAGGTATCTCTGTAGAGGTAGCAATAAACAACAGCCAATATAGAAACAACAGTGATATTGGTTCATCACTCAACAAGGCAGGCGTGAACTTGTTTTTAGAAACAGCACCAAATTCACATTACAAAAATACAGCAGACTTTATTATCTAGATACTTTTGCTAAAAATGAAGATAGTTGTCATGAATGTTTCAATATTAAAACTAGGCAGAAAATTCTAGGTTACTGTAATTATGATGACATTACAAGTTACAGAATGATGAAGGGTAAAATGGAAGTAATCTGTCAAATGTTGCGCTCAAGGAAAGTTTGTTTAGAGTAGCAGAAAGCCAGAAGGTAAATTTACAGCAGGAGGGGGGTCAATCGGTGTATGCAATAAAGAACAAAACTGATTTATCGTAAATGTATAATACCAGATATGTTCCTAAAGGTTATAATCATATAAAGGTAGTTGTTTGTGAAGCAATATTTTAATCCAACTGCAAACATTACATCAGTGAATAGCTTACTTACATACTCCATTTGATTGTAAATTATATGTAGAACAACTTGAAGGTTTTAATATTAAGTCCGAGAAGAATTAAAACTAGTACTCAGATACGACAAGCCATTGTACAGTTTAAAGCAGTCAGGTAGAGATTGGAATAAGTGCTACATAACAATTTAAATGAAAGGGAGTTTAAACAGAATCATGCAGACCATTGCATATACACCAAACAGCATGATTTTGAAAACATGATATTGATAATATGGGTAGATGATCTCATCATAGGGGCCAGTAGTAAAACAACACTCAATGATGTAAAATGAATGCTTATAGCTAAATTCAAAAGGAAAGTCCTTGGAAGAATCAAATATTTCCTAGGCATTGACTTCAAAGAAAGTGTTGGTCTAGTAAAGATAACCTAAAAAAGGTGCATATAAAAATTTCTAGAGAATTTCAGACAAATTTGAAGCCCAAATCCATACCACGAGAAAAAAAGGCTAAAAAATGGTGGTCACAATAATTCTGTGGATGCAAAGAAGTATTGAGAAATCATAGGTAGTTTACTGTAATGTATCAGTAAACTATCACAATGCTTGTCAGAACCAACCGAACAGCATTTGGTCACAGCCAAACATGTGATCAGATACTTGAAACACACCATCAACTATGAGTTACATTACAAAAAGTGTAATGAAGACCTGGAACTAAAAGCAAACACTAATGCTAATTGGGTCTCTGAGGTGAATGATAGAAGAAGCACAAATGGATAGTGGTTTAGTCTAACAAAGAAGGGACTAAATTACTTTAGCTGCAACTACATAAGAACGTTTGTACCTGATATAGTTACTCAGAGGAATGGACAATCGATGTAAATATGAAGCAGCAGACCTATGTGGGACAATCAGGGAGCAATCACTCTTTTAAGGAATCCAGTTTATCAAAGAAGCAAACTTATCAATATGAAGCACCACTTCATCTGATCAATGATTAATGAAGGTGGCATGGTCCTTGACTACTACCCAACTGACAGGATAATAGCAGATATCATGACTAAGCCTACAACAAAGTTCAAGTTGAAAAAGTTCTTGAGCTATTTGTTGGGAATATATGTTTCTGGTTGCATGGAGCCTGATTGGAGGCTGACGGAGACTAGTTGGGTAAAGGTGAAGGCAAATAGCAGCAAGTAGGAAAACACAAAAATCAAAGAATAATAAGATTCTATTATAGGCCAAAAATGTCCTGAGTGCAAAGTGCAAACTACTGTATAGGGATTGACATATAAACCAAAATGGAAACATGTTATATACACATTAATGCATGATATAAAATACTTGTAGGTACAGCTCACCAGAATATGGTCACAATCATGGTCCTTAACAAACAAGTAAATAACGACCATTATTTGTTAAACAGAAGCTCCTTATTTATTCTAAAGAACATAAATTAAAGTCAAAGTGATGCAGGTGATACAGATAAATCTGAAGGGTTCACAAACTTTATTTTCCCTATATTATTTGTGCTATGTCACATCTACAATGTTCTGCTCCTTGAATCATAAGGGCTTAGATTTATGACAGATGATGAAGCATGAAATCATTCTCTACTGGCTATCTTTTTACAAGAGAGCTGACACCCTCTCTTGATACACTATCACACAGTTCAGTGAAAACTATTTAGATTTGTCTGCAGAGATGTTAACCTTCTGAACTGTAAAATCAAAACATTGTACAATATTTTACTTGTCAGCTCACATTACCACTAAGATGTGAATTTCATAGTTTAAAAAAATATGAAAATCATGTTACACTTATCTTGATGATACTGCTTGTGAACAGTATTTGTCATCCATACTTGTTTTTAAGCATCTAAATTAATGTAATCTTATCTTTCCCTTTCTCCAATTTCTTCAGCAAACCACTTAGATTTGGTCACTGTTGTAACTGCTATTTGCATATGTTTTTTACATTTCTAATAAGCACAAAGCAAGCCTGGATTTGTGAAAGACACAGACTTCAGATGTTCATCATTCAAAAGACTAAGAAGGTTATTTACTAAAGTGAGAATTAAAATGGGGTTATTCACTAGTCCGATTGGCTCTGTACCAAATAGGCAAAAAACAAAAACAAAAAAAAATAACATCCTGCTGCGTATGGAGCCATTCGGACTGCAAAATCTGGACATTGTTCATGATATGTAACAATTTTGGCTTGGTAGTCAACAAATCAGATTGCTCATACTAATATTGTAAAAATTTGAAATGTTGTCACACTTTGCAAAAGCTGAAATTCAAGCAAAAGCCTTATTTTTGCGGCACGGTTTTAATTTTTCTTCTGCACTTTCATGTTCTGATTTGTTTTTACACAAGTCCCATCCCCATGGCAGATGGGTAACATATGGAGGTAAAATACCTCCAATATGGTAGCACGAGGTTCTTATTGACTCCACAGGCTCTTTATTTATTAACTTTTTATCTATTTATTTATTATTTTTAAATTTTTTTAATGTTGTGGCAGCCTACCAAGTGTTGGCCTACTGCCACATAATTTACTCCTGTGCCGTCAAGAGATTTTTTTTTAAACTATTTGCCCCCTGGCTGTTACCACTGCACTTAGATAATTTGAACAATAATTTGCAAATGTCTATCCTGCCAGATACATTTGGCCATGGACTTTATTAATACCTGTGCTTTGTGAATCTTCTTGAATCCTATAATTTGTATAGGATTCAGATGCGAAAGCACAAATTTTAATACAGACACCAAATGCATCTGGATGATTCTTGCAAATTCACTCGAACCAACTGGATTCCAATTGCATTTGGTCATTTTTGGTCATCCAGACAAAATCCAGTGTTTAGTAAATAACCCTGAAAATGTATTCAAAGTGATTTTCAAATTTAAGGCCAGAGTATCTGAATTAAAATCATAGATCACTTAGAGAATACACATCAGCTATTTTGACCTTAAATTTGAAATTTACTTTGAATTCACCATAAATTCTCACCTTAATTCTGTAATTATGGCATAACTTTTGAATCTCTTCCTATATTAGGACTCCAGAATTACAAAGCAAAAAGCGACAGGGCTTTAAAACAGAAAGACAGACCAGGACTGTCCAAGAGCTTAACCATAGGCAATTTTTGACTAAAGCGTCTAATTGGTTTACCTTTAACAGCTATATTGTAACATTTTACACATTATGATACATAGTCTATGTTATCTTAACCAGGATAATTGTTACACCTAATATTCCAACATACTATGCTGTACTCAACAGTGATATGGTTAATTACTCCAGAGAGATCAGTGCATTACCAGGCAGGATAATCCCATTGACTTTTGGGATAGTCCACATATTTTCTTTTTTGGTTTGTCTTTTCTCTTCCTACATTAACCTTGTTCTTCTAACGTCTGTAGAACGTGTTCCTCTTGTGTGTGTCACAACCAGATCACAATCCTTCAGCCAACTAAGTTTATGTGGCAAGTTATAACAAAAACAACTAATTTACACACCCAACATGCTGTAATAGTTACATTATATTTCAATGAAGATAAATTGCCTGTAGGATCCTTGGATATTACAAAGAAAAAGATTTATTTTACTTTATCAAATTATTCAAATACGATAACATCATCAGAAGTTCAATTAAGATTATATGTTTCTTAACCAGTTTCTAAATAATTAAATCACTCACCTTTCAAATGTTATTTTAACTGAGTGGCCAGGTCTAGCTTCAATCACCCATTCGCAATTCAGGGAATCCTTGTAATAACCTGGCCAGCCTGGTGGCAGTATGATTCCACTTGATGCAGTTAGATGACCTCCACACGGTGCTGCACAATACAAGCATAACTAGCAATTAAATAATATCTTGTTATTTTACTTTGGCTTTAATGATTTTTTTTTCATTATCATACGTTTTGTATTATTTTGTTTACACTATATTTACATTTATATATGTTTCAGTACAATATTTACTAAGAAAGTAGCTCATTCTTTTTATTTTGATTTCATATCAGCTGATTTTTATTGACCAACTTTGCATAATTTATTTACATTTTTGTACTTTTTTAATTTTTACATTTTTCTAGCAGTCAATAGTTTATCTTTTATTTTTTCATTATTTCACTATATATTTTCTTATGTACTTATTTGTATTATTGTTATAGTGGGGCATATGTCTGTTTTTTTTATATTTTTTATTTATTTTGTAATTTGTTTATAATATCTGATATTCTATTCCATTTTTAGGCAACCATTGGTATCCAGATGTTGTGTACTACATCGTCCATGATGCTTTATCAGTTCTCAACCTCTATGGTATTCTGTTACACTGTGTAGTTGATTATCTTGACCCTTTCAACCACACTGTGCTTATCTTTCTGTATATTGCTGTACGAATACATTTTAGTATTGCAATTATTTTAATATTGAAATGATTGAAGTACAAAGTGAATAATTAAATATAAGTGAAGGGTTGTGAGCCTATTCAGGTAGTGGGGGATATTATTTAAAGAAAAATACAAATAATGAAATACTATTGAGCAAACCAGTCTGCAAAACCCACCAATTATACATGTTTTGTCAGTATCTCCATTGGAATAAAACAGGGAAATAAATAAATCCTGGACTGTTGGTGGGCCATGAGAACTGGCGTGGGAACCACTGCTATAGAGGAAGTTGGAGAGATTAAATTTTGAAAAATATATATCTAGTTACACATATTTATCCACGATAACAAACTGTTTTATATTGACATTGTATTTAACACTTAAACATTATGCATAATTTGAAGATCTTGAACCTTCAAAATGACTTCAATGACTTCAATCAAATAATCAAATAATTCAACAGCTCACGTTAGGTAAATAAATAAAGTTATACAATGACAACAAATTATAATAAAGAACCTAGATAATGTTAATTCATTCACATTTTAAAATTTTTGTAATTCTCAATATATATAAACATATATATATATATATATATATATATATATGAATATATATATATATATATATATACATACATACACACACACACACACACACACACACACACACACACACACACATATATATATATATATATACACACACACACACATCATATTTAATTGTCTCTTAAGATGTCCCTAGCTGGAAAGCATAAAGCTGATTCTACAGCTAACAAATTGGTTAACTTTACCTCTTGTAAAATCATATGATTCACTTGTAATTACTAAATGTCAGGATTGGCTTAATGAGGCTTTTTAATTGTATTTTATACAAAAGAGGTTGATTTCGTATTTTTGTATTTTCTTTTGTATTACATAATCATGTTACAGTAGTGTCTCTCTCTCCCTCCTCTCCTACCCTCCTCTCTCCCCCACTTCCATGTACTTCCTGTTAAGGGTCAATAAGCGTATAGGGGTTTAGAAAAAGTTATAATAAAAAAAACATCCAGTTATTTAAAAGTCCATAGGGAAAAAAAATATATATTTTTTTACAAATAAACCTTATACATACTGGCAATCAAGAAGACAACAGGTCCTGTTACTTCCTGGCTGTTTAGCTCATTGGAGCTTAACTCTAGAAACAGACAATTGCTCATAGCGCCTGCCTTGCAAAGACTTCTCATTAAGTGCATTTGGAATTCTGTAACTGGACAGCCATAAAAAGAGTGTGTTGGGTTTGAAGAGGAGTGCTTGCAAAGACTTAAGACAAGAGAACTGCAGCTTTGCAAGTTGATTTTAAAGAGAACACCAATGAACAAAAATGCATTATTAAATGCATGGATGTATTTATTGGCAGTATTTCTAATAAAACATGATTGTTTTTCATTTGGGAAATGGAATATCCCTTTACGCCCTTCATTGCCGATGTCCAAATCTCTTCTATTGTTCATTTTGTATTGTAAGGCATTTCAGAACAAATTTAAATCCATAAAGTCCAATTCCCCTTTCCCTTTTCCCCAATACTGGTTTTAAATATGAAAAAAAAACTATTTATCTATCAGAGATTTTATCTGTCCCCTATTATATCTTCAGAGAGATCGTAAATGTAGTCCACATCCGTCTTCAATAAAAGTACAGTAGACTTAGTATGTCTAATATAATGATGGCTTTCAAGGGAGGAAACATTCTAAAAACACTGAGTACGCTACAGAGTTTCTTTTCAGAATTCAAAATCAGCTTACAATGCAAAGAATAGTAAATACACATGTAAGATTATTAACTAAAGTGAGAATTGTTGGGAATCCAAGGTTAATTTAAAATATAAGGCCAAAGTTATGTAACTAAACATATAGCTGACTCAGAAAATATTTGTAGTTTGACTATTTTGTCCTAAAATTTGAAATTCCCCTTGTACCCCTTTCAATCTGTACTTTAGTAGCTAACCCTGTTAGTTTAACTATATGTGACCATTTTAGTTTTGTTACCCCTTCTTGGTGTCAAAAAAGTAACTTTTGCAAGTTATTTTACACAATGTTTGACTTATTACAAGATAATCGTTATCATGTAATCTTTAAAACTTGGGTTCCCCTAAAATATCTTTGAGGAATGAATGAGTAGATGCAACATGAAATGCTATATTTTGTCTCTGTGATCAGCAATCAATACACAACATTGCAGTTCTATCTATTCTATATTTGTATTATCTATTCCATCAGCTTTTCATATAATTGTTACTTTTCATTAAATAACATGAGCATAAATGAAAAGACTAAACTTCAAATTCATTTTTTACTTCTAGTTACTATAGTAAACAAAAAGGTAGATGTTTAAAGCTACAGTTTAACCTTTTCAGAACTGTTAATATGTAAGCCAGCAAAACTAACAAGGAATATGACTAACCTGATAATTAACAGCTTAACATAGCATAACTGATAGAATTATGTGGCTAAAAAAAAATTTGAAAATGTCAAATAATACAATTTTGCATTGAGTAAGTTTTAATTGAATACAGAACCTTGTTTATGCCTGCCAGAATTCTAAAGTGAAAAACAAAAAATACCAAAAAAGATTAATCTTAAATTCTAAATAGATAAATATTTTCAGTTTGCCAAATGTCAAACAGTCTATGACTTATAATTCTCTTCCAATGACTTGCATGCATTCTCATGTAATTCAGATACAAAAAGGTACTGTATTGCTTTCCTGCTCTATATACCAGACCAAACTAATTATATTGTAATTTACTTTAGAAGTAAATTGTATCAATTTTAATTTCTTTTCAAAAGGCTGATATAACTGAGCTATAAAGACCCAAACATTTAGATTTTTTTTTTTACAGATTTTTTTTTTTAACAGATTTTTTTTTTACAGATTTTTTTTCATTTTCATTTGCATCATGGCATTTAACTCCCATACAACTTGTAAGGTTACAGGGTGAGAAAGCATGGTATAATTTACCATGTGCTTAATGCCAGTGGCAGACTGGCCAGTCTGTCAGCTTACCCAATGGCAAGTGGGCCCTGTGGACCACTGATGAAGTGTGCCCCCTTAAACAACAATGTTAAAATGTGGCAGCTGGGCAAAAGGGGCAGCTCGGGGGGCCAAAGTAACTGTCCCTTAAACCAGGAACAATCTCTGAAAGCATTGCGCACGTTAGTTTTTATTATACTATGAGACAATTGGCATCGGCATCGCTGCATAATGTTGGACACACCACGACAGAGGACAGAAGGCGCTGACAGTCTCCTCAGTGCAGCCGGTGCATGTTAGTCACAAGCTGTGACAAACGTTTTCCTTTGGAAGGTGGGTAATTGTGGAGGTCTTTCACTCACTTCAGCTGTCCCCACAAGCCAAAGCTCAGCCTCAAAATGTGCTAGCCATATAAATGCATTATTGTTATACAAATCATCATATAGTGTCACCAGGCTGTATACCTGAATGAGTGGGTGCTGTATGAAGGTTTGTATAATAATAATAAAATTATATGGCTGGTAGGCAATTAGGTATACAACCCCCCAGCCATATAATTGTATTATTAATATATAAATCATTATACAGCAACACCCATCCAGGTATACAGCACCACCCCACCATATAAATGTATTATTGTTATACAAATCATCATATAGTGTTCCCAGGCTGTATGCCTGGATGGGGGTGCTGTGTGATGACTTAAAATTATATGGCCGGGGAGCCCTGCATTTGTATGATTATAATAAAGGTCAACTGCATTAAATTTCTCAGTGACAAGCCCATACTTATGGAATATTTGTAGATTTTTTTCTTATTCTTTGCCATGGATTTTATATACATGGCCCCAGGTCTCTTTTTATTTTACCAATACATGGTGATGCAGGGCAGTGGAAAGCTAGAAATAGTCCATTCTTACTCTCCCTACAGAAAGTTTATGTTTAATAAACACTGCAATTGCTCCTTGTAACGTTCACTAGGGAACCCTCATTAACGCATTAGCCGCAAGGCAAACAAGGCATTTGCCTTGGGCGGCATATTTCAGGGGGCGGCACAAAATGCTGCCCCCAAATGCCCAGGCAAATGCCTAGTTAGCCTTGCAGCTAACTGACATGCTGGGCGCTGGGCGGCGCTGGCTGATGGTCCGGCGGGCGGCTGGCGAGGGAGCTCTTCCTCTGAGCGGTCTGCTCAGCTCCCTCGTGTGCCGCAGAGTGAGGCTGGGAGCCGGAATATGACATCATCAACCCAGCTCCCAGCCTCACTCTGCGGCGGACGAGGGAGCTGAGCAGACCGCTCAGAGGAAATGCTCCCTCGCCAGCCGCCCGCCCAGCAGCCAGCCCATCAGCCTGACCGGCAGCCACTGGACCACCAGGGAGAAAGAGGAACCCCCCCCAGCACTCCCAAAGGTAAGGAGGCTTGGGGGGTTAAATAAAAAAAAAGTTTTAATGTGAGTGATTGTGTGTGTCTGACTGTGTGTGACTCTATGTGTGTGTGTGTTTGACTGTGTTTGTGTGTGTGTTTGTGTCTGACTGTGGGTGTATGTGTGTGTGACTGTGTGTTTGTGTCTGACTGTGTGTGTGTGACTGTGTGTCTTTGTGTGTGACTGTGTGTGTGTTTGTGCCTGACTGTGTCTGTGTGTTGTGTCTGACTGTGTGTGTCTGACTGTTTGTGTGTGTGTGTGTGTGTGTGTGTGCGGACTGTGCGTGTGTGTGTGTGTTTGTGTCTGACTGTGTTTGGTGTGGGCAGGACTGTGTGACTGTGTGTGTCTGACTGTGCGTGTCTGTTAGTGTGTGTCTGACTGTGCGTGTCTGACTGTGCGTGTCTGACTGTGCGTGTCTGTTAGTGTGTGTCTGACTGTGTGTGTCTGTTAGTGTGTGTCTGACTGTGCGTGTCTGTGTGTGTGTTTGTGTGTCTGTGTGTGCTGACTGTGTGTCTGTGTGTGTGTTGTGTGTGTGTGTCTGACGTGTGTGTGTGTCTGACTGTGCGTGTCTGACTGTGTGTGTGTCTGACTGACTGTGTGTCTGACTGTGTGTGTGTGTTTGTGTCTGACTGTGTGTGTGTGTCTGACTGTGTCTGTGTGTGTGTCTGACTGTTTGTGTGTGTGTGTGTATTTAGAAGGTGGGGCGGGGGGAAGGGTTGGGTGGGGGGTGGAGGGGGGTGCCTGTGTTTTGTCCTGCCTAGGGCAGCACAAAACCAGGATACACCACTGGGAACTCTAACACTCAGACAGAACAGAGTAGAGAGAATTGCAATACCAAGCCTTAGAATGGTCAGGTTATGCAAAATGGGATAGTCAAAACACGAGCTGAGGTCAAGGGAAATAGAGAGACGGAATAACGAGAGACAAAGCCAAATATCAGTAACCAGAAAATCCAAATAACAAGTACAACGCTCAACGGTAAACCAAAGACCACAACAGGGCACTGAGGCAAGGGGGAGGTTAGCTTAAATACACACAGGGTGTGTCTGATTGGCTAATCTCCAATTAGTGTTAACCACAACACGTGGGAGGAGCTTCTTCCCTCCCTTGTGGTCTCTCAGGTCATCACTGTGTGCTGGGTCACATGACCGGGTGCAGCACACATATAAGGAAGCTGCTCTGGAGCGTGCAGCGTCAGACATATGCCAGTCTGGAGACAGGGACCAGATGACTCGCTGTGATGAGGTAAGCAAGTTCGACGCAAGCGGCGTGGGGCAGGGGGCCTGGCACTCCTTAAGTACGTTTTTTTATATTTGAGTTATATCAAAGAGGTAAATGCAGTTCATCATTTGGTATGTGCAATTTACTACTTATATGCCTATTTTTTATATCTCAAGTTTCATTTTATTGAAATTCCGATATTTGTGTTACAGTAACAGGAGGATTTGACCATATGTTATGTAAAAATGTCAGATATAACATTTGAATGGTTCGGTATTTATGTTTCAAAAACTTGAAATGGCAATTGTTGTACTTTTATATTTTTGTGAGTTGCTGTGAAGATGCTAAATAAAGTATAATTAAAAAAGAAATATCCACCATTTATTTAAAATTTTTAAAACTATATATTTTTAAATTATAACAATCTGTATTTACATTTAGTATCTACTGTATACTGCTAGTAATATGTACAATATATGTACACTGTAACAACTAAACAATATTTTTTTTTTCACAAAAAATGTAATAGTACAATTTTTCCACTGGTGCTGTTTTGAAAATTTCTTATAACAAGTAAATGAGAGCCTTATAGTTGTGGGTGGGCCCCTCTGCCTCCTCTCAACCAATATTTTCAGACCCAGTCCACCACTGCCTAATGCCTTTTCTGCTGTGTAAGGATATGGATATGGCTATTGATAATAATATGGCATTGTCCAAGCAAATAGGAACTACCTGTTTCTTCACTTTTTGGCCTGTAAGTTTGAGGATAATAAATAACATGACATCTAACTAACAGGAGAAATGTTTCTGATCGGTCTATTTATCTGTCTGTCTGTCTGTCTATATATCTATCTGTCTATCTATCGAGTTACTTGCACCATAACTTATCCAATCAAAAAATGTTTTATAGACCTACTGTCACAGTTCTTACTGTGCCATCCAGATGGCCGGGAGTGGTTTCCCCACAGGTGCCAGATAGGGGATTTGAACTTGGGTCCATCTGCATCCTAGGCCTGCATTCCTGCCTCTGAGCCACTTCAGTACTTGTGGACCTCGCCTTGTTTATCCAGCATTACCTGCACCACCAGGGGGCTGGACTTCACCAGTTGCTCTCACCTGTCAATCTAAGTCCACCTGAGGCAGATGGATCATTATCCCAGGTATCCCACTCCCTGAGGGCAGTGTCAATTCATTGTTTCTTGTTTCCTGTTGCCTAAGACTGACATGGCTTGTGACCTCTGCTTGAAGAATCTATCTTATTGCCTGTTTGCCGCCTACCCTGACCTTTTTGATACCGTACCTGACTACTCTTCTGGATTTGCACTTGTCTGTTACATCATACCTGGTTTTCGTTCCTGTCTAGCCCCCGTGCACAGATTCACAGCCCAGGTAGCTTCTTACCTGGTTACCGGGGGCTGTGTTTATCTGCAAGGGTGAGCATACATCTCTGCACTTCGTACTCCAACCAAGGTAAGCTGTGACACCTATAAAGCTCTAACCACCTCTAGCCTCTCTTAAATTTCTTCACTGATTCATAAGTGGTAAATGGTGTCCCTTAGGGTTCTGTTTTGGGACCACTTCTATTTAACATATTTATAAATGATCTTGAAATAGGCATTGAAAGCCATGTATCAGTGTTTTCAGATGACACAAAACTTTGTAAAGTAATAAAATGTGAGCAAGATATTGCTTTGCTGCAGAGGGATTTGGATAGATTGGGGGACTGGGCACTAAAATGGCAGATTAAATTTAACGTAGAGAAATGCAAAGTTATGCACTTCAGGGTTAAGAATGCACAAGCAATTTACACCCTAAATGGTAGTGAACTAGGGATAACCACACACGAGAAGGATTTGGGAATTGTTATAGACAACAAATTAGGCAGCAATATGCAATGTCAATCTGCAGTTGCTAAGGCCAGTAAGGTTTTGTCATGTATAAATAGGGGCATAAATTCTCGGGATGAAAATATAAATTTGCCTCTTTATAAATCGCTGGAAAGACCACACCTTGAATATGCTGTGCAATTTTGGGCGCCTGTTCTAGAGAAAGATATTATGGAACTAGAAAAAGTACAGAGACGAGCTACAAAATTGATAAAAGGAATGGAGCATTTTAGTTATGAAGAAAGGTTAAAAAAATAAAATCTGTTTAGTTTGGAAAAATGGCGCCTGAGAGGAGATATGATAACATTATACAAATATATCCGGGGCCAGTACAAACCTTTATCTGGAAATCTATTAATAAACAGGGCTATACATCAGACACGAGGTCACACATTTAGGCTGGAAGAAAGGAGATTTCATCTAAGGCAAAGAAAAGGTTTTTTTACAGTTTGAGCAATAAGGATATGGAATTATCTGCCTGAAGAGGTGGTTTTGTCAGAGTCATTACAGATGTTTAAACTGCAATTGGGTAAATACTTGCAAAAACATAACATAGAGGGATATAATTTCTAATTAGTGGGGTAATAGCATCTTGATCCAAGGAGACATCTGACTGCTATTTTGGGGTCAAGATGGAATTTTTTCCTAGTTTGTGGCAAAATTGGAAGCACTTCAGACTAGGTTTTTTGCCTTCTTTTGGATCAACAGGAAGGCTGAACTTGATGGACGCAAGTCTCTTTTCAGCTATATAACTATGTAACTACGTAATAAGTTTTCCCCCTCTCGGTCTCTCTGCTCTACTGGTGACCTTCTCCTTTCTGCTGCTCACACCCTTACTGCAAATTCACGCCTGCAAGACTTCTCACGTGTGGCTCCTTTCCTTTGGAACATCCTGCCTACCCCTGTCAGACTCTCCCCTAGTCTTAAATACTTTAAGAAGTCCATCAAAACCCATCTTTTCAGGAATGCTAATGGCCTCCAAGAGTAACTTCTACCTCTCAAACCTTCCTCTCACTCTCTATTATAAGGCCACACTCCACTCTCACCATGTCTATTTTCCAACAATGTCTATTTTCTGTTTCTTTCAATACCCTTCCTGTTGTGTTTTTATACCCTGCCTCCTCTAGATTGTAAGCTCGTTTGAGCAGGGTCCTCAACTACATATTGTTCCTGTTACACTTTGTTATTGTCTCATTTGGTAAATTCCCCTTTTATTGTAAAGTGCTGCAGAATAAACCGGTGCTATATATATAAATACTACTACTACTACTACTACTACTACTACTACTACTACTTCTACTACTACTACTAATAATAATAATACTAGAGCTAGGAGTGTTCCTTTTATTTATGTTGGACCTGATGTTGTGCAAGAGATTGCAGTTATGACATATAAGTATCACACTGAGGAAAACTATATATACAGAAGCAGCTTTGTGTAGATGGGGAATCATTTCAGTTATTAGCCTTTCATTATAATATTCATTATAGTCTGTCTATCTATTTGTCTAACTATTTACATATCACATAATCACATATACAGGGCATGCCCTTTTTCTATATCCAAAACATACAAAATACATTAGATAGTTCAGTATATTTGCCTGGACTTGGTCTTCTCCTGTCTGCCATTCTAGACAATATTTACTGTGATAAATATGTTTAGAATGCTATGAGAATTGCCTAAAGATGGGTTGTAATGATTGTGGAAAACCTTATAGGGAATCTATAGTGTAAGGAATACAAAGCTGTAAATGGTTAAAAACCCTTTATTTACTCACCTGATACCAGCACCGATCTCCCTCTGCACTGGGTCAGCGCTCTGCCTCCTCCAATGTCATCTGATGGAGGGGATCTAAAGTGTGGTGAGCACCGCACATGCATTAGTTCTTCCCCATAGGAAAGATGGACTGAGCATCCTATGTTACTATGTAGGAGTGTTTCTTGCAAGCATTTTTAACTCATATTTTGTGTTTTGTTTTGACAAATATTAAACAAAGAGACATCTTACAGATTAAATGTTATTTCAGGTAAATTGATATTTGATTTGTTTTACCTTCACATCGTGGAACTGTAGAACTCCATACCACATTTCCTTCCTGAATGATACAAGTGATGGATTCAGATCCTTGAGTTTTAATAAATCCTTCATCACAATGAAAAGACACAGTGCTTCCAAGTAAAAATCTGTCCCCAAAACGTTTTCCATTCATAGGAATTCCAGGATCATGACATTCATTTTGACCAAAAGCTGTGAAAAATACATTTGGAACAATGACTTACAAAGAGAGTCCACATGATTTAGACTGCAAAAGCCAAAATAGTCAATTTGGAAAAACAGATTACTTTTTGTCCAGAAATTTGCAATTGGAATTTAAGCAGTATACTGCTTAGGTGATAGAGCACCAATACAACATTGTTCATGAACTCCAATTTTGAGTGTTTACGTATTATCTTCAATTGTAGCAGTTTGTATAACTTTTTAAACTTTATCTCTTGTTTGGTGTCACATAAATAGGATTATGTGGTGAATAATTTTGCCATTCTCTTTAGCTTGACACAGAAGAATTGTTTATTCTATTTACTATATTTAAAATACAAAATCAACTATCTCCCACTTGAACATCAATTTCACAGTATAAATGTAAGCACATTAAAGATTAATTTATTTTATTTTTTATGAGGTGTTGTAATATTTCCTTTATATTAGTTTAAACTATAAATAATGTATTTCTTACTTGTATAGGTGATATTAAAGCCTCTTCCAGTGGTTGAGTGGTCAGACTGGAACTCTAGGCGCACAATGTGGCTGTTACTTGCAATTTGAGAAGGAACTTCATTTCCAGAAAAGGTCCCAAGAGCAGGTAATTCAGAAATACCTTCATCTTTGACAGCAACATAATCAAATTGAGGTTCTATGTCGAAATCATTGAAAATCAAATGAATACGGCTTCCAGGCTCAGAGATTATTAACCATATACAGTTCATATTGTTTCCATACTCTTCTGGATAATTTGGTGAGAGAACAATCCCAGAAGGTGCAGTAAAATTAAAGAAACATGAAACTGTAAAAGTAAAATAAAACATTATTAACATTTTGTTAAAATACCAAATTATTGTTCAGACAAACCTTATTAGCCTTTTGTTGTCTTTTTTATGTAAAAGGAGGTCGTTTGATGGCATATGACAATCTTTGCATGTTATGTGGCCCATGTTTAATAGGATTTCATAGTAAGCTTAGGTTTAGCTATACAGCCAGAAGTTCCATCATCTGAACTGCCTGGATGCACTAAACATCTACTCAAGTGATCAATTAATAAATCAGTAAGTTTCCACAGTGATGTACAATGGATTCACAAGAAAGAAATAACAATATCAGTTTGACATACAGGATAAAGTAGTAGTATGTGCCCCGCACAAGTGAACATATATTGGGTTAGCATTAAGATATATTTCTATTTTACTGTATAGATACATTTCTATAAAAACAGTAAAATTTGTCTCATTTATGAATTTACATCAAATTGTGTTAGCAGTTCAACAGATTTAGAGAAAAAAAATAGTTTCACTTTTGTAAACAATTGAATTGAACTGTTATCTCCACTTTAATTGTTCATTAATATCTTGTGATTTTATCATGATTTCATACCAGGTCAGAGTTTAGGGAAAAGATCCACCTTAAAAAAATGTTGCTTGTCCGCACACTTTATTATTGTCTAGAAACCTAGGCATATATTAGGGAATGTTTTTAGGGGATAGGGACCCAGAAATGTGTCTCTTTATCCTCAGATGTAGTAAAGTAGCAGGATACAAGGGTAACTAGTAGGCACACTGGGAAAGGTCGGTTCGACCAAATAATTTTTCCTGAAATTTTAATTTTGTTTAGGAAGTCCAACACTTTTTGGACAGATATTATCCATGGCAAAATATTTGGGGAAACATTCTGACTAACCAAAAATGAAGTGAAAATACACTGATCAGTATACAGTAAAATATATACATGATATAAATGTTATGTATATTTTTTAGTACTCTAATAGGCACATTTTTCCTTAATTTGGTTTAAATATTAACTGAGAAACAATAATCAATAGAGGGAAAAAAAATATATAAATACTGATGTTTCCTTCTATTGGTCACTTCTCACTTGATCTGTGAAAAAAATCTAAATTTAGTGGGTGCCTCCTAGTCATCAATCATCTTTTTCACATCAATCATCTGGGGGTTTTTTCAGCCATCATCCTAATAGTTTTTTTCAGCCATCATCCTAATCTAAATTTAGTGGGTGCCTCCTAGTCATCAATCATCTTTTTCACATCAATCATCTGGGGTTTTTTTCAGCCATCATCCTAATAGTTTTTTTCAGCCATCATCCTAATCTAAATTTAGTGGGTGCCTCCTAGTCATCAATCATCTTTTTTCACATCAATCATCTGGGGGTTTTTTCAGCCATCATCCTAATAGTTTTCTTGGGTATATGTGCATATAGCACTCTGGCACTATACCAAACAGCCAAATTGCAATTTGCAAAAGTCCAAAGGCACACGTCTAATAATTAGTGAGATGAGAGAGATAGAAAGGGGAGTTAGTGAGAAGGGGAGATAAACATTAGAGGGTAAATAAATACAGGTGTATACGTTGACACACATTTGGTGGGAGGAGAAAAAGAGACTTAATGGGAGTAAGGTGAGTTAGTGGAAAACATGATTGGATATAGGACTGCATGGAGTTGAAGAATGTCTTGGACTGCTTACAGCAGTGGTGATCATATTTTGCTTTCGGCTAAAACTCAAGGATGGATGCATAGGCACAAAATTATAAGATCACCTTTCCCCTCTACCCATTATTAAAAAAACAAACCAACAACAAACTGATAAAATATATTTGATTAATTGATCAACAGTAGGATTGCATGCATAAGAATGTCTTAACATATACACAGCCACCACATTAGAACCACCTGCTTAATATGCACATGCAAACCATCTCTAATGTGTTGAGGCATGGACTCCACAAGACCTCTGAACATGTCCTGTGGTATCTGACACCAAGACTTTAGTAGCAGATTCTGCAAGTTGAGTGGTGGTGCCTCCATAGATTGGATTTGTTGTTTGAGCACATCCCATAGATGCTCAATCAAGTTGAGATATAGGGAATACTTTTTTTATATGTTCCTCAAACTATTCCTGAACAATTTTTTTTGCAATGGGGCAGGGTGCATTTTGCTGCTGAAAGAGGCCACTGGCAACAGGCAATACATTGCCATTGAGGGGTGTATGTGATCTGCAACAAACAGTAGTTTCTGAGTATGTTTGGGTAACCCATTAACAGGCTGTGAAAGTAGGAACACCCACAGGGAGAAGTCAACTGGCCTTTAAAGAGAACTAAAGTCTATACATAAACTAGATCCTGGGCTTACAACCAGGTTTAAATTAGGGGTGGCCAACCCTTCCAGATCGAATTCAGCCATGGGACAGGATGTTGATGCTCCCACATCACTGCAACTGGATAGCTGAGTCCAACGAGGGAAAAAAACTAAATATAATCAAACCTCTAACAAAGAACATATGGAGGAATCAAATTAATGAATATAATCAACAATCCCCAAACCCAAGAGCTAATCCCTAAACTGTTCCTAACCTCCCATTCACACTGCACTGCCACATCCCCCCTGAATAATACCTCCATGAGCCCTACCCTGAAACAGAGAATATGACTATGATCCCAGAAAAACTTTTATAGAGGGAGGCTAGTGTCCATGCAGTTTGAAGCTGATAGGAGTGGGAGGACACCATACCAGATTTCTACCTAATCCCCCCCAAAGTATACCCTTAGGGAAGTTAAATAAAGCAGGGCAATCAAAGATCGGTAGAACTCCAGCTAGAATCAGGAGAAAATAGTAATATATACCATAAATAAAAATAACATATGCCATGTGGTTTTTTTTTCTCCCCCTTTTCTTGATAAATCACTAGAGAAGTAATCACCACCAGACACAAACTAGGGGAAGTCTACATCACTTCCACCTCCTGTCCCCCCAAAAGCACAACTCTGAATATATAACATATCACAATGGCAACATATTTCAAAACAAGGCAACATATTGGCTAATTATACCAAATATAGGACCAAAATTTCCCGCCACCTGCCTAAGTCATCCTTCTTCCCGAATGATGGAACAGGGAGGAAAAGGGCCCAAGGCGAGCACCCTTCCCATGTGCAAACTAAGGAAATGTGTATATTCAGTTATGGCAAACATATAAGGCACAACATATCCTCACAATGTGTGGTAGAGCAATGTATATGTATCACCAAGAGCCAGAAAGGAGCAGTCTAGGTTCCACACAGTTTTCAAAAGATCGTAGAGGAGACAGTTATGGCCTTCTGATAAGCTGGCCTGTCATGAAAGGGATACCAGACCTGGCATGCAGGTCACAACAACAGGGGTCTGTCCTTGGTCCCCTTCTATTTTCTCTTTATACTACCTCTCTTGGTAAACTTATTACCTCTTTTGGATTCCACTACCACCTGTACGCTGATGACACTCAGATATACTTCTCCTCCCCAGACCTCTCAGGAGCCGCCCTGCAACGTGTCACTGCTTGCCTTTCTTCCATCTCTGACTGGATGTCCTCACGCTTTCTGAAACTTAACCTCTCTAAAACTGAACTCCTTGTCTTTCCTCCTCCTAATACTGATCCTCCTCTCTCGCTCTCCCTTCAAGTCAGTGATATCCACATAAGTCCATGCCTGCAAGCACGCTGTCTTGGCGTCATACTTGACTCTGGTCTCACCTTTGAGTCTCACATCCAGTTTGTTGCCAAGTCCTGTAGGTTCCAACTCAAATACATAGCCCGCATCCGCCCCTTTCTTACGCAAGATGCTACCAAGGAGCTTGTCCATGCTCTAGTAATTTCCCGCATGGATTACTGTAACCCTCTCCTGATTGGTCTCCCCAAAAGCCGTATTGCCCTGCTACAGTCTGTAATGAATGCTGCAGCTAGACTGATTTTCCTCTCTAGTCGGTCCTCTCACACCTCATCCCTCTGCCAGTCCTTACATTGGCTCTCTGTATGCTATAGGAGTCAATTCAAAGTGCTAACCCATACATTTAAAGCACTGAACAATTCTAGCCCCTCTTATATCTCTTCACTAATCCATAGATATGCCCCTCCTCGTACCCTCCGCTCTGCCTGTGACCACCTCCTGACCGCTGCTCGCACCCATACGGCCAACTCGCGCTTGCAGTACCTCTCACGGGTGGCTCCCCTAGTCTTCAATCATTTAAGAAGGGCCTTAAAACCCATCTCTTCAGGAAAGCTTATGGCCTCCCAGAGTAATCTCTACCTTACATACCTGTCTCCTGCTCTCTCCTATGGGACAGTGCTTTGCTCTCTCCTCCAGGACTGCTTCACTCCTACTTGATATTTCCTGTCCTAATGTTTCTAATACCCACCTCCTATAGTCTGTAAGCTCCTTTGAGCAGGGTCCTCTTCAACCTATTGTTCCTGTAAGTTTTCTTGTAATTGTCCTATTTATTGTTACATCCCCCCTCTCAAAATATTGTAAATATTGTAAAGCGCTATGGAATCTGTTGGCGCTATATAAATGGCAATAATAATAATAATAATAATAACAAGCAACAGTGGTCTCCATTCAATCTTGCCAACCCAAAAAATGGGCCCTTCCAATTGTAACTGCATAGCATCCCGGCCAGAATTAGAATGGGGGCTGCAAATAAGTATAGAAAAAATAGGATGATGGTGCCAGCAAAATGCCTTTCTGGTGCCACATGGAATGCCCAACAAAAGTATGGTTGGATCCCAGCTGCAGGGACCTAGTCCATCAGATCAGACTGAGGAAAGCTATCACAAAAGATATCATGCAATGCTAATTCAAATGGTGGTAAGGCTCCCCCACTTTGTACCACTTCCTCTGCATAGGCTCAGGTAGATCTTTTGGTTGAAATAGGGGTAAAACCTCATCCCTTATTTCTAGGCACAAAGCTTTGAAGAATGTCTTCAGGTTACCCATGGGGAGCAGGACATGAGTGTGACCATTGAGCAAAGCAAGCACTTTAAAGGGACACAGCGGGAGCGCATAGCTGCCTTCTCAGGAGAGTGGTGGGTGACATATCTTGGAAATTTGTACGGGTTTCCCTATATAGGAGGCCTCAATACTCCTACACTTGTGGATGATCGCACCCTTGGTACTCATATAATGTAAGCAAACGAATATGTCTGCATGTGGTTGTATGCACTTACTCATATATTTTTTTACCATTTAGACAAAACACATATTCAGGATAAGAGCACACACATAATAAAGTGCCATTTTATGTGGAGCCCCAAGGTGCAGTGAGCTCTATCAATCTTCCACCTTGAGTTTTGGACCTCCTTAAAAAGCAGTTGAACATCTCCAGCACCTTGTTTATGATAGGGCCCTCCGCCGCCACCTTTGGCACCCTGTAGATCCAGACATTATCGTGCCAGGATCGATTGGTAAGGTCCTTCTGTGGCTGCCACTAGTGCCTCCATATGGGAACACCATAGGGAGTTACAAGGAAGTAGTGTGTCCCATGGCTGTCCCAGCTCACAGCACCTCCATCTCCAAATGAACCTCCTTGTATTCCTCTCCATCTCCCTGATAACAAACTCCCTATGAATCTTCATCCAGGCCGGATCCACGCTGTGTCATTGCAATATGGTGCTGAGTTTTCCTTTTCTCTCTTTTTTATTTTTCCCTTTCTCTTTTTTTTATTTTACTTTGACATGATAATTACTTGTTTATTCCAAAATCCTACTATTATGTTTTATAAAAAGTATCAATAAAAAATATATATATTTGAAAAGAATATGATGCAGAGAAGTCTAATGCTCCATCATCAGGATCCTCATTCACCCTCAGCATGCTCTTCGAGGCGCTATATTGAGCATTAGACATCCTGTGTCTGGGGTGGAAAAAGAAAGCCACAGCGGCTCCTTTGGTCTTTTTTCTATGAGGCATTCATGAGATCTGTGGAAATTAGGAGAAGGTAAGTAAACCTTTGTGGGCACACAGAACTGGCAGATATGTGCTTTTTTTAGAGGTAGGTTTGCAGCAGTGGAGCTCTCTGCTCAAATTTCCGACTGCATCAACAGTGAAGCCACACCTTCTTTTTTAGGGAGAGGAAAACCTAGGATTAAAGTTTTTTCAGGTTTAGGTTTTGAGTACTTAAATTTGGAACTAATGAAAAGGTTTGTTTTGGGTATGTTTTTGGAGGCAGTTAAAATATTGGGTTTAAGGGAAAATAAGGATTTAGGGTACAAGTAAGTTTGGAACATTTTTTTCAAAGTACTACCGACTGGACCCTTTAGGTTAATGGCCAAAGTTCCTGGCATATATCTCTCCCCACCATTCCAAAAAGGCACATTATAAGTGGTGAAAACAGGCACCCCTTACAGTACATGAGCATTTAGGCAGATGCCTGCTCGGTCTAATGGGCAATCTGTCCCTGCTAAAGCACCAGGCGGAATCACAGTTTAGCAACTCCCATGGACCATGGTTTGGCATTAGTCTAACAAAGTCAAAAACAAAGGATCATAATTTGTATTAAAATGTACTATGTTGGTTTTGTGTCCAGAAAACTCACCTAACTCAATGCCGCATATTTTTTTTCTTGACAGAATAAATGTTCTTGCTTGAAATAGAAGCTATAATCTCTATGATTTAGCAGACTTCATTATTAATGTGATTTGAGTCAAATACAGATTTAGTAGCATTATTTTAGTTCATTGCACATTTTGTTTAACTTTGCATAACATGCTGTACCCCTCTGATAATTATCAATGGAATTAACTCCAATTAACAGAATGGCAAACATTAGTATCATGTAAAATTTTAAATATAGATAGAAATAGAATATTCCATTCTTTGTAATATTTCTTAATAAAAGATAAATACGTACAAGCACTGCTTGACTTTAGAGTACATCTCGGCTTTAGAGCACAGAGACACATACATTTGAGGAGGGTCTCTGGAAGCAGTTTAAGCAGTAATTATTGCAGTTCATAGTGGTAAGTTTAATTATTGCAGTTCATAGTGGTAAGTTTAACATCATATAGCCTTATGGTGTAACCAAATCCCCACATATTGATAGGTGATTTTTAAGTAACCTTGTATAAGATTTAAAACGGCACTTTATTATGTGTGTGCTCTTATCCTAAATATGTGTTTTGTCTAAATGGTAAAAAAATATATGAGTAAGTGCATACAACCACATGCAGCATATCACAATTTATTAGGGTGCAAAAACACACTAAATATTATAACATACTATACATTTTATTAATTATCTCATTACAAAGGTCCAATATACACACACATATATATATATATATATATATATATATATATATATATATATAAAACCAACCTTATGCTGATGATTTGCATTAACAATGAAACATCTGTCCATGAGTGGTTCAGTGGCTTTGCATCTTTTCCTAAGTTGTGTTTCAAAGCTGTTGTCTACAGCAAACACAGACTCAAAGGAATCCATGTTTAAAATGGAATGAGGCAAACATGTGATTCTTTGTTAAGCTGATTTGCATATGCCCACCCAGAATCCTTTGCAGTAGTAACATCATTTCAATGCAAGGTTGTGATTTCTGTGGGAAATACAAGTCTAATGGCTTGACTGGTGTGCAGATTTTGTTTAACATTGTATTAACTATATATATGATTCAAATATGTCCTTGCTCTCAGACAAACCAGTTTAACAAAAATGCCAGGTGTACAAAAGCCATAGCCAAAAAGTACAAACATACAAAAACGGCTTGCACTCACGGTCTTAGAAGTAATTCCATTAAAAATCAACGTTTGTTGATCCCGAGGAAAGCCCCAAAACGAGGGCTGAAATGTTGATATTTAATGGAATTACTTTAATAAAATAATATGTTTAAGACCGTGAGTGCAAGACATTTTTGTATGATATATATATATATATAGAGCAAGTGTTTTGTTTAACATTGTATTGACTATATATATATATATATATATATATATATATATATATATAATCCAGGAAAATGAGAGCACTCACTGGGTTTGTAAAAAATGTATATTAAATATTAGACAAAATACATCAACGTTTCGACCGTCAAGCGGTCTTTATCAAGATGTCCAAACAATGTAAAAACAAACAATATATAGCATGTCTACAGATAAACTTACCCTATCACCGTGTGAACCCCATTACTCCGACATGCCCCTGTGACCGACGCCGGAAATTGCGTCCTAGCGTGCGTGATGACGTCATGTCATGTGATCGCAAACTAACAGTTGCCTAGTAACAGCAATACAATGTATAATCATGTGATCGCAACTGATCTCAGTTGCTACAAAACTGTTCTGTGAGTGTGAAATATAAGACAGGAGAAATAGCAGGAATAGCAACATACATGGAGGAAGATAATATTGTTACATGCTGAGTATGATGTTATAATATATTTAGCAGAACATATTGGAGGTATAAAGATAAAAAATGATCAGAAAAATGATCAGAAAATGACTAAATGATGCGAGAAAATAAATCTACAACTAAATCTGAATCTGAGTGTGTATGAAGATTTAGATTCAGATTTAGTTGTAGATTTATTTTCTCACATCATTTAGTCATTTTCTGATCATTTTTCTGATCATTTTTTATCTTTATACCTCCAATATGTTCTGCTAAATATATTATAACATCATACTCAGCATGTAACAATATTATCTTCCTCCATGTATGTTGCTATTCCTGCTATTTCTCCTGTCTTATATTTCACACACACAGAACAGTTTTGTAGCAACTGAGATCAGTTGCGATCACATGATTATACATTGTATTGCCGTTACTAGGCAACTGTTAGTTTGCGATCACATGACATGACGTCATCACGCACGCTAGGACGCAATTTCCGGCGTCGGTCACAGGGGCATGTCGGAGTAATGGGGTTCACACGGTGATAGGGTAAGTTTATCTGTAGACATGCTATATATTGTTTGTTTTTACATTGTTTGGACATCTTGATAAAGACCGCTTGACGGTCGAAACGTTGATGTATTTTGTCTAATATTTAATATACATTTTTTACAAACCCAGTGAGTGCTCTTATTTTCCTGGATTACATATTTTGCACTGAGAAAGCACCTTGGTCTGAATTTTGTGTTTGAGATTTTGTCGGGGAAGAGTGCCAGAATTTGTAAATTTTTGTATATATATATATATATATATATATATATATATATATATATATATATAAAACCAAGAGGGCTACTTTCAACTGAACATGCAATGTATGATCATATACTGTAACTAAACTCCCATTGTTTTTTTATTTTTGCATAGGTGAGGTGGTTTTGAATAAAACTATTGCATTCTGTAATACTTGAAATTGCTGTTTACTAAATGAGTGAGTGTTCAATAAACATCGGGTGTCCAGTGTGAAGTATATTCAGTCTAGGTATTTATTCTCTCATATAGGATACCCAGCTCTTGAGGAAATACAGAAAATCATCAAAGACCTACAACTAATGTTAACAGAAGATGATACTCTGAAAAACATTTTCTCTGAAACACCTTCACCTGAAACACCTTCAGAAAACCTCCAAACCTCCAACAAAAATTAATCAACAGGAAGCTGCCCACTGATGGGAAGAATAAAGAAAATGGGACCAGTCAATACAAAAAACCTTGCTGCAAACTGTGTCAGCACATATGCACAGACAACACAGCCACACACAACAATAAAACCTACAGCATTAAAGGATCACACTCCTGCACATTCAGAAATGTGATATACATGAGTCAATGCACCAAATGCCACCTAGGATGCTACATTGGGGAAACCACCCAGCCATTAAATGGCAGAATGAATATGCACAGACACTCCATTAAACACCACAAAGAAGGATCGTACTGCACTCCTGTGGGACATCACTTTACCCAGCATGGCCACTCAATGAAGGACCTAAAAATCAAAGTACTGAAAGGGGGTTTTAAAAATACCCAAGAAAGAAAAACTTTGGAAGCCAGATTGATCAAATTGTTTAACAGCAAAAATAGAGGACAAAATATTGATTTGGGTTTCCTGTCCCACTACTTAAACACTCTATCAAATTATCTTACTGTTCTGTCATATGTATCAACAATTTAAAACACATTCCAAAATGTTTATTCTATCAATATATTAGTACTATGTGTGGACCTATGCTTTCCCATATCTTATGCATTAATGCTTATATATGTGGCAGTGCATTTATATTTGTGTATATGAGTTTATGTGCATGTGTTTACGTATATGTGTTCATGTATTTATGCGTTTACGTGTGTATGTATAAAGTGTACCATCTTCTGCACAATCTGCTTGGTTTTTTTTCTCGCTCTTCCCCCTCACTCTGCTCTTCAGAAAGATATTTATGACCCTCTGCATGAATAGTGTCTAACAAACCTGTGTCTTATCTGCACTCATGTTGCTTTAACCCCTGTATCACAACTCAACTTTGAATTCTATGTGTCGTCTTGCTCAGACTTGAGAAAGGGAGGTTCTCCCGAAAGCTTGTCATTAAAAAATACTGTAAAATAAAAAAGGTATTACAAGATACAAATGTTATCTGTTTATTACATCTATATCACTGGACTAATACAGCTGCAATCTCTACTATATATATAAATCTTTTTAATGAGATGATCAATAAATGTTAGTTTTTACAACATCACCAGTGATAAAAAATGCATGTTTTGGCTCGGCCTCCCAATTCTCTTTTTTGTGTGTGCATATTTGGAATCCAGCCCAGATTCCTTATGGGTTGAGCAACCCACCCTAGGTGCATCTTTGGTGATAACCACAGGAATGCACAAAATTGGGGAGACACAAAGTGCATCAATATAATTACTAATATGGATACCACACTCTCCTGGATCCAAGGGTGCAACCGGGCCTGAGGTTGGCCAATCCTCACAATGCTTTGGCTCACAACAGGGTCTTTGTCAGGTTTGATAAAGGCCCTGTTGTGGGCAGAAACGTTAATTTGATTCTGCTCCAAAAAATCTGCCCACTGGATTGAACATGAGTGCCTAGACCAGCATTACTATTTTACAATTGGGGAGAGTCTCTGGAAAAAGCTCAAGTAGTAACCTACTTGTTGCAGTTAGCATGTTTATCGACCGTGTTAAAATTAGTGTAGGACCCACATTGGGGTACTGGGGTGTGAGTCAGTCCCCCAAGAGCAGATCACGGTGGACGTGAGTAGATGCTGGGCTTTGGGGCTGAAAGCCGTTATGGTGTTCCATGCCGCCGCAACGGCTTTAAAGTCGATTAATATAGGGCTGCATGGAATGCCGTAATGGTGTTAATAGGTTAAAGAAGACGGACCAGAGATTATATGTGTATGCATGCATATTTTATATAGTTTGGTAATTCATGACAACTAGGGCTGGCCTCTGTCAGCTTGGGCCACCTTTAGTGACAAATGAGTTGTATGCAGTGCTCAGTGCTCAAACTGTTTTAATTGGGTAACATATCTTATAATACTGCTGATAACAGTACTGATATTAGCAGAGGATTTCCTTAGGGGTAAGGGCAGGATTAGGTGTATTGATAAGGCTAGGATTAGTGTTAGATTTAAGGACAGGTAGGGTTAGAGTTAGTGTTAGAGTAGGGCTAGGTTTAGAGTAGGGTTAGGCTAAGATATTGGTAAAGCTACGGTTTGGGTTAATGCTGTTTTAGAGTTAAGGATAGTGTAGGATTAAGATTAACGGTAAGGGTAAGGTTAGGATAGGTATATGGTTATTGTTAGTGTAAGCAAAGGGTAAGGGGTATGATAGGTATAGTATTGGAGGATTGGTTTAGGGTTAGCATTAAATTAATTTAGATCCTAAACATATTAGGCATTTAGCAAACAGTACTGATGTATGAAGCTGAGTTATATTTATTTAGTTGTGTTGGATGTGTAAATATTATTATAAGCAAAAATGTGAAGAAATGCATTTTTTTAAAATGTTAACAGTTTATTCACTTAATATTGTGTTAGGTATACATATAGGATTATAAAAAAAAAAGCCTCTTCTCATCTCATCATCTATATATATCTATATCTATATCTATATATATATATATATATATATATGTAGGCACTTAAAGATAAACCCTTGGATTATGGTGAAACAAACACGTAGCACAAATTCAAGATTTTCTTTTTGTTCAGAATTTATACAATTACTTCTGCCCTTAAGGAGTTAATCTGTATTTTGTCCGTTTTTAAAAGAATCAATAAAAAATGAAAACTTACACACACAGCTCGGTTTATTTCCAGACCACTGATTATTTTGTTGGCATGTTATTGTTTTTTCTCCCACAAGTTCAAAAGCTGCTTGGCATTCAAAGGTGAGAATGTCTCCATGTAGAAAACTGCTACCATTTCGTTTTCCATACACTGGAATGCCTGGGTCTCCACAGCCACCTTTTTCTATTTCTAGAGAAAAAATAAAAATAGCTCATTTAGAATGCCAAAATATAAAGCACTTTACAGATAATCTTCATGTTTTTAAAGGGAGCTGTCAATTGTCTGGAATTTATAACATTGATTAAAGCATTAAAAATAACCTTGTGTTAAACCTGTTCATGAGATAATACATGTTCCTGTAAATTTATATTAAAGAGTTAGCAAATCACAACAATGTGATGCCGGGGGAGGGGGGGGTGGTATGGACACCAAGCAGCATGGCAACTTTAATCCACCGTTTTGCCCTAATTAACCTTCACACAGCTGCCTGACTCTGCCATGGGCCACAATAAAAGGCCAGAGCCCTACAGACACCAAGGGACTGTACCTCTAGCTCCCAATAAGGCCCAATTGAAAATGGGGACATATGTCTTTTAAACAAAACAATGATTAAAATAGCTTGCCCGCCACCCTCCCCCTCAAAAATAAATAAATAATAAGGCAACAAAGATGTGATAATAACTCATTTTCTGTGCAGGTCCTTCATCCATGCATTGCGAACTTGACATTGAATGTTAAAATGTTACATTTAGAAAACTAGTGTACTTTATGATCCAGAAGTACACAGTTCGTAAAATAAAATATTATTCTAAATGAGCTTTTTATTTAATGTAGTAGACTAGCCTACAGTTATTTTTGTCAGTAACATGTATATAATCTGATAATAAGAATTAATGAGATATATTTACATGGACTATACATTTTAACACAAGTTATAACTAGTAAGATTTAATGTAGCTATGACTGAAAGAAAAAAAAGAAAAAAAATACATTTGTTCTCCAAGCACCATAACTATTAAAGCAGGCTGTAGTGGATAAGTATTCTAATGTGAACCATTTGCCCTAGTATGGTTTCCCTTGGAGTTCTACTACCCCTATCACAAGATTATTTTGCTGTGCTCTGCTAGATATATTGGTTTACAGTGACCATTGTGGTACTACCTTGCTCGGAGACCCTAACGTTGTCTTCTATTTTTGTTCTTACAGAGTGCTTTGTTCCACCCTATATTTTGCGTCATCCTAATGTATTGTTTTAATCTATATGGCATTCAATACCCACAGCACGTTTTAAATTTTATGTGTACATAGGTTATGGTTACCTCCTGTTTTCTTCTAGGTTTATGCCTTCTAAATACACACCTTTTTTGAACTACTCCTCCCCCAGAATTCCATTCACAAAGAGTCAATGTCAACAAAGAAGTATGAAATGGCAAAGATTATTTAGGCTGCATTTGAAAGCCACCAAAATTGATATGGTTAATGAGCAAGTCACTTTTAAAACCAGTGGAAATCATTCTTTAATGGATATCCTCCCCTCCTGTGTTACGTATATATATACATGTTTAGGCAGCTCATTTGATATATTATTTGATATATTATATTGATTTCATAACCTATATTTATATCATATTAGGAATGACTGTAATTTCAGAAGTATAATATTTTATATACAAGTAGCTAGAAATATGCTAGGGGATGGTGGATTGTTAAGTAAATGTTAAAAATGTTATGAGTTAGAATGACAGTTGGCATTTCATGTAGCCTGAGGTGATATAAAAATAACAGAAAAGAGTGCTGACCTCAAGAGCTACTATCAAATACAATCTTATGGGCTGTATTGTTCTGTATCATTTATTACCTATGGTACATTTCAATGCTGCTATTTTATCATGTATAGTGCCTTTAAATGTCTCACTCAACTTGTTTAAGCTAAGGAATGGCTATAATTCTGTGGTAATATTGAAATGGATAACATGCTAGAAAGCATTCATACAGTTCTTTTTACATTGTCTTTCACATTGGCGGGTTTGGTTTAGCATTTATTAATGTCATATACTGATGACAGATTACTTGTGTAACATATAAATAACTTGTTAGTATTTTATATTTATCCTGACTGCAAACTAAAGTTGTGCTGTACAAGACAAAATAATTTATTAAAACATAGAGAAACTGAAATAGTTCTTAACCATTTCATTACCTAAATCAAGCATTGATGTTTTTATTGTCATGTATTTTGCAGAATGAAATTTAATCCATAAAGCCCAACACACTCATTTATACTCTGTTTATAATTAATAACCTGTAGAGGAAAACATTATCTGCTAGATGCCACGAGTTATTGATATAATGCCTGTAAACTTGCTAAAAAATGTAAGTACATTTACAAAAGTAAAGGAAGTTTAAATAGGGCATATCATTCCTACAGTCAAGTATAAAGGGAGTGAACAGACTATAAAATTTTACTATTTGCATTACATTAGCATTCCAGAGATTGATAAAGATTGGTAAGGCCATTTTTAACCCCTTAAGAACTTGCGACCAGGCCTCTTTTTACACTTTTGTGGTGTCTGTTCCTATACAAATTATATTTTTTTTTTTTCTGGACAAAAAGGCTTTCTTTACATACCATTATTTATATAATCTCATGTAATTTAATTAAAAAAATTAAAAAGTATGATGAAAAACTGAAAAAATTAATTTTTTTATACTTTTACTTAAAAAATCTTTTACTCGTCTACAAAAGTGAATGAAAAAAAACTGCTAAATAGATTCAAAATGTTGTCCTGAGTTTTAAAATACACAGTGTTTACATGTTTTTTGCAAGTTATAGGGCTATAGGTACAAGTAGGATATTGTGGTTTCAAAATATACATTTTTTCAAATTTATCAATAGTGACATTATAACACTATTATCTGTCATAAATCTCTGAATAACACCCCACATGTACATATTTTCTTTAAAGTAGACAACCCATGGTATTCAATATGGGGTATGCCCAGTCTTTTTTAGTAGCCACCTAGTTGCAAACACTGGCCAAAGTTAGCGTTCATATTTGTTTGTGTGTGAAAAAAGTTAAAAACTAAATTTAACGCTAATTTTGGCCAGTGTTTGTGACTAAGTGGCTACTAAAAAAGACTGGACATACCCCATTTGCAGTACCTTGGGTTGTCTTCTTTTGTAAATGGTATGCCATCATGGGGGTAATTCTCATTCCTGGGCTACCATACACTCTCAAAGGCAATGTAACCAACCTGGCCATTTTCAATGTAAAAATATTTGACCCATATATTTGACCCTGTAACTTTCAAAAATGCTATAAAATCTGTACATGGGGGTACTGTTATACTCGGGAGACTTTGCTGAAAACAAATCTTAGTGTTTCAAAACAGGAAAACGTATCACAACAATTATATCATCAGTAAAAGTGCTGTTTGTGTGTGAAAAATGTGAAAAAAGTCACTTTCACTGACAATATCATCGCTCTGATATGTTTTACTGTTTTAAATCACTAATATTTGTGTTCAGCGAAGTCTCCCGAGTAAAACTGTACAATGGCATGAGCACTTCCCTCTTTCAACTGCTAATACCTCTCCCTAAACAACCAAGCATTCTGCTAGCATTTACTGCTGCTCTATTGCATTGTCTGCCTACCTTTAAGTCATCAGAAATAATCACCCCTAAATCCCTTTCCTCACATGTTGAGGTTAGGACTCTATCAAATATTCTGTACTCTGCCCTTGGGTTTTTACGTCCAAGATGCATTATCTTGCACTTATCCACATTAAATGTCAGTTGCCACAATTCTGACCATTTTTCTAGTTTACCTAAATCATTTGCCATTTGGCTTATCCCTCCTGGAACATCAACCCTGTTGCATATCTTAGTATCATCAGCAAAAAGACATACCTTACCATCAAGACCTTTTGCAATATCACTATATCACTAAAAAAAATATTAAAGAGAATGGGTCCAAGTACAGATCCCTGAGGTACCCCACTGGTGACAAGCCCAAGCTTCGAATATACTCCATTGACTACAACCCTCTGTTGCCTGTCACTCAGCCACTGCCTTACCCATTCAACAATATTGGAATCCAAACTTGAAGATTGCAGTTTATTGATAAGCCTTCTATGTGCAATAGTGTCAAAAGCCTTACTGAAATCTAGGTAAGCAATGTCTACTGCACCACCCTGATCTATAATTTTAGTTACCCAATCAAAAAAAATCAATAAGATTAGTTTGGCATGATCTCCCTGAAGTAAACCCATGTTGTCTCTGATCTTGAAATCCATGTGTTTTAAGATGTTCAACAATCCTATCCTTTAACATGGTTTTCATTACTTTCCCCACTACTGAAGTAAGGCTTACTGGCTTATAGTTGCCCGACTCCTCCCTATTACCTTTCTTGTGAATGGGTACAACATTCGCTAACTTCCAATCATCTGGGACTACTTCTGTTAACAATGATTGGTTAAATAAATCTGTTAATGGTTTTGCTAGTACACCACTAAGCTATTTTAATAACTTTGGGTGTATTCCATCAGGTCCCATTGACTTATTTGTCTTTATTTTTGACAGTTGAAATAGAACCTCTTCCTCTGTAAACTCACGTGTAATAAATGACTCATTTATCCTTTTTCTTAACTGAGGTCCCTTTCCTTCATTTTCATCTGTAAATACCGAACAAAAATATTAATTGAGTCAGTCAGCTAGACCTTTATCCTCTTCTACATACCTTCCCTCTTTTGTTTTTAATCTAACTAATCCTTGTTTTACTTTTCTTTTCTCCTTTATGTATCTAAAAAAAGTGTTTCCCCCTTTTTTACTGACTGTGCTATTTTCTCTTCTGTGTGTGATTTGGAAGCTCTTATAACTTGCTTAGCCTCTTTCTGCCTAATCTTATAGATCATTCTGTCTTTCTCACTCTGGTTTTTTTTATAATTACTAAATACTAACTTTTTGTTTTTTACTATTTTGGCCACATCTGCGGAGTACCACTTAACATTTGTAAAATAACTAGATGGTCTTAATGTGCATATTTTAACTAATTTGTCATTACTTGTCCTAGTTTTTAAAAAAATGTGATGTTGTTTTATGATATATGTATAATGTGAGTACTTAGCAATTGTTTATAAATTATCAAAACAAATTAAAGGAACACTCCAAACACATAAAACACTTCACTTTACCTTTGTATGAAGGGTGTGTCCTGTTTATTTTATTTTAGAAAAAGTGAAAATTTAAATAGAAAATGTGCACTTTTATAAATTAACCATGTTACCCCCCTCCTCCTTCTGCCTTTGGCTGTCAATGAAACAACCAGTCTTTTTATATCCTGGTAATTCAGTTCATTGGAGATAATCACAAGATGTCAATCTTTTTCATTGAGCTGCATTGGGAAATCTGTGATTGGACAGCCACAGAAAGTCTGGGCTGGGGAAGAAGGAGATGGCTTGCAAATACTCCAGATTCTGGAAGCTGTTTTTACACATACCCCCAATAAAAAAGCATAATTAATGGCATGTATGTTTTCATGGTGTATGTCTACTACATAGGGTTTTGTTTTAAGTTTTTTTTATTGAGCAATGAAGTGTCACCTTAAATGTTAGAATACAAGCTACTGATGTGCTGATATCTCATAAGGTGGAAATATTTCACACTTCTGCAAAGCTATTAGAGCTTGTTTAATTAGAATGAAAGACTTACCTATAAAATTGTAACTTTTTCATGTTCACTTGTTTGTTGTCTGTAATGATTCTGTATGGCTACATTTGAAATCTATACAAACCATATATTTTTTTGTTGATTATTTATATTGCATAAAAAATAAGCTTATTTTAAATCTACTTTAGTTAAAAAAAAATGTTTTATTTGTGGCTTGTCAAAGTCGTGAGAACAGTATGCTATATTTTAACCTGCTATGTGCAAATACAATGTTTAGCATTGCAATTTTGATATTCTGTGTGATATGTTACATGTGCTCTCCAGCAAGTTCTCTCTCTCTCTCTCTCTCTCTCTCTCGTGTTATGTATATACAAATACATATAGATATACAAAACAGTAAATTACAAATAAGGTAATAATAAGGTTATTGTGGCGAAACCAACCTCGCCACTGGGCATTGGAGAAGCCTGTTTGCCCGCCTCATGCCTGCTGACTATGGCCCTGGGAGATTTGGCCCTTTAAATACAGTGTTTGGGCATATTGTATTTTATTATGCTGCTGCTGGCCCTTTAAGAACTATCTGGGGACATACTGTGGAGTTACTGGGTGGCCACCATTTCCTGTATAAGAGGCACATGGTGAGAACAATGGATGAAGCACATGGTGAGAACAATGGATGGTGGCCATTTTAACTCACAGACACTGTTTGGACTTTTCTGCATGGTGCCATCTCGCCAGTATTTGGTGCACAGAGACATCGTGCAGTGGTTTTGGACTATACAACAGGGGACACATTATACAGTAATTGTTTTTCATATAGCCTGCATTTGTTCTGTGGAATCTGCATTAAACTGTATCTTCCAAAGTACTGAACGGATCTGGGTGAATTTTGGATATGTGGTTGACCCAGATCCCCGGTTCCAAGGATATATGGGTTTATTGCATGTTTTGGGGTCCCTGTGATGTGTTTTATGATACTGTATTTTTCTGCCGGTGATAATTACATTACCCATTGTGTAAGATAATTGTATCACAGGCAGAGGGGAGGATTTTATGTGGGAGTGTCTGAGTGTATTATACACCCCAACTAATAATTACATAAAACACATATTATAAATATCTGCAACCAAAATTAACACAGTTTTGTGTATTTTGCTTTGATTTGCTTTGAGAACGTCCCCTTTTTACACTAAATATATATTAGAAATGCATGGCACAAATAGTGTCCAACGTACAACTTTAAATATATTCATGTTTATATAATGCTCATATCTGTTAGAACTTGTTTGTTAGCATTAAACATTTAATGTTTAATTCATAACACTTAAAAATTGTGTATTTGAGAAAAACCATTAATACTTTAGTTTATTCAACCTGCACACGTTCTATCCATGTGCATCTGTTATGTTATGCATCCACTATTATTGTTTAATTGGCTTGTTATGCCTTACTTGTCCTTTTCCACTGTGAATTTTATTGCCACATCACTTCAAACAATTTGCAAAACGCATGCAATTATATTTAAGAGAGTCTTAAAACCAAATCATAAACACATTCATTTGATGTCAATCTTTGAATATTTCCCTTAATGCTTTTTACCTATGCTTTTACCAGAGGCTGTTGAATAACTCAATGCGTGCTTATCACAAGACAATTTCTTTTCATTGTCATCTTCACTATTTTAGTTCATTTAAAATTACTGCCAGCAATCTAACAAAATGTAAGAAAAATAATAAAGTTAAAAAAAATCTATATTTATTTTACTTCATCAGTAACTTGTAAACATAGAATAAAACATGACATTCAGAAGAAAAATTAGATGTAGATAGATGTGAGAATGCAAAGCCCTGCAAACATAAAAACTTCAATAATTATTTAAACTGCATTTAGATTGCTTCCTTGATAAAAAAAACACAAATAATATTTAATGAATAAATAAATTATAAAATGTAGGCCTGTATGTTGACACTGAACTGCAATCCACCAATGAATTAATTACGATGGAGTTCTTTTGATTTGACATAATAACTCTGCTTGTGCAGACAACCACAGTGCCTATTTTATCCTTGTGTAATATATACCAGCAAAATAAATGGGATTAAATATATCTTTCAATAATCTTACAGCTCCTTAAACTAGAATTATTTTTACAAATATGCCTCATTTTGAAATCACTAAGCTTACATATTTTCCACCCTTTCTCTTTTCTTTATAGATCCCAATTTAATATTTCTGAAATCACTTCTGTGTACTTCTTAGTCATTGCATCAATATCTCAATAACTCATGACCTATACAGTGTTTTCTATTATGCCCTGAAATTCTACAGCCATCAACATTAAATTCTTCTCTGCTACAATTTGTCTCAATGTTTATTATCATTTTTAGATTGTAAGCTCACTGGCTCACTGCTAAATGTGTCATGTAAATGTCGTACATTCTAGATTTCTAGCACAAGGTTCTCTGATACCTTTTTTTACAGGTGTGTTCGATTATATATTTTGCTACCCTTAACACCTTGCCAATAAAACAAATAAATATCCAGACAATATTTGGTTAACGTTTTAGTGAATATAATCAACAGGGTTTTATTTGATTATAGCCTAGGTTAAAGGCTGTACTGTGGTTTCTTCATTTCTTTTGAAATTTTGCATTGATATAAAATACATTTTGTATTCTATCATTAATCTGAAAATCATTGATAAAAATAAAACAGGAATATGTAGATTACAATTCTGGAAATCATAAGGAAACAAGATATATATATATATATATATATATATATATATATATATATATATATATATATAATCATGATAATAATTTATTAGATCATATGAACCAGTATAAATATTAAGAACAAAAATGAGAAGATGACTGGGTAAATAATTTTCTCCTTAAAGCTGTTTGTTGGAGCATCTAAAGAAATACACATTGGGAAGCTTATTTCACTTAGAGATACAGTGTGTATTTTTTTAATTTTTGTATCAAGGTAAATGCTTATAAAACAACCAGTGATAGGTATATTAGACATATCTTCACAGTATATTCATGATTACATTGCCTTGTGACTAAAGATTTAGAGGTTTTAAATTAAATACAGTACCGTTTCATTAAGTGTTAAGTGACAGAATAATCACAATTGTTTGACTCATTTGTCATAAAATAAACACTTTTGTTCATCTTCTAAATATTTTCATCTTTGTTCAAACATAATTTGTTGTTAAAAAAATAACTTTTTCTGTGAGTACTTTTTCTATGCATGCTGTCTAACACTATTTCACTGGTGCTCCAACGTAGCAAAACACTGTCTGACCTTTCATTGTTCCCCATCAGTACTAAATGAGATCTTTTTCTCTCTTTGTTCACCAAACTGATTTATGAAATGTTTTGGAAAGAAAGTTCAAACATTTTGTCAGCTAGATTGCATCTTAATTATCTTGTTCTTTTTTAACACTGTTCTTTTTAACAGGCTCGGTGGAAATATTTGAGCTATATCTATACTGTCTATGTGAATAATTGAGTCACGGTCAGGAACCTGAAAAGACACAATAAATGCCATTTACTTTCAGCCAGACTTTCAACTGTAATTCTCCACTTGCAGCAAATATTTTTTTCTTTTGTATGTACAAAACAAGGAGGAAATGGCAAGTTATAACTGCAGACCACAAAATGCAAAGTGCTTCTGCAATATGCCAAGCTGATTGGTCAAGTGTCTTTCTCTTGTTGCAAACTGCGAGTTTAATTTAGCTTTCAGCACAAAAAAAAGAATTAACAGATCTATGCTGTTGCACTGAAAGGGTTAGTTTGTAAATTACATTCACTAGGTAACCTGACTGGTATTGCATGTTAAGTAGATACCTTGGTCTCACTAGGTCTAGTATTTGCATCAAAGAGATGCTTTCCATTGCCTGTAAAAATGACGTACCATCTTGTAAATATAGCATAGGTTTGTTAAATAACCTCTCCTCTGGCTAGGGTTATCAAACCCATAGCCACCAACCTCCCCTACCCTAGAAAAATGTATAAAACACACAAACCTCTCATTTATTTTTTCTTTAAGCATAAAAATTGCATAATTATCACCTGTCACAGGAGTCGTACCCAAACACACAGGAAAGAGGAAACCCACAAAAGCTGGATCCGAAAGATGTATTACCGAACCTTAGAATGGCCGGACTCAACTTATTAATACGACAAGAAACAGGGTCAAGATAAATCAAGATCATGATTACCGAAATACTCAGAGTCTAGACAAAGCCCGGTCACGATGCCAGAAATCACAAGTCAAATACGAAGCCGGGGTTAGGACACCAGAACTCACGAGTCAAATACAAAGCTGGGGTCAGCATACCAAAAATCACAAGTCAAAAACAAAGTCAAGGTCAAACACAGGAAATCACAAGGATCACTTAACAAGGTTCTAACAGAAACCATAATAGGGCAATGAATGAAGTCTAAAACAAGCCTTAAATAGGCTCACAAGAGTTCCCATTGGTCCACGTAATCTCTGTGACCCCAAACAGCATTGGTAGGCCTAGATGACTTGGTCCCTTTAAGGTCATGACATCATGGCAAAATATTTTATATATATTGGCTGCAGTTTGAACCAGCAAAGCAAGCCGTTCATGGGTCCGAAGGTAATTTCTTTCTATTCAGGCCGTGCAGCCAACGTGGAGCATTCGGGCAGCAGGCCCGTGTGGCCAGAGGAGAGGCACTAGCGTGGGCACTGGGTAAAGGTACGTTTGTGACATCACCACAACGCAATGCCAGGATATGTTTTGACAATTTGGGGAGCAACTTGGGTCAGTAGAATTGCTCACCCTCTAAGTCGATAGCTCTTAAGAACCTGGAACCTGATATGTCCAGGTCAATCTATTATTGGAGTAGGGACTTAGGGACCCCTTGCTCACATTACTGTGTTTTCCTACACTCTGCTGCCCAGAGGGTGAGGACAATTGCAAAACCTTTACCAGTAAAGCATCTCCTTCACCATCACCTGCACACAGAAAATATGAAAATTAGACTAGGCCTTCCTAGTTAATAAGCCCTTGTTATATTCTGGAGTCTCACAGGCCCTAGACAATTTTTTTTTTTACCATATTTTTTTCTGTACTTATGATTACTGCTCTTTATTTGGTATTTAGTGCTTATTTCACTATGAAACATGTGTTTTCTTATTGATGCAAGGATTCCTGATCAGATCTTCTAACACTAACTGATAAATTAGAATTGATGTGGATAGTACTACTTTGTATATGTACATTAAAGGTATATGTTGCAATAAATAAATTGGTTTAACATGCTGTGCTTGTTGTGTATGATGTGTTGAATACATAAGAATGCTTAAGGGCAAACCCATTTTGTATGAATTATGATTCCATAAAAAAAAAAAAACTTCAAAAATACTTGACAGTAAAAAAAATAATGAAATGATGCTGAAAGAATGTTTCACAATGTTATTCAAGGCAACAACTCATAAAATCCTGTATTACTCTCTTGCCGCCATGATGTATTACTCTGTAACACTATCATTTATTGAAGACAAGATAAGCATCTTCAATGATGGACTATAGTTTACATTTTCAATATGGTCTTATAACTGCTCACCTTAAGTCAAGAAATGTCATATCTGAAGGACAGAATCGTTTTCTTAAACTGAGCAGTAATAAAGCATGTCAGGCAGAGCATGACTGTGCACATTGCTGTTTCAAGTAGTTAAATTAAATATTACTCAGCAGTTTAGAATTAAAAGATGGCCTGTATTATTTATAGAATACATTGCAATACTAATTTTTAGAGTTATTTTCATGTAACGTATGTGTTATCTTAAATTAAATTTCAATCCTGTGGAATATCAGGTTTTCAGTGACTATGACACTGACTCTGCCAATTGATATTGAATAAAGAAAGAAATGTATATATGTAATTCTATCAAAGTAGTCAACACATTTGTAAGAAATGTTGCAAAAAAGGTCACAGTACCTTGCAGTTACTTAATAAAACCACATTTAACTGAAATTATAGCTTTGAGACATTTTTGGTACATTTCTACAAGCGTTGCACGTCTTGATCCTGCATTTTTTTGACCATCTTTCATGGCAAAATTGCTCAAGCTTTGTCAGACTGGAACTATTCATAAAGTACTTCCACTGTTTTTATATATGATTAAGATATATGTGACGAGAGCAATCTCGCCACATTGCATTGGAGAAGCCTGGTTGCTCGCCTGTTGCCTTTAGACTATGGCCCTATGTTAAAAGAAATCTTTTTTACCTGCAGAAAAGATTTATTCATTCTCTTCTGCCTGGTGTTCGGTAGATTCAATCTACCGAACAACCGCCCAAATGATTGGACCACCTGGGAGCTGGAGTGTGCTGGCA
Source organism: Pelobates cultripes (assembly GCA_933207985.1). Classification (NCBI taxonomy): domain Eukaryota; kingdom Metazoa; phylum Chordata; class Amphibia; order Anura; family Pelobatidae; genus Pelobates; species Pelobates cultripes. The sequence goes on from OW240913.1 coordinate 137,384,711, forward strand.
ATTAGCCTCCCTGAAGCTGCGGTTAACCGCAGCTTAATTGTTGAATGCTGGGTGGCCGCCATTCGTATCACGAACACGAGGTCGCGGCCATTTTAAACATGCGAATGCACAGCGGTGTTCGACACTTAATTCATGGAACTGAAATCGGACACAGTTTTGCGCGAACACCGCTGAAGCCGCCGACCTCCCTTCTTGTTCGGCGGGAGTGCACGAACGGCCCGGTGTTCGGGAGTTTTACCAGATTATGTTATACCCCAGATAGGGATCCCATGGAGCCCATTCGCATGAGAAATGACTGTGTAAAGACTTTGGCTCCATGGCGATTCAACTGTACTCATGTGGTCTGAGCGCCATTCGCTTAATAATGTGCGCTCAGACCTGAGCTATCTGGGGATATGTTAAATGTATGCTTTTAATGTTATGTGTCTCACATAGTGTATTTTAATAGTAATTCGTGTTGTAGTATCCCCACGTGCATAATGGCGATTTGCCTTTGTCTTGGGAGATAATTGAATTACTTCTCAATTATCTCCATGGCAGAGGGGAGGAAGCCAGGATGCATTGTGGGAATATAATGTGACTGTGTGTCCTATTTGTCTACTTGTCTGTCTTTTGTCACAGTCTCCCATTTGGTCCCCTAGGGGAGTGTCCACCAGGTGGGAGACCTGCATAAATACTGGGCAGGTAGCCCTCATTAAACAGACCACTGCTTGACCCTCAACACGGAGCCTTGTCTCGTCTTTGGGGGGATTTACTGAATGCTGATAGAGACTGATTGCTAGGAGTGTAAGCCGCTTGGATGCTTTTCCTATTCGTCTGCTAGCAGCAATTCGTATGGTTCCAGTTCGTGTGTTTGGAGTGCTATATTGTATGCCGTTCGGGAGATTGGAGCATTCCCTTACATGCGGTTCGTGAGTTTGGTGTTTTACAATAGCTGTGCCTGCATCTCTGAAAGGGGACGATCGCCTAAACGGTTTTTACCCCTTGTGTGCAAAACGGTCCGTTACAATATACATTTTTGGGGGAAATAAGCAGCTTTGTTTGCCATGATGTCCAAGAAGTGTATCCAATGATGTCCAATCAGTAATAGGAAAAAAAAAGGTTGCATGATGAAAATATGCAACCAAATAGAATGTGTTATATTTCAAATAATATGTTTTATTTGCTTTTTTAATCGGACATCCACCATGGCACAGAAACAAAGATGGTTGATAGTGAACAGTCAATAAATGTTGATTTTATACAATAAAGTGAGAAGTCAGATACTTTGACTTGAGCTATTAAGGGAGAAAGACCAGCAGTGAATGTTTGGAAGTTGGAGATAGCCTGTGCCATTTAACATAGCGTGATGTGGTAAAGAGCTTAGGTTACTGCAGCGCTGTTTTATTTATATTTTTTAATTCTCATAATTTTAAGATTATAAATATAAATATAAAACTAAATTATTGAAGATGTAATACTTTAATTGTGACTAGTCACAACTGGCATTGTAAAAAATGTTTGACATTTTATTGCCATTAGACTAGACAATATTTTAGACTGTGCACAGTCTAATTGTACATACTTATTTAGCTTGAATTAATAGCATGGTACCTGTATTTCAACACGTAATTGTTACTTGATCACTCAACGGAATAAAGTAATTTACATAACTGTGATGTATCCCATCTACTTTCCTAACCACCACAGTATAGGGATATTATCATTATCACATCACTCAGCCATAAGTGTATCTTCCATATGTCATTGGAAAATAAATTTATTTTCATAGCATACAGACTCCAAAACCAATAATGTATACATCACTCATACCTAGACACACGTTCTTGTAACATTATGTTACACAGTACTTCTCATTACCTTTTGCATGTTTCTGGTGCTCTAAAGTTTCTGTAATGAAGCTAAAACTAAATTAACGTCCTTTCTCAACAAACATGCCTAAACAAGAATTCAATAAAATATACATTTGTTTTGTGGGAAGTAGGGAAGTATGGAAAATAGGATACTATATGTTGCCTTTTTACAAGTTATCTTAACAAATATCCTAGCAAAAAGTTTTTGTTAGGATGTAATTAGATACAGACCCAATGCTATTAAAATCAACAGCAAAACACACTACTGGTATATGTCTATGAGAGAGAAAGAATAGAAGATAAGGGCTGCACCAATGCAAAATAAAATAGCAAATAGTCCAAATAAATAACTGTAGTAAAACAAGAAAGTCTTATCTAGAATATGCTCTTTGAGGTCATGGAATCTATCCGTGCTTGATCCGGAACAATTGTCCTTTTTATGTTCATCCGTGAGGGTCCGCTCGTATATAGAAGATAAAAGAGTGGAGAGCCAATAGTGTAAAATGTTTAAAACAATAAAAATGAGTAAAAAGGGAAAAATAAAACTCACATTTGAAAGAGCTAAACTTGCTCTAGTATAGAAGGCGTACAGCGGTTTGATCCCCGCTTATGGGATATAGGGTGGACTTCCTCCGTCAGTGGTGTATCCAACACTCGGGTAGAAAGAAACAGCCAATAGTGTACACTGAGTAAAATATTGGTAATAAAATAAATAAAATAGAATGGGTACTCACAAGACGGGAGCAGAACAACTGCTCATTGACGTAGCGCTGGTGGTATAATCCCCACCTAGGATTTCTTGGAGTCCGGGATGTTGAAAGGATGCCAGGTAGTAAATAAGTTAGAGTGTATAAAAGGATAAGAGGCACAGATAAAAAGTAACCAAATATACTTTAATATATATAAAATACACAATTAAAGGTCCATAAACGCGTTTCGCCAACAATGGCGTTATCAATATGGGGTAAGAACCTGAAACCTGGCATGACATTGTTTATATAACAACTATAATTCTATAAAATTGGCGCCAAAAGTGAGCAGCAAATCAACAGAGAGTTAAAACATAAAGTGATGAAACAATATAAAAATAAGGAAATCAATACTTTTATGCAATAATATATTCATTATAAATGTTATGGCATTAGTAAATATAAAAAACGAAGAGTGTAGCTCAGTATTTATAACTTAATGTGCGCGGTCATGTGACCGGCACCATGCCGCTGAGGAGTATGGGAGTGGTAGTATAGGCGCCGGCGCGCACTGCGCAGCCGCCGGCGTCTATGAAGAGAGGGAGGGAGACGTCAGCTTGCACACTGATTGCGGCTGACGTCAGTGGGAGGGGTGGGGCGACGGCGGCACGCACAGGAATGCGGCCGTCGTCAGGGAGACCAAGTAAACATAGACGACGGCGAGCACAAGGCTGCAGCCGTCGTCTAGGCAACAAGGGAAGCCTGTCGGCACGTAAAAAGTGCGGCCGACCAGGCAATATAAAAATAAGAAAAATTGACATAATTAAAAGAACAAGAATAAGATCAATAAAACATAAAACAATTAAAAAGATGTAAGGTATAAAATAAATATGGGAAGGTGTACTGGCTGCATATATTAAAACAACAGACAGAAAAAATATGTAAAAATTAAAAATCATAAAAAAGTTTTATAAAAAATTAAACAAATTAAAGTCTACATTGAGACCATAGGGTGTAAGAGTTTGGAGTCTGTACACCCACTCCATTTCTATTTTACCTAAAATATTTTTAATATTTCCACCCCTCCAAGGAATCACACATTTTTTTATGCCTATACATTTCAACATACTGTGGTCTCTGTTGTGTTGAATAAAATGTTTGGATACTGAATGATTCTGGTATCCATTTTTGATGTTTCTGCAGTGCTCACTTAAACGTGTTTTCAAACACCTTGTGGTCATTCCAACATATTGGAGACCACAGGGGCATTCGAGCAGATATATAACATTTTTAGTAGAACAATTAATAAAATCATGAATTTTGTAGACCTTGTTTGTCCGATTCGACATAAATTGAGTAACTTTACATGGGACAACAGGGTCAGTAGTTCTACAGACTATACACATCTTACATTTGCAAAAACCTTTAATCTGAGGAAAGAAGGATAGAGGGGGTATATTTTTCACTTCCTTGGTATAATTTTTAGTCAGTATTGATTTGAAATTTTTGGCTCCTCTGAATATTACATTCGGACGCTCTGGTATAATTTTACCAAGAGTGTCATCCTGTTGTAGGATATGCCAGTGTTTTTTTATGATCTTTTAAACATTATTACTTTTATTATTAAAATTAAAAATAATTGGTAGGGGCATGGGTTCCAGTCACTTTATACAATCATACCTCATGATATAGGCTGCCAAGCTGTAAGAGATATCCTAACGAGAGAGGGAGAAATTCCTGATATACAAATTGATTTTATTTTAGAAGGTATCAATATAATTTTAAAGAATAACTAATTTTGGTTTTTAAACTCTTTTTATCTTCAAAAAAGAGGAACAGCTATGGGAACTAGGTTTGCTCCCAGCTACGCGAATCTATTTATGGCCGACTGGGAATCTGTAGCTGTTTTTAGTGACCATGCTTGGAGAGCAAACCTAGTTTCATTTTTTAGATATATTGATGACCTTTTTTTTATATGGGAAGGTTCTGAAGATGATCTTAACTCTTTTATCACCAATCTTAATACAAACAATAGAGGCATAATCCTTACTCATGAATATAGTAGGGAACAAATTAACTTTCTAGACCTCAATATTTTTATCAAGAACGGGAAAATACACACTAAAACTTTTTTTAAAAAAGTATGTGCAAATACTGCTATAGATAAGAGCAGTTGCCACTACCAACCCTGGTTAGACAGTGCTCCAAAGAGTCAAATATTGAGACTCCAGAGGAACTGCTCAGAAATAAGTGATTTCAACATACAAGCTAATGCACTGAAAGATAAATTCATCAAAAAAAATTATTCTGAAACGGAATTGACTAATACCATTAGAGATATTCAAAACAAAGACAGACATGAACTCCTTAAATATAAACCCAAAACTAAAGATGAACCCATGCCCCTACCAATTATTTTTAATTTTAATAATAAAAATAATAATGTTAAAAAGATCATAAAAAAACACTGGCATATCCTACAACAGGACGACACTCTTGGTAAAATTATACCAGAGCGTCCGAATGTAATATTCAGAGGAGCCAAAAATTTCAAATCAATACTGACTAAAAATTATACCAAGGAAGTGAAAAATATACCCCCTCTATCCTTCTTTCCTCAGATTAAAGGTTTTTGCAAATGTAAGATGTGTATAGTCTGTAGAACTACTGACCCTGTTGTCCCATGTAAAGTTACTCAATTTATGTCGAATCGGACAAACAAGATCTACAAAATTCATGATTTTATTAATTGTTCTACTAAAAATGTTATATATCTGCTCGAATGCCCCTGTGGTCTCCAATATGTTGGAATGACCACAAGGTGTTTGAAAACACGTTTAAGTGAGCACTGCAGAAACATCAAAAATGGATACCAGAATCATTCAGTATCCAAACATTTTATTCAACACAACAGAGACCCCAGTATGTTGAAATGTATAGGCATAAAAAAATGTGTGATTCCTTGGAGGGGTGGAAATATTAAAAATATTTTAGGTAAAATAGAAATGGAGTGGGTGTACAGACTCCAAACTCTTACACCCTATGGTCTCAATGTAGACTTTGATTTGTTTAATTTTTTATAAAACTTTTTTATGATTTTTAATTTTTACATATTTTTTCTGTCTGTTGTTTTAATATTTGCAGCCAGTACACCTTCCCATATTTATTTTATACCTTACATCTTTTTAATTGTTTTATGTTTTATTGATCTTATTCTTATTCTTTTAATTATGTCAATTTTTCTTATTTTTATATTGCCTGGTCGGCCGCACTTTTTATGTGCCGACAGGCTTCCCTTGTTGCCTAGACGACGGCTGCAGCCTTGTGCTCGCCGTCGTCTATGTTTACTTGGTCTCCCTGACGACGGCCGCATTCCTGTGCGTGCCGCCGTCGCCCCACCCCTCCCACTGACGTCAGCCGCAATCAGTGTGCGAGCTGACGTCTCCCTCCCTCTCTTCATAGACGCCGGCGGCTGCGCAGTGCGCGCCGGCGCCTATACTACCACTCCCATACTCCTCAGCGGCATGGTGCCCGTCACATGACCGCGCACATTAAGTTATAAATACTGAGCTACACTCTTCGTTTTTTATATTTACTAATGCCATAACATTTATAATGAATATATTATTGCATAAAAGTATTGATTTCCTTATTTTTATATTGTTTCATCACTTTATGTTTTAACTCTCTGTTGATTGGCTGCTCACTTTTGGTGCCAATTTTATAGAATTACAGTTGTTATATAAACAATGTCATGCCAGGTTTCAGGTTCTTACCCCATATTGATAACGCCATTGTTGGCGAAACGCGTTTATGGACCTTTAATTGTGTATTTTATATATATTAAAGTATATTTGGTTACTTTTTATCTGTGCCTCTTATCCTTTTATACACTCTAACTTATTTACTACCAGGCATCCTTTCAACATCCTGGACTCCAAGAAATCCTAGGTGGGGATTATACCACCAGCGCTACGTCAATGAGCAGTTGTTCTGCTCCCGTCTTGTGAGTACCCATTCTATTTTATTTATTTTATTACTGTAACGAGAATATACCCCTACACGCAGGATCCAGCTAAACAGAGGCAGATACAGAGGAGAGATACGTCTACCGGACCTTAGAATGGCCGGACTCGACGTATATGAGAGGAGACAGAGCCAGGAACAAACCGAGGTCAAGGGCACAGAGAGACAGCGTAAACTAGGACAAGCCGGGGTCTGGTACACGGAAAACAGCAAGCCGGCAAACAGTACAGATAAGGATAAAGCGAAAACGAAGTCAGAATACGAAGCCAAAGTCAATACGAGAAAACACAACTGAACACCACAAGCGCTAAAGGGAACTGAAACAGAAACCACGATAGGGCAACGAGCTAAGGGAAAAAGGTAAGTTTAAATAGCTTTAAAACGAAAGTGATTGGCTCCTGTCACTTCCACACCCCCTATAGGTAATTGTACAGGGAGTGTGGTATGACAGGAGCCAATGGGAGCCTTTTGGCAATTAGGCTCCCACTGTCTCTTTAAGAGCGCGCCCGAGACTCGCGGCGCGCTCTTAGTTTCAGGCGAGACACGTGACCGCTTCACGCGGTCACTGCCCGCCTTCCATCTGAAGCAGTCGGATGAGCCGCGCGCGGCTCGTGCAGCCGCAGGACCGCGCGCGGCTTGAAGAGAGGACCGCGACCGGCCCCCGGTTAAGGTAAGTAACGCTACAGTACCCCCCCCTGAGGACACGCCCCCCGGGCGGGTAGGACCAGGCCTGGCAGGAAAACGAGAATGGAAAGAGCGCACAAGACGGGGAGCATGGACAGCATCAGCCGAAATCCAACTGTGCTCCTCAGGCCCATAACCCTTCCAATGTACCAAGTACTGAAGTCGACCCCTAAGGAAACGAGAGTCAAGAACAGCAGACACTTCAAACTCCTCATGACCCTCCACCGAGATAGGAGGGGGAGGAGGAGTATGCCGGGTATAGCGGTTGCGTACGAAAGGTTTCAACAATGAGGTGTGAAAAACATTAGGAATACGTAGATTCTTAGGCAGGCCTAAGGCATAAGAAACAGGATTAACCTTATGTATAATACGATAAGGTCCAATGAAGCGGGGAGCCAATTTCATAGAAGGCACCCGGAGACGAATATTCCGCGTGGAAAGCAAAACCCTGTCCCCCACAACATAGGACGGAGCTGCTCTGCGATGCTTGTCAGCCTGAGCCTTCTGGCGAGTAGCAGAGTCCACCAAAGAACGCTGAACCTGCTCCCAAGTATTACGCAAACCAGCCAAATGCTCATCCAGAACTGGCATGCCCTGTGAGGAGAATGCAGCCGGAAGAACAACGGGATGCTGGCCATAGACAACGTAAAAAGGGCTCTTGCCGGAAGAATCATGAGTGGCGTTATTCCGAGCAAATTCAGCCCAAGGAAGCAGGTCAGACCAATTGTCCTGATGGTGAGACACAAAACAACGGAGGTATTGCTCCAGAGACTGGTTGGCACGTTCAGCAGCCCCATTAGACTGGGGATGATAAGCGGAAGAAAATGAGAGAGAAATACCCATTTCTGAACAAAAGGCCCTCCAGAACCTGGAAATAAATTGGCTACCCCTATCGGATACAATAGATACGGGAATCCCATGTAATCTAAATACTTCTCTAGCGAAGATATGAGCCAGTTCCTTGGATGTGGGCAACTTGCGAAGAGACACGAAGTGAGCCATTTTGGAGAACCGATCCACTATCATCAGGATCACTGTGTTACCATTTGAAGGGGGTAATTCAACAATAAAGTCCATGGACAGGTTTGACCAAGGTCTCTCTGGAACGGGTAACGGATGCAACAGCCCACAAGGAACTCTACGGGAGGATTTCATACATGCACAAGTAGTACAAGCACTTATATAGTCAGTGACATCCTTTCGTAAGGAATCCCACCAAAAATACCGAGAAACAGCTGACACCGTTTTGGAAATACCAGGATGTCCAGCAGTCTTAGTATCATGATATAATGACATAATCTCCCGTCTCTCAGGAACATCAACGAACAGTTTATCATTAGGCCTCTCGCTAGGTGCCATGCTTTGTTTTGCTTGTATGGCCTGCAAGAGGGACGAGGAAATAGACAAAATAGTAGTAGCTATTATCCTGTCTGGGGGAATGACAGGAGTAACATCAATCTCCTGTTTGTCAGTAGTTTCGAACTGTCTGGACAGAGCGTCTGCTTTAGTGTTGCGATCACCTGGCCTATAGGTGATAATAAAATTGAAACGGGACAAAAATAGTGACCACCTAGCCTGCCTGGAAGACAATCTTTTGGCTTCGCTAAGGTAGGATAGGTTCTTGTGATCCGTAAAAATGAGGATAGGATCCTTAGTTCCTTCTAACAAATGTCTCCACTCTTTAAGTGCTAAAATAATAGCAAGGAGTTCGCGATTACCCACATCATAATTTTTCTCTGCTTTGGACATTTGTTTAGAAAAGAAGCCGCATGGATGCAATGGCTTTTCAGGCGACTCTCTTTGGGATAAGACAGCACCTACCCCAATATCCGAAGCATCAACTTCAAGAATATAGGGCAGTGAGGGGACAGGATGCTGTAAAATAGGTGCAGAGGCGAACGTAGTTTTAAGAAATTCAAAAGCCTGAAGTGCCTCGGTAGACCAAACACGAGTATTGCCATCCTTTTTAGTCATACGGGTAATAGGTGCTACAATGGACGAGAAACCTTTGATAAAACGTCTATAATAATTGGAGAACCCAAGAAAACGCTGAATAGCTTTCAGACCTTGCGGTAGAGGCCATTCTATTACAGCAGCAAGCTTCTGGGGATCCATACGAAAACCTTTAGCGGAAATCAAATACCCCAAGAACTGGACTTCGGTTTGGTCAAACAAACTCCAGCTCCAGCTGGAGAAGAGGATCTCCTAATAAACCCCTTTTCTAATGACTCCTTAATATACTCCTCCATGACACGGTTTTCTTGAACCGATAAGGGGTACACCTTGCCCTTTGGAGGTATAGTGCCAGGCAACAAGTCAATAGCGCAATCATAGGTTCTGTGAGGCGGTAATTTCTCAGCCTCCCTTTTATCAAAAACAGTCTTAAGAGATAAATACTGAGGGGGTATAACCGTAGACAAAGGAGGACTGGTAGGTACCTCAATAGAATTCAAAGGTGTGACTTCCAACGTACAAGACTTGTGGCAGGCCTCACTCCATGATTTTATTTGCCCTGTCTCCCAGTCAAAAATGGGATTGTGAGCACGTAACCATGGATACCCTAATACTAACTGTGAAGAGGGAGAGGTGATGACCTGGAATCGAATGGTTTCATAGTGTAAAACCCCTGTGTACATGTGTAATGGTACAGTCTCATGAGTAACAACTGGAGAACTTAATGGTCTACCATCTATGGCCTCAACGGCCAAGGGTATCTCCTTCTCTCTGATGGGAATGTTGTTTCTCTTTATAAAGCCAGAGTCTATAAAATTTTCAGCTGCCCCAGAGTCAACCAGAGCATATATGTTGTCAACTATACAAATCTCTCCCATATATAAAGAAACCGGGAGAAGCAAGCGGTTAGGAGGCAATTTAGGAGACTTAGATATCACACCCAAGGCCAGTCCCCTATAAGGTCTTAGGTGCGAGAGTTTTCCGGGAGTAAAGGACATTCCTTTACCATATGGTCTCTCCTACCACAGTATAGGCAGAGTCCCTCCCTTCTCCTATGTAATTTCTCAGTATCAGAGAGTTTGGCAACCCCTAATTGCATAGGTTCCTCCTCAGACACTTTAACACTCTCTGGTATATTAACTCTGGGGTTAATGGGTGTAACAAAACGTCTATTCCTGTTCTTGGTATAGAGCCTGTCACGAATTCTATTGTCTATATCAATGAGGTAATCGATAAGGTCCTCTAAGGCAATAGGAAGCTCCTTAGCTGCTACCTCATCCAATATCGTATCTGACAAACCTTCCATAAAGGCAGTAGTTAACCCATTGTTGGTCCAATCTACCTGCGAAGCAAGAGTGCGAAACTGAATAGCATAATCAGCCACAGACCTAGAACCCTGTTTAATTCTCATTAATGCTCTCGCGGCATTCTTTGACCTTTTCATTGTGTCAAAAGTTCTACGAAAAGCCATAAGAAAACTGTTGAAATCATGCACCATAGGTCCATTAGCTTCCCAAATAGGATTTGCCCACTCAAGTGCCTTATCGGTGAGTTGGTGCATAAAGAACCCAACCTTAGACCTCTCTGTGGGAAATGAACGTGGATACATTTCAAAGTGGAATTCAATTTGATTAATAAACCCTCTGCAAGTCTTAGAGTCCCCTCCATACCTAGGAGGAGGTGTTAAATGGGCCGAAGTATTAGGCAAAGTAGATACTTCAGGGAGAAGGGGCGTAGGAGGGTTAGGTGTGGTTGCTGGAACGGTTCTAGCTAGGAGCGTCTGGAGAGCCTGAGCTATCTGATCCATACGGTGATCCTGCTCTACAAATCTTGCCTCATGGGACGCCATCTGTTGAGCTAAATCTGCGGGGTCCATGGCCCTATCGTAATGTAACGAGAATATACCCCTACACGCAGGATCCAGCTAAACAGAGGCAAATACAGAGGAGAGATACGTCTACCGGACCTTAGAATGGCCGGACTCGACGTATATGAGAGGAGACAGAGCCAGGAACAAACCGAGGTCAAGGGCACAGAGAGACAGCGTAAACTAGGACAAGCCGGGGTCTGGTACACGGAAAACAGCAAGCCGGCAAACAGTACAGATAAGGATAAAGCGAAAACGAAGTCAGAATACGAAGCCAAAGTCAATACGAGAAAACACAACTGAACACCACAAGCGCTAAAGGGAACTGAAACAGAAACCACGATAGGGCAACGAGCTAAGGGAAAAAGGTAAGTTTAAATAGCTTTAAAACGAAAGTGATTGGCTCCTGTCACTTCCACACCCCCTATAGGTAATTGTACAGGGAGTGTGGTATGACAGGAGCCAATGGGAGCCTTTTGGCAATTAGGCTCCCACTGTCTCTTTAAGAGCGCGCCCGAGACTCGCGGCGCGCTCTTAGTTTCAGGCGAGACACGTGACCGCTTCACGCGGTCACTGCCCGCCTTCCATCTGAAGCAGTCGGATGAGCCGCGCGCGGCTCGTGCAGCCGCAGGACCACGCGCGGCTTGAAGAGAGGACCGCGACCGGCCCCCGGTTAAGGTAAGTAACGCTACAATTACCAATATTTTACTCAGTGTACACTATTGGCTGTTTCTTTCTACCCGAGTGTTGGATACACCACTGACGGAGGAAGTCCACCCTATATCCCATAAGCGGGGATCAAACCGCTGTACGCCTTCTATACTAGAGCAAGTTTAGCTCTTTCAAATGTGAGTTTTATTTTTCCCTTTTTACTCATTTTTATTGTTTTAAACATTTTACACTATTGGCTCTCCACTCTTTTATCTTCTATATACGAGCGGACCCTCACGGATGAACATAAAAAGGACAATTGTTCCGGATCAAGCACGGATAGATTCCATGACCTCAAAGAGCATATTCTAGATAAGACTTTCTTGTTTTACTACAGTTATTTATTTGGACTATTTGCTATTTTATTTTGCATTGGCACAGCCCTTATCTTCTATTCTTTCTCTCTCTCTGCGTTATTTTTAAGGGTTCCTGAGGGATTCCCTTATAGGGTCGCTGCCCTCATATTAGCTAGCGCTTACTCTCTGTTCTGTTTTTACTTTGGTATATGTCTATGACACTTTCTCCATGTTTGAAAGTTACACACATTTGCCTAAAAAGAAACTAAAATCTCACAAATGTGTGTACCCAAGAAGCTATATTTAATAATTTGCATAAACAGATAAAATGTAAATGAATAAATTAAATGATTATTGATGTAGAAATTGTACCAGACAACTCACAATTATTATACCTGTTTTGCCTTCTGGAAATATAATAGTTTCCATCTTGCTACTATAAAAATAAAACCTCTAAAGATATTTCTGAAGACTTTCATCATATTTCTGAAAATAAACACTTGTAGAAAGAAAGTGCATTTGCAGTACTTCATAGTTTTGAAGTGCCTGTTGAAAACTCAGAGAGCAAATTATTTGGTCAGCATTGTGTGAGAGACGGTTCCTATAGTAAATAGCAGAACAAGCATACTCAAGACACATCACTCAATATTAGAATGCAAAAAAAAACCAAACAAACAGTGAACCAGCAACCAATACCAAAGTTCTTACAGCTGTAACCTATATATACTTATATACTCGATAAAAATGTTTGTCCATATGATAGAACATCTTCCTCATGTAGAATAATAAGTCAAGGAAAGTAAAGTCCTCTCTTGCCAACTATTTTTCAGGCAACAAATCAGCAGTATGTCTCAAGCCATACTTCGAGTTATTTCACAACCACCACCACATGGGGCATGGATAATGCCAAAAATGACTAAAGTGAACTATAGGATGGAGACACAGATTCCTACCATTGCACAGACACCACAAATGAGTGAGGGGGTGGTATATTTCGTATGCCCTCCAGTTTCCTCATACATTTATGTCTCTATTGACTGGTTTTGTCAGGTCCCCTCTCGCGGCGAACTTGCTTACCTCATCACAGCGAGCGACATCATCTGGTTCCTGTCTCCAGACTGGCAGTGTGTCTGACGCTGCACACGCCAGAGCAGCTTACTTATATGTGTGCTGCACCTGATCATGTGACCCGGCAAACAGTGATGACCTCAGAGACCACAAGAAGGGAAGAAACCCCTCCCACGTGTTGTGGTTAACACTAATTGGAGATTAGCCAATCAGACACACCCTGTGTATATATAAGCTAACCTCTCCCTTGCCTCAATGCCCTGTTGTGGTATTTGGTTTACTATTGAGCGTTGCACTTGTTATTTGGATTTCCTGGTTACTGATATTTGGCTTTGTCTTTCATTATTCCGTCTTTCTGTTTCCCTTGACCTCAGCTCGTGTTTTAACGATCCCTTTTTGCATAACCTGACCATTCTAAGGATCGGTCTTGCAATTCTCTCTACTCTGTCCTGTCTGCATGTTAGGGTTCCCTAGTGAGCGTTACTGGTTTGGCTGAACATATTCAAAGTCAATATAATTTCTTAGAAAAACTTAACTTTAACATAGTAACATTTATTTTTGATAGCCCAAAGGAAAGGGTTTGCCCTTTTGTAGTACCATGCTTATAGTATGTGGTGAAGGTTTAGTAATAACTTCAATGGCTGTCTGGTTGAAGAAATTAATATTTTTATTATTTTATCTTTTGTTACAAAAGTTTCTTCTTCAGGAATGGTAAGATGCAAACATAACTGAATTATTTCACACAGCAAGTATAAACCAATAGACAGCACCAGACTCACACATTCCTTTGCAGAATACAACCTGGTCCTGAGGCCCTTGAGCCGGCTGCTTCTGTGCAGGCCGGGGGATGATCTTCTAAGTGGGAGTGACTGGCCACCAATAGGTAGTTTTACCCTCCCATCTCCAGACCCTAACTGAGTCCTTTCCAGGGGGGCTATTGCATTAGTGCAGCACTGATGATGGCGCCGTCGGACTCGTCTTGCTGACTCCCGCTGATGTGGGTGACCTGTCGGGGCCCCCTTCCATAGAGCCCTCAGTAAAGGTAGGCAGATAATGTGAGTAGTGGGTGCTGTAGTCGCAATGCTGCATGGGATATGCTGCTCCCTTCATTCTCCATTTTGCTGTGGTTTGCTAACTGTGTGCAGGATATTTGGGACTGCCGATGCCTTGGGTCCCTCCACTGCTGCTCTGAGTTGCTCAAGGATAGCATCCAGGTAAGTCAGGGTTTGGGATTGCCAGCCCTGCATGTTAGTCTGTTTTGGTGCCATTCCCTGTATTTTAGGGAAAAGTGGAGCGGCCATCTTGTGTAATGTGGTCTGCAGGGTATGTTGCCGCTTAATGGAGGACTGTGGTTCTCGAGATCCCAGGAGGCCTAAGGGGTGTAGGGGGCCTAAGGGGTGTAGGGGGCCTCATTACAGGTCCGGGCAGGTCAGGAAACAGAATTCCCGCAACTCCACACACCAGTCCTCAAGGTTTGCCCATCGGACGGCACTCTCCACGTGCATATCTGGGCTTTATTTTCAGTTGGAGGTGCTCAGGGGCTTCTACTCCCAGACTATGATCCGCTGGAGTGAAAAGTCAGCGTGAAAAAGTAGATAAATTGTGGTTTGAATGAAAGTACTGGGGAGCTTGTGGATTGTGCGTCTTTCTAGCTTGGCGGTCAGGCCCCGCCCCCAATTATGTATTTTTAAGTATATAAATATAATCCATACTAAAATTCTTCAAAAGCAGTGCTCGCCAATCACACACACACGCACGCACACATACACACAAATTATAAACGCAACACTTTTGTTTTTGCACCCATTTTTAATGAGCTGAACTCAAAGACTTTTTTATATACACAAAAAGCCTACTTCTCTCAAATATTGTTCACAAATCTGTCTAAATCTGTGTCAGTGAGCACTTCTCCTTTGCCGAGATAATCCACACACCTCACAGGTGTGGCATACCAAGGTGCTGATTAAACCGCATGATTATTGCAAAGGTGTGACTTAGTGTTGTATTTATAATTTGTTCAGTGTATATATATATATATATATGTATATATATATAGTTTCACACATAAGCATGGACACAAACATACACACTTAGCCACTTCTTTAAAACTGATCATTGAACATTGATCATTGAACGTTACACATAAAAAGCCAGACATAAACACTCACTCTATACATGCAGACTTCTCTGGAGTCTAACGGTAGAGTTAAAAGTACAGTTCAGTATGGAAATGAGGGAATAGTGCTTTGTAGATAGTCTTGAATCCAGGAGATGGTCTGTGGATATGTAGAGAGAGAAGAACCAAGAGAAAACAATATAGTGTATCTTTGGTTGTATAGGGAGAGGTATTAGCAGTAGAAAGAGGGAAGTGCTCATGCCATTATACAGAACACTGGTGAGACCTCACTTGGAGTATTGTACACAGTACTGGAGACCGTATCTTCAGAAGGATAATGATACCTTAGAGAGGGTTCAGAGAAGGGCTACTAAACTGGTTCATGGATTGCGGGATAAAACTTACCAGGAAAGGTTAAAAGGATCTTAACATGTATAGCTTGGAGGAAAGACGAGACAGGGGGGATATGATAGAAACATTTAAATACATAAAGGGAATCAACACAGTAAAGGAGGAGACTATATTTAAAAGAAGAAAAACTACACAACAAGAGGACATCGTCTTATATTAGAGGGGCAAAGGTTTAAAAATAATATCAGGAAGTATTACTTTACTGAGAGGGTAGTGGATGCATGGAATAGCCTTCCAGCTGAAGTGGTAGAGGTTAACGCAGTAAAGGAGTTTAAGCATGCGTGGGATAGGCATAAGGCTATCCTAACTATAAGATAAGACTAGGGACTAATGAAAGTATTTAGAAAATTGGGCAGACTAGATGGGCTGAATGGTTCTTATCTGCCGTCACATTCTATGTTTCTATCTTCTGATAATTGGTGGAAGGAGTATAAAAATATACTTACAATTTTCAGTAGCTATCAATCAGCTCCAGGTGGTAAAGCCTGGATGGTATAATTTCCAATATAAGTTTAAAAGAAAATAATAAAAAGAAAGGAGGTGAGTGGGAAAATAGTAAAAATATTAAAAATGATCCCAAATAATTATAAGAAATTAAAAAGATCAAAATCTGCATTAAGGTTGACAGGGGATATGGTCTTAAGATTAAAGACCCAATTCATTCTTGTCTAGACTTTTTCTGATGTTCCCTACTCTCCACAGGATACTGCATTTTTTGAAAAATGTCCTCATTATCTCCGTCTGAATCAATAGACAATAGTTGATATCTATCATTGTGATTAAACAAGGCAGGGGACGTAAAACAATTTGTGTACTCATAATTTTTTTTTCAAGCAAATATTTGTCTCTGTGGTCTTGGAGAGTTATTCAGATGTTTCAATGGTGTTAGAATTGTATTTGCTATGGTCATTGTATGAAGTACAGCTAAAATATTTAAAAGTAGATCTTTGCACTGTATAGCCCAACTCCCACACTCTCTGTTTATTACACATTAAATAGATAGATGAATGTTAGAGATATGACCTCATACCACAACATGCACTAAATATCTATGTGTAGGTACACTAAAAATGAAGACCAGGAAAGGCAGGAATTTTAAATAACTATTTCTCTTCCGTATATATTAAGGAAGAACCCATGGCAATAGATGTGCAAATGATTGCTACTAAAAACTTGCAGAATAATTGTAATTGGTAAACTCAAAACAAGGTGCTGTAGAAACTAAAGAAAGTTAATATAAACAAAGCTCCAGGGCCTGATGGTATCCATCCGTGAGTACTTAAGGAACTAAGTGTAGAAATAAGTGAACCTCTGTTTTTAATCTTTCAAGATTCTTTTCTTTCAGGAAGTGTTCCGGAGGATTGGCGGAAGGCAGATGTGGTTCTTATATACAAAAAGGGTTCAAAATCCTTGCCTGGAATTATTAACTTATTAACTTCTGTGGCTGGGAAAATATTTGAAAGGATATTAAGGGATAATTTTCAAGAATTCCTTGAGTAGAACATGGTTATCAGCAAAAATCAGCACGGTTTTATGAAGCACAGGTCATGTCAACCTAACTTGATTGTGTTCTATGAAGAAGTAAGTAGAAGTATAGATCAGGGTATTGCAGTGGATGTGATCTATTTGGATTTTGCCAAGGCATTTGATACAGTTCCACACAATAGATTAGTGTTCACACTCAAGGAAATTGGTCTAGATGAAAATGCTTGTTCTTGGGTAGAACATTGGCTTAAAAACAGAGTACAAAGAGTTGTCATTAATGGTAAATTTTCAAACTGGACAGAAGTGGCAAGTGGTGTCCCTCAGGGGTCTGTTCTGGGACCCCTTCTATTTAACATTTTTATAAATGATCTTGAAGACAGCATTGAAAGTCATGTTTCAATGTTTGCAGATGACAAAAAACTCTGTAAAATAATACCATGTGAGCAAGATATGAATTTGCTGCAGAGGGATTTAGATAGACTGGGGGACTGGGCACTCAAATGGCAGATGAAATTTAATGTTGAAAAATGCAAAGTTATGCACTTCGTCATAAAGAATACACAAGCAACGTATACCCTTAAAGGACCACTATAGTGCCAGGAAAACATACTCGTTTTCCTGGCACTATAGTGCCCTGAGGGTGCCCCCACCCTCAGGGTCCCCCTCCTGCCCGGCTCTGGGGAGTGGAAAGGGGTAAAACCTTACCTTTTTGCAGCGCCGGGCTGGGAGCTCTCCTCCTCCGATCCTCCTCCGTTCCTCCCATTCGGCTGAATGCGCACGTGCGGCAAGAGCTGCGCGCGCATTCAGCCAGTCGACTAGGAAAGCATTTACAATGCTTTCCTATGGATGCTTGCATGCTCTCACTGTGATTTTCACAGTGAGAATCACGCAAGCGCCTCTAGCGGCTGTAAATGAGACAGCCGCTAGAGGAATTGGAGGAAGGATTAACCCATTTGTAAACATAGCAGTTTCTCTGAAACTGCTATGTTTATAAAAAAAATGGGTTAATCCTAGCTGGACCTGGCACCCAGACCACTTCGTTAAGCTGAAGTGGTCTGGGTGCCTAGAGTGGTCCTTTAATGGAAGCAAATTAGGGATAACAACACACGAAAAGGACTTGGGAATTGTTCTGGACAACAAACAATGCAACAATGTGCAATGTCAATCAGCAGTGGCCAAGGCCAGTAAGGTATTGTCATGCATGAAAAAGGGCATTCATTCTCGGGATGAGAATATCATTTTGCCTCTTTATAAATCACTGATAAGACCACATATTGAATATGCTGTGAAATTTTGGACACCTGTTCTAAAGAAGGATATTATGGCACTAGAAAAAGTGCAGAGGTGGAGTACAAAATTAATAAAAGGAATGGAACATATCTGCTACGAAGAAAGGTTAACAAATTTAAACCTATTTATTTGAGAAAAACGTCGCCTGAGATGGGATATGATAACATTATACAAATATATTCTGGGCCAATACAAAGCATTGTGTGGAAATCTATTCACAAACCGGACTTTACATAGGACACGAGGTCATGCGTTTTGACTGGAAGAAAGAAGATTTCGTCTAAGGCAAAGGAAAGGTTTTTTTTACTGTAGGAACAATAAGGATGTGGACCACTCTGAAGAAGTGGTTTTATCAGAGTCCATACAGATGTTCAAACAGCTACTACATGCATACTTGAAAAAACAGAATATTCAAGGATATAATCTTTCAATGAAGGGTAATAACTGCTTGATCCAATGATAAATCTGACTGCCATTCTGGGGTCAAGAAGGAATTTTTTTTCCTAGCTTGTTGCAAAATGATGCTTCAAACTGGGTTTTTTGCCTTCTTTTGGATCAACAGCAAAAAACAAATGTGAGGAAGGCTGAACTTGATGGACACAAGTCTCTTTTCAGCTATGTAACTATGTAACTATGTGTAAATTTGCAGCCACTGCACAAATAACACTGTTTATGGGCAGAAAGTACTTAGTAGTGTGCCTGACATGCAGAGATGTTAACATCATCTCTTGCTTGCTCATATTTATTCAATATAACCAGGCACCTAAACTGGCGAAAAACAACCTTCTGCACTCCACATGTTGTGGATTACATCTCCGTTAATGCTCTTACAGCCATAATTAGTGATGTACCGAACGGTTCGCCGGCGAACGGTTCCTGGCGAACATAGCATGTTTGCGTTCGCCACGGCGGGCGAACATATGCGCGGTTCGACCTGCCCCCTATTCGTCATCATTGAGTAAACTTTGACCCTGTACCTCACAGTCAGCAGACACATTCCAGCCAATTAGCAGCACAGCCTCTCTAGCAGACCCTCCCACCTACTGGACAGCATCCATTTTAGATTCATTCTCAAGCTGCATGCTTAGTAAGAGGAGGGAAAGTGTAGCTGCTGTTCATAAGATAGGGAAAAGCATAGCTAGGTTAGGGATAAGGGTATGCTTTTTTATTTATTTATTTTTTCTATGTAATGTAAATGCACTTAGTTGTCTGCCACTGCTGCCAGCTTCTATGTCAGGCTCACAGTGCCCATTTCCCCAGTCAGTGCCACCAATTACATCTGGTGTCACAATAGCTTGGATTTAAAAACAAAAAACTTTTTTCACTGTTATAGATTGAATAGCAGTCAGTTGTCTGCCACTGCTGCCAGCTTCTGTGTCAGGCTCACAGTGCATACTGTGCCCATTTCGTAGTCAGTGCCACCAATTACATCTGGTGTCACAATAGCTTGGATTTAAAAACAAAAAACTTTTTTCACTGTTATAGATTGAATAGCAGTCAGTGTCCTTAAAGCGGGTGTGTTACAGCTAACTGTGGATACGGTGACCCAGTGCCACCACTCACTATATCTGGTGTCACAATAGCTTGGATTTAAAAACCCCCCACTTTTTTCACTGTTATAGATTGAATAGCAGTCAGTGTCCTTAAAGCGGGTGTGTTACGCTAACAGTGGATACGGTGACCAGTGCCACCACCAGATCTGGTGTCACAATAGCTTGATTTAAAAAAAAAAAAAAACACTTTTTTCACTGTTATAGATTGAATAGCAGTTAGTGTCCTTAAAGCTGGTGTGTGTTACGCTTATCAGTGGATATCGGTGACCATTGCCACCACTTACATCTGGTGTCACAATAGCTTGGACTTAAAAACAAAAAACTTTTTTCACTGTTATAGATTGAATAGCAGTCAGTGTCCTTAAAGCGGGTGTGTTACGCTAACAGTGGATACAGGGACCAGTGCCACCACTTATATCTGGTGTCACAATAGCTTGGATTTAAAAAAAAAAACACTTTTTTCACTGTTATAGATTGAATTGCAGTCAGTTATCTTCAAGCAGGTGTGTTACGCTAACAGTACACGTGACCAGTGCCAATTCAATTAGATCTGTGACACAAAGTTTGATTTAAAAAACAAAAAACACTTTTTTCACTGTTATAGATTGAATAGCAGTCAGTGTCCTTAAAGCGGGTGTGTTACGCTAACAGTGGATACGGTGACCAGTGCCACCACTTAGATCTGGTGACACAAAGCTTGATTTAAAAAAAACAAAACACTTTTTTCACTGTTATAGATTGAATAGCAGTCAGTGTCCTTAAAGCGGGTGTGTTACGCTAACAGTGGATACGGTGACCAGTGCAACCAATTAGATCTGGTGTCACAATAGCTTGGATTTAAAAAAAAAACACTTTTTTCACTGTTATAGATTGAATAGCAGTCAGTGACCTTAAAGCGGGTGTGTTACGCTAACAGTGGATATGGTGACCAGTGCCACCACTTATATCTGGTGTCACAAAGTTTGGATTTAAAAACAAAACACTTTTTCAATTGTTATAGATTGAATAGCAGTCAACCTTAAAGCGGTGTGTTACGCTAACAGTGGATATGAGATCAGTGCCACCAATTAGATCTGGTGACACAAAGCTTGATTTAAAAAAAAATTATCTTTTTTCACTGTTAAAGATTGAATAGCAGTCAGTGTCCTTAAAGCGGGTGTGTTACGCCTAACAGTGGATACGCTGACCAGTGCCACCAATTAGATCTGGTGACACAAAGCTTGGATTTAAAAAAACAAAACACTTTTTTCACTGTTATAGATTGAATAGCAGTCAATGTCCTTAAAGCGGGTGTGTTACGCTAACAGTGGATATGGTGATCAGTGCCACCAATTAGATCTGGTGACACAAAGCTTGGATTTAATAAACAAAACACTTTTTTCACTGTTATAGATTGAATAGCAGTCAGTGTCCTTAAAGTTGGTGTGTTACGCTAACAGTGGATACGGTGACCAGTGCCACCACTTAGATCTGGTGACACAAAGCTTGTATTTAAAAACAAAAAACACTTTTTTCACTGTTATAGATTGAATAGCAGTCAGTGTCCTAAAGGGTGTGTTACGCTAACAGTGGATACGGTGACCATTGCCACCACTTAGATCTGGTGACACAAAGCTTGGATTTAAAAACAAAAAACTTTTTTCACTGTTATAGATTGAATAGCAGTCAGTGTCCTTAAAGCGGGTGTGTTACGCTAACAGTGGATACTGTGCCCAGTTCCACCAATTAGATCTGGTGACACAAAGCTTGGATTTAAAAACAAAACACTTTTTTCACTGTTATAGATTGAATAGCAAAGTTAGTTATCTTCAAGCAGTAGTGTTACGCTTAACAGTGTGGATACGGTGACCAAAAAGCTACCAATTAGATCTGGTGACACAAAAGCTTGGATTTAAAAACAAAACACTTTTTTCACTGTTATAGATTGAATAGCAGTCAGTGTCCTTAAAGGGTGTGTTACGCTAACAGTGGATACGGTGACCAGTGCCACCAAATTAGATTCTGGTGTCACAATAGCTTGATTTAAAAACAAAACACTTTTTTCACTGTTATAGATTGAATAGCAGTCAGTGTCCTTAAAGCGGTGTGTTACGCTAAACA
The DNA here is from genome assembly GCA_933207985.1 of Pelobates cultripes. NCBI lineage: Eukaryota > Metazoa > Chordata > Amphibia > Anura > Pelobatidae > Pelobates > Pelobates cultripes. Next base: position 137,406,813 of record OW240913.1, read on the forward strand.
GTGGATTGTCGCTTTATCAGTGCCACCACTAGATCTGGTGTCACAATAGCTTGGATTTAAAACAAAACACTTTTTTCACTGTTATAGATTGAATAGCAGTTAGTGTCCTTAAAGCAGGTGTGTTACGCTATCAGTGGATACGGTGACCATTGCCACCACCAGGCCCGGACTGGCCATCGGGCACACCGGGCAAATGCCCGGTGGGCCGCGGTGTCCGTGGGGCCGAGGCCGGCAGGGGAGGTCCCAGGATCTCCCCTGCCGGTCTATGCAGGGCCGGCACTCTCCTAGCGCCGGCCCCGCTGTCTGCCACGACGGGCCGGTGGGGAGATCAAAGATCTCCCTCACCGGCCCACATGCGGCCGCCGGCGGGGAGGGAGGGAGACAGCCAGCCAGACTGGAGAGAGGACCCGGCGGAGCTCTAATATGCGGCTCCGCCGGGATCCTCTCGCGAGATCCGGCGCGTTGCCATGGCAACGACCGGATCTCGCGAGGAGTTCACTCACCCACGAGGACCACCAGGGAACACTGCCTCCCCGCCTCCAGTCCCAGCGTGCCGGGGAATAATACCTGTTTTTTTTTTATTATTTACCCCCCCTACATACACACAATAACATTTATACAGCACTCTCACACCCATCACACACAGCACTCTCTCACACCCATCACACACAGCACTCTCTCACACCCATCACACACAGCACTCTCACACACACACAGCACTCTCTCTCACACAGCACTCTTACACCCATCACACACAGCACTTTAACACACACAGCACTCTCACACACACACAGCACTCTCTCTCACACAGCACTCTCACACCCATCACACACAGCACTTTAACACACACAGCACTCTCTCACACCCATCACACTCACAGCACTCTCACAGAGCACTCACACACACAACACTCACAGCACTCTCACACCCATCACACACAGCACTCTCACACCCATCACTCTCACACCCATCACACACAGCATTCTCTCACAGCACTCTCACACCCATCACTCTCACAGAGCACTCACACAGCACTCTCACACCCATCTCACATACCGATTTCACACAGCACACTCACATCCATCACTCACACACAGCATTCTCACACCCATCACTCACACACGGCATTCTCCCATCCATCACTCACACACGGCATTCTCCCATCCATCACTCACACACAGCACTCTCACACCCATCACTCACACACGGCACTCTCACACCCATCACTCACACACGGCACTCTCACACCCATCACACACTGCACTCTCACACACACATACTGCACCCCTCACATACACACAGAACCCCCCCAACACACTGCACCACAAACATACACAATACTTCCAAATATATATATATATATATATATATATATATATATATGTATACACGCACACACTACACTCTTAAAGGGCCACTCTAGCCACCCAGACCACTTCAGCTTAATGAAGTGGTCTTGGTGCCAGGTCCTTCTAGGGTTAACCCATTGTTTTATAAACATAGCAGTTTCAGAGAAACTGCTATGTTTATCAATGGGTTAAGCCTTCCCCCAAAACCTCTAGCAGCGGTCTCATTGACAGCCGCTAGTGGTGCTTGCGTGCTTTTCACTGTGAAAATCACAGTGAGAGCATGCAAGCATCCATAGGAAAGCATTATAAATGCTTTCCTATGCGACCGGCTGAATGCGCGTGCAGCTCTTGCTGTGTGTGCGCATTCAGCCGACGGGGCGGATCGGAGGACGAGAGCTCCCCGCCCGGCGCTGGAAAAAGGTAAGTTTTAACCCCTTTCCAGAGCCGGGCGGGAGGGGGTCCCTGAGGGTGGGGGCACCCTCAGGGCACTATAGTGCCAGGAAAACGAGTATGTTTTCCTGACACTATAGTGGTCCTTTAACATACACACTCTGGATCCCCTATACACACACTAGATTCCTTGTAAGCAAACACATTCTACACCCCTAAACACACACACACTATAGCCTGTATGCACACACTTGCTATATCCCCAATACACACATTCTCTACAGCCCATAACCACATATGCATCACATTACACCACAAACACAACACGACTAAAACCGACCTTATTACACAATACCACACCACGACCAGCTCACTCTACACACACGCAATACCACAAGCAGGCTCCAAACACATGCACAATACTCTTTCCTGGCCTTTTGTCTCCTGGTATCCATTTATAGACACCAGAGACAAGTTGCAAGGAAACACAGTGCAAGCATGTTATTAAATTTGCTTGCACTGTGCAAAACAAATACAGGACTTTTTTCCCATGCTAGAGCTCTTCAGCAGAGCTCTGTGCATGGTCTGCCCTGGAAGAGCATTGAACCAACATGCTCACTTTGAGAGGAGGCGTGTCTGTCATTGGTGACAAAACACACCTCCTCTGCCCCGCCCCCTTTTTAGTGGGCCGCTGTGTTAAAAAAATGCCCGGGCCGAATTTTTCTCCCAGTCCGGCCCTGGCCACCACTTAGATCTGGTGACACAAAGCTTGGATTTAAAAACAAAAAACACTTTTTTCACTGTTATAGATTGAATAGCAGTTAGTTATCTTCAAGCAGGTGTGTTACGCTAACAGTGGATACGGTGACCAGTGCCACCACTTAGATCTGGTGACACAAAGGCTGGGTTTAAAAAAAAACACTTTTTTCACTGTTATAGATTGAATAGCAGTCAGTGTCCTTAAAGCAGGTGTGTTACGCTAACAGTGGATAAGGTGACCAGTGCCACAATAGCTTGGATTTAAAAAAAAAACACTTTTTTCACTGTTATAGATTGAATAGCAGTCAGTGTCCTTAAAGCGGGTGTGTTAAGCTATCAGTGGATACGGTGACCAGTGCCACCAATTAGATCTGGTGACACAAAGCTTGGATTTAAAAAAACAAAACACTTTTTTCACTGTTATAGATTGAATAGCAGTCAGTGT
>OW240913.1:137409855-137433925 GCA_933207985.1 Pelobates cultripes
GCTGAAATAAGGCTGAAAAAAAGACTAAGTCCCATGGCCGAATGGGACTTAGTCTCTGCAGCTGAAATAATTTCCCATTTACTGAACCAAGTGGGAAATAGCAAGGCAGGCACAAAGGGTTTGCACCAGGTCTGGGGACACAGGGGACACCGTCTTAAAGGGGGCGTGTCCCCAACAAGTCTGGGGACACGGCCTTAAAGGGGCAGTGTCCCAATCTTCCTGATGTCCCAAAAAAGGTGTTTAAAGGGCCAGCACCAGTCACATAAAGAGTCCATAAGCCCCAATATGCCCACCGACAGTCTTAAAGGGCCATACACACCAAATAAAAGTGCATACATTTTCACAATCTCCCAGGGGCCATAGTCATGCGGGAGGAGGCTGGCAAGTAGGCTACTCCACAACCCAGGGAAGCAGGGCAATTTGCCATTTAAAGGGCCCGTTACAAATAGCAGTTTGTAACAAGGTGTCAATCCATATCTGCCAAGTGACCCGATGTAGAGGGACCAGTCCCTATTCTGCTCTGTGTCAGTGTGTACCAGGGAACCTTAGGACAGGTGTCAATCCATATCTGCCAAGTGACCCGATGTAGGGGAACAGTCCCTATTCTGCTCTGTGTCAGTGTGTATCAGGGATCCTTAGGACAGGTGTCAATCCATATGTCAAGGTGTCAATATGTCATATGTCGAGGTGTCAATCCATATTGATTTGTGATTTAGGAATGTTAAGGTGATTTCTGCCTTTATGGATTAAAACCAGACTCTGTATCAACTGTGTAATTTTTCCATGGGAGTTTTGCCATGGATCCCCCTCCCGGCATGCCACGGTCAGGTGGTCCCCTTGAAACAACTTTTCCATCCCTGTGTGTGGCCAGAAGAGGTCCCTGTGTGTTTTAAAATTCGCCTCCCCATTGAAGTCAATGGAGTTTCGGGCGGTTCGCCGGTTCGCGAACATTTGCGGAAGTTCGCGTTCGCCGTTCGCGAACCGAAAATTTCGGGTTCGCGACATCACTAATAGAGACTGATTGCTAGGAGTGTAAGCCGCTTGGATGCTTTTCCTATTCGTCTGCTAGCAGCAATTCGTATGGTTCCAGTTCGTGTGTTTGGAGTGCTATATTGTATGCCGTTCGGGAGATTGGAGCATTCCCTTACATGCGGTTCGTGAGTTTGGTGTTTTACAATAGCTGTGCCTGCATCTCTGAAAGGGGACGATCGCCTAAACGGTTTTTACCCCTTGTGTGCAAAACGGTCCGTTACAATATACATTTTTGGGGGAAATAAGCAGCTTTGTTTGCCATGATGTCCAAGAAGTGTATCCAATGATGTCCAATCAGTAATAGGAAAAAAAAAGGTTGCATGATGAAAATATGCAACCAAATAGAATGTGTTATATTTCAAATAATATGTTTTATTTGCTTTTTTAATCGGACATCCACCATGGCACAGAAACAAAGATGGTTGATAGTGAACAGTCAATAAATGTTGATTTTATACAATAAAGTGAGAAGTCAGATACTTTGACTTGAGCTATTAAGGGAGAAAGACCAGCAGTGAATGTTTGGAAGTTGGAGATAGCCTGTGCCATTTAACATAGCGTGATGTGGTAAAGAGCTTAGGTTACTGCAGCGCTGTTTTATTTATATTTTTTAATTCTCATAATTTTAAGATTATAAATATAAATATAAAACTAAATTATTGAAGATGTAATACTTTAATTGTGACTAGTCACAACTGGCATTGTAAAAAATGTTTGACATTTTATTGCCATTAGACTAGACAATATTTTAGACTGTGCACAGTCTAATTGTACATACTTATTTAGCTTGAATTAATAGCATGGTACCTGTATTTCAACACGTAATTGTTACTTGATCACTCAACGGAATAAAGTAATTTACATAACTGTGATGTATCCCATCTACTTTCCAAACCACCACAGTATAGGGATATTATCATTATCACATCACTCAGCCATAAGTGTATCTTCCATATGTCATTGGAAAATAAATTTATTTTCATAGCATACAGACTCCAAAACCAATAATGTATACATCACTCATACCTAGACACACGTTCTTGTAACATTATGTTACACAGTACTTCTCATTACCTTTTGCATGTTTCTGGTGCTCTAAAGTTTCTGTAATGAAGCTAAAACTAAATTAACGTCCTTTCTCAACAAACATGCCTAAACAAGAATTCAATAAAATATACATTTGTTTTGTGGGAAGTAGGGAAGTATGGAAAATAGGATACTATATGTTGCCTTTTTACAAGTTATCTTAACAAATATCCTAGCAAAAAGTTTTTGTTAGGATGTAATTAGATACAGACCCAATGCTATTAAAATCAACAGCAAAACACACTACTGGTATATGTCTATGAGAGAGAAAGAATAGAAGATAAGGGCTGCACCAATGCAAAATAAAATAGCAAATAGTCCAAATAAATAACTGTAGTAAAACAAGAAAGTCTTATCTAGAATATGCTCTTTGAGGTCATGGAATCTATCCGTGCTTGATCCGGAACAATTGTCCTTTTTATGTTCATCCGTGAGGGTCCGCTCGTATATAGAAGATAAAAGAGTGGAGAGCCAATAGTGTAAAATGTTTAAAACAATAAAAATGAGTAAAAAGGGAAAAATAAAACTCACATTTGAAAGAGCTAAACTTGCTCTAGTATAGAAGGCGTACAGCGGTTTGATCCCCGCTTATGGGATATAGGGTGGACTTCCTCCGTCAGTGGTGTATCCAACACTCGGGTAGAAAGAAACAGCCAATAGTGTACACTGAGTAAAATATTGGTAATAAAATAAATAAAATAGAATGGGTACTCACAAGATGGGAGCAGAACAACTGCTCATTGACGTAGCGCTGGTGGTATAATCCCCACCTAGGATTTCTTGGAGTCCGGGATGTTGAAAGGATGCCAGGTAGTAAATAAGTTAGAGTGTATAAAAGGATAAGAGGCACAGATAAAAAGTAACCAAATATACTTTAATATATATAAAATACACAATTAAAGGTCCATAAACGCGTTTCGCCAACAATGGCGTTATCAATATGGGGTAAGAACCTGAAACCTGGCATGACAATTATTTTTAAATTTAATAATAAAAGTAATAATGTTAAAAAGATCATAAAAAAACACTGGCATATCCTACAACAGGACGACACTCTTGGTAAAATTATACCAGAGCGTCCGAATGTAATATTCAGAGGAGCCAAAAATTTCAAATCAATACTGACTAAAAATTATACCAAGGAAGTGAAAAATATACCCCCTCTATCCTTCTTTCCTCAGATTAAAGGTTTTTGCAAATGTAAGATGTGTATCTTGTCTGTAGAACTACTGACCCTGTTGTCCCATGTAAAGTTACTCAATTTATGTCGAATCGGACAAACAAGGTCTACAAAATTCATGATTTTATTAATTGTTCTACTAAAAATGTTATATATCTGCTCGAATGCCCCTGTGGTCTCCAATATGTTGGAATGACCACAAGGTGTTTGAAAACACGTTTAAGTGAGCACTGCAGAAACATCAAAAATGGATACCAGAATCATTCAGTATCCAAACATTTTATTCAACACAACAGAGACCCCAGTATGTTGAAATGTATAGGCATAAAAAAATGTGTGATTCCTTGGAGGGGTGGAAATATTAAAAATATTTTAGGTAAAATAGAAATGGAGTGGGTGTACAGACTCCAAACTCTTACACCCTATGGTCTCAATGTAGACTTTGATTTGTTTAATTCTTTATAAAACTTTTTTATGATTTTTAATTTTTACATATTTTTTCTGTCTGTTGTTTTAATATATGCAGCCAGTACACCTTCCCATATTTATTTTATACCTTACATCTTTTTAATTGTTTTATGTTTTATTGATCTTATTCTTGTTCTTTTAATTATGTCCATTTTTCTTATTTTTATATTGCCTGGTCGGCCGCACTTTTTACGTGCCGACAGGCTTCCCTTGTTGCCTAGACGACGGCTGCAGCCTTGTGCTCGCCGTCGTCTATGTTTACTTGGTCTCCCTGACGACGGCCGCATTCCTGTGCGTGCCGCCATCGCCCCACCCCTCCCACTGACGTCAGCCGCAATCAGTGTGCGAGCTGACGTCTCCCTCCCTCTCTTCATAGACGCCGGCGGCTGCGCAGTGCGCGCCGGTGCCTATACTACCACTCCCATAATCCTCAGCGGCATGGTGCCGGTCACATGACCGTGCACATTAAGTTATAAATACTGAGCTACACTCTTCGTTTTTTATATTTACTAATGCCATAACATTTATAATGAATATATTATTGCATAAAAGTATTGATTTCCTTATTTTTATATTGTTTCATCACTTTATGTTGTAACTCTCTGTTGATTGGCTGCTCACTTTTGGCGCCAATTTTATAGAATTACAGTTGTTATATAAACAATGTCATGCCAGGTTTCAGGTTCTTACCCCATATTGATAACGCCATTGTTGGCGAAACGCGTTTATGGACCTTTAATTGTGTATTTTATATATATTAAAGTATATTTGGTTACTTTTTATCTGTGCCTCTTATCCTTTTATACACTCTAACTTATTTACTACCTGGCATCCTTTCAACATCCCGGACTCCAAGAAATCCTAGGTGGGGATTATACCACCAGCGCTACGTCAATGAGCAGTTGTTCTGCTCCCGTCTTGTGAGTACCCATTCTATTTTATTTATTTTATTACCAATATTTTACTCAGTGTACACTATTGGCTGTTTCTTTCTACCCGAGTGTTGGATACACCACTGACGGAGGAAGTCCACCCTATATCCCATAAGCGGGGATCAAACCGCTGTACGCCTTCTATACTAGAGCAAGTTTAGCTCTTTCAAATGTGAGTTTTATTTTTCCCTTTTTACTCATTTTTATTGTTTTAAACATTTTACACTATTGGCTCTCCACTCTTTTATCTTCTATATACGAGCGGACCCTCACGGATGAACATAAAAAGGACAATTGTTCCGGATCAAGCACGGATAGATTCCATGACCTCAAAGAGCATATTCTAGATAAGACTTTCTTGTTTTACTATAGTTATTTATTTGGACTATTTGCTATTTTATTTTGCATTGGCGCAGCCCTCTTCTTCTATTCTTTCTCTCTCTCTGCGTTATTTTTAAGGGTTCCTGAGGGATTCCCTTATAGGGTTGCTGCCCTCATATTAGCTAGCGCTTACTCTCTGTTCTGTTTTTACTTTGGTATATGTCTATGACACTTTCTCCATGTTTGAAAGTTACACACATTTGCCTAAAAAGAAACTAAAATCTCACAAATGTGTGTACCCAAGAAGCTATATTTAATAATTTGCATAAACAGATAAAATGTAAATGAATAAATTAAATGATTATTGATGTAGAAATTGTACCAGACAACTCACAATTATTATACCTGTTTTGCCTTCTGGAAATATAATAGTTTCCATCTTGCTACTATAAAAATAAAACCTCTAAAGATATTTCTGAAGACTTTCATCATATTTCTGAAAATAAACACTTGTAGAAAGAAAGTGCATTTGCAGTACTTCATAGTTTTGAAGTGCCTGTTGAAAACTCAGAGAGCAAATTATTTGGTCAGCATTGTGTGAGAGACGGTTCCTATAGTAAATAGCAGAACAAGCATACTCAAGACACATCACTCAATATTAGAACGCAAAAAAAAACCAAACAAACAGTGAACTAGCAACCAATACCAAAGTTCTTACAGCTGTAACCTATATATACTTATATACTCGATAAAAATGTTTGTCCATATGATAGAACATCTTCCTCATGTAGAATAATAAGTCAAGGAAAGTAAAGTCCTCTCTTGCCAACTATTTTTCAGGCAACAAATCAGCAGTATGTCTCAAGCAATACTTCGAGTTATTTCACAACCACCACCACATGGGGCATGGATAATGCCAAAAATGACTAAAGTGAACTATAGGATGGAGACACAGATTCCTACCATTGCACAGACACCACAAATGAGTGAGGGGGTGGTATATTTCGTATGCCCTCCAGTTTCCTCATACATTTATGTCTCAATTGACTGGTTTTGTCAGGTCCCCTCTCGCGGCGAACTTGCTTACCTCATCACAGCGAGTGACATCATCTGGTTCCTGTCTCCAGACTGGCAGATTAGCCAATCAGACACACCCTGTGTATATATAAGCTAACCTCTCCCTTGCCTCAGTGCCCTGTTGTGGTATTTGGTTTACTATTGAGCGTTGCACTTGTTATTTGGATTTCCTGGTTACTGATATTTGGCTTTGTCTTTCATTATTCCGTCTTTCTGTTTCCCTTGACCTCAGCTTGTGTTTTAACGATCCCTTTTTGCATAACCTGGCCATTCTAAGGATCGGTCTTGCAATTCTCTCTACTCTGTCCTGTCTGCATGTTAGGGTTCCCTAGTGAGCGTTACTGGTTTGGCTGAACATATTCAAAGTCAATATAATTTCTTAGAAAAACTTAACTTTAACATAGTAACATTTATTTTTGATAGCCCAAAGGAAAGGGTTTGCCCTTTTGTAGTACCATGCTTATAGTATGTGGTGAAGGTTTAGTAATAACTTCAATGGCTGTCTGGTTGAAGAAATTAATATTTTTATTATTTTATCTTTTGTTACAAAAGTTTCTTCTTCAGGAATGGTAAGATGCAAACATAACTGAATTATTTCACACAGCAAGTATAAACCAATAGACAGCACCAGACTCACACATTCCTTTGCAGAATACAACCTGGTCCTGAGGCCCTTGAGCCGGCTGCTTCTGTGCAGGCCGGGGGATGATCTTCTAAGTGGGAGTGACTGGCCACCAATAGGTAGTTTTACCCTCCCATCTCCAGACCCTAACTGAGTCCTTTCCAGGGGGGCTATTGCATTAGTGCAGCACTGATGATGGCGCCGTCGGACTCGTCTTGCTGACTCCCGCTGATGTGGGTGACCTGTCGGGGCCCCCTTCCATAGAGCCCTCAGTAAAGGTAGGCAGATAATGTGAGTAGTGGGTGCTGTAGTCGCAATGCTGCATGGGATATGCTGCTCCCTTCATTCTCCATTTTGCTGTGGTTTGCTAACTGTGTGCAGGATATTTGGGACTGCCGATGCCTTGGGTCCCTCCACTGCTGCTCTGAGTTGCTCAAGGATAGCATCCAGGTAAGTCAGGGTTTGGGATTGCCAGCCCTGCATGTTAGTCTGTTTTGGTGCCATTCCCTGTATGTTAGGGAAAAGTGGAGCGGCCATCTTGTGTAATGTGGTCTGCAGGGTATGTTGCCGCTTAATGGAGGACTGTGGTTCTTGAGATCCCAGGAGGCCTAAGGGGTGTAGGGGGCCTAAGGGGTGTAGGGGGCCTCATTACAGGTCCGGGCAGGTCAGGAAACAGAATTCCCGCAACTCCACACACCAGTCCTCAAGGTTTGCCCATCGGACGGCACTCTCCACGTGCATATCTGGGCTTTATTTTCAGTTGGAGGTGCACAGGGGCTTCTACTCCCAGACTATGATCCGCTGGAGTGAAAAGTCAGCGTGAAAAAGTAGATAAATTGTGGTTTGAATGAAAGTACTGGGGAGCTTGTGGATTGTGCGTCTTTCTAGCTTGGCGGTCAGGCCCCGCCCCCAATTATGTATTTTTAAGTATATAAATATAATCCATACTAAAATTCTTCAAAAGCAGTGCTTGCCAATCACACACACACGCACGCACACATACACACAAATTATAAACGCAACACTTTTGTTTTTGCACCCATTTTTAATGAGCTGAACTCAAAGACTTTTTTATATACACAAAAAGCCTACTTCTCTCAAATATTGTTCACAAATCTGTCTAAATCTGTGTCAGTGAGCACTTCTCCTTTGCCGAGATAATCGATGCACCTCACAGGTGTGGCATACCAAGGTGCTGATTAAACCGCATGATTATTGCAAAGGTGTGACTTAGTGTTGTATTTATAATTTGTTCAGTGTATATATATATATATGTATATATATATAGTTTCACACATAAGCATGGACACAAACATACACACTTAGCCACTTCTTTAAAACTGATCATTGAACATTGATCATTGAACGTTACACATAAAAAGCCAGACATAAACACTCACTCTATACATGCAGACTTCTCTGGAGTCTAACGGTAGAGTTAAAAGTACAGTTCAGTATGGAAATGAGGGAATAGTGCTTTGTAGATAGTCTTGAATCCAGGAGATGGTCTGTGGATATGTAGAGAGAGAAGAACCAAGAGAAAACAATATAGTGTATCTTCTGATAATTGGTGGAAGGAGTATAAAAATATACTTACAATTTTCAGTAGCTATCAATCAGCTCCAGGTGGTAAAGCCTGGATGGTATAATTTCCAATATAAGTTTAAAAGAAAATAATAAAAAGAAAGGAGGGGAGTGGGAAAATAGTAAAAATATTAAAAATGATCCCAAATAATTATAAGAAATTAAAAAGATCAAAATCTGCATTAAGGTTGACAGGGGATATGGTCTTAAGATTAAAGACCCAATTCATTCTTGTCTAGACTTTTTCTGATGTTCCCTACTCTCCACAGGATACTGCATTTTTTGAAAAATGTCCTCATTATCTCCGTCTGAATCAATAGACAATAGTTGATATCTATCATTGTGATTAAACAAGGCAGGGGACGTAAAACAATTTGTGTACTCATAATTTTTTTTTAAAGCAAATATTTGTCTCTGTGATCTTGGAGAGTTATTCAGATGTTTCAATGGTGTTAGAATTGTATTTGCTATGGTCATTGTATGAAGTACAGCTAAAATATTTAAAAGTAGATCTTTGCACTGTATAGCCCAACTCCCACACTCTCTGTTTATTACACATTAAATAGATAGATGAATGTTAGAGATATGACCTCATACCACAACATGCACTAAATATCTATGTGTAGGTACACTAAAAATGAAGACCAGGAAAGGCAGGAATTTTAAATAACTATTTCTCTTCCGTATATATTAAGGAAGAACCCATGGCAATAGATGTGCAAATGATTGCTACTAAAAACTTGCAGAATAATTGTAATTGGTAAACTCAAAACAAGGTGCTGTAGAAACTAAAGAAAGTTAATATAAACAAAGCTCCAGGGCCTGATGGTATCCATCCGTGAGTACTTAAGGAACTAAGTGTAGAAATAAGTGAACCTCTGTTTTTAATCTTTCAAGATTCTTTTCTTTCAGGAAGTGTTCCGGAGGATTGGCGGAAGGCAGATGTGGTTCTTATATACAAAAAGGGTTCAAAATCCTTGCCTGGAATTATTAACTTATTAACTTCTGTGGCTGGGAAAATATTTGAAAGGATATTAAGGGATAATTTTCAAGAATTCCTTGAGTAGAACATGGTTATCAGCAAAAATCAGCACGGTTTTATGAAGCACAGGTCATGTCAAACTAACTTGATTGTGTTCTATGAAGAAGTAAGTAGAAGTATAGATCAGGGTATTGCAGTGGATGTGATCTATTTGGATTTTGCCAAGGCATTTGATACAGTTCCACACAATAGATTAGTGTTCACACTCAAGGAATTTGGTCTAGATGAAAATGCTTGTTCTTGGGTAGAACATTGGCTTAAAAACAGAGTACAAAGAGTTGTCATTAATGGTAAATTTTCAAACTGGACAGAGGTGGCAAGTGGTGTCCCTCAGGGGTCTGTTCTGGGACCCCTTCTATTTAACATTTTTATAAATGATCTTGAAGACAGCATTGAAAGTCATGTTTCAATGTTTGCAGATGACAAAAAACTCTGTAAAATAATACCATGTGAGCAAGATATGAATTTGCTGCAGAGGGATTTAGATAGACTGGGGGACTGGGCACTCAAATGGCAGATGAAATTTAATGTTGAAAAATGCAAAGTTTTGCACTTCGTCATAAAGAATACACAAGCAACGTATACCCTTAAAGGACCACTATAGTGCCAGGAAAACATACTCGTTTTCCTGGCACTATAGTGCCCTGAGGGTGCCCCCACCCTCAGGGTCCCCCTCCTGCCCGGCTCTGGGGAGTGGAAAGGGGTAAAACCTTACCTTTTTGCAGCGCCGGGCTGGGAGCTCTCCTCCTCCGATCCTCCTCCGTTCCTCCCATTCGGCTGAATGCGCACGTGCGGCAAGAGCTGCGCGCGCATTCAGCCAGTCGACTAGGAAAGCATTTACAATGCTTTCCTATGGATGCTTGCATGCTCTCACTGTGATTTTCACAGTGAGAATCACGCAAGCGCCTCTAGCGGCTGTAAATGAGACAGCCGCTAGAGGAATTGGAGGAAGGATTAACCCATTTGTAAACATAGCAGTTTCTCTGAAACTGCTATGTTTATAAAAAAAATGGGTTAATCCTAGCTGGACCTGGCACCCAGACCACTTCGTTAAGCTGAAGTGGTCTGGGTGCCTAGAGTGGTCCTTTAATGGAAGCAAATTAGGGATAACAACACACGAAAAGGACTTGGGAATTGTTCTGGACAACAAACAATGCAACAATGTGCAATGTCAATCAGCAGTGGCCAAGGCCAGTAAGGTATTGTCATGCATGAAAAAGGGCATTCATTCTCAGGATGAGAATATCATTTTGCCTCTTTATAAATCACTGGTAAGACCACATATTGAATATGCTGTGAAATTTTGGACACCTGTTCTAAAGAAGGATATTATGGCACTAGAAAAAGTGCAGAGGTGGAGTACAAAATTAATAAAAGGAATGGAACATATCTGCTACGAAGAAAGATTAACAAATTTAAACCTATTTATTTGAGAAAAACGTCGCCTGAGATGGGATATGATAACATTATACAAATATATTCTGGGCCAATACAAAGCATTGTGTGGAAATCTATTCACAAACCGGACTTTACATAGGACACGAGGTCATGCGTTTTGACTGGAAGAAAGAAGATTTCGTCTAAGGCAAAGGAAAGGTTTTTTTTTACTGTAGGAACAATAAGGATGTGGACCACTCTAAAGAAGTGGTTTTATCAGAGTCCATACAGATGTTCAAACAGCTACTACATGCATACTTGAAAAAACAGAATATTCAAGGATATAATCTTTCAATGAAGGGTAATAACTGCTTGATCCAATGATAAATCTGACTGCCATTCTGGGGTCAAGAAGGAATTTTTTTTCCTAGCTTGTTGCAAAATGATGCTTCAAACTGGGTTTTTTGCCTTCTTTTGGATCAACAGCAAAAAACAAATGTGAGGAAGGCTGAACTTGATGGACACAAGTCTCTTTTCAGCTATGTAACTATGTAACTATGTGTAAATTTGCAGCCACTGCACAAATAACACTGTTTATGGGCAGAAAGTACTTAGTAGTGTGCCTGACATGCAGAGATGTTAACATCATCTCCTGCTTGCTCATATTTATTCAATATAACCAGGCACCTAAACTGGCGAAAGACAACCTTCTGCACTCCACATGTTGTGGATTACATCTCCGTTAATGCTCTTACAGCCATAATACTGGCAAAGGATCAGAGGATATGTAGTCCACAACAACTGGAGTGCCAAAGGTTGACTACCCCTGATGTACACACTTTTTATATTGCCATAAAAATGTGGATGACATAGTAGAACAGTGAATAAGCGGTTTTAATTGAATGAGTGGCTGCATTTGAAAACAGCCAACCCACATAAGGAAATAAAAAAGAAAAAGCCACCAAATGTCCAGTGGACTCACCGGGACCTCTACAGGAAAGCCCACATTAGAAGTTTTTATTCGCTAAATAGTTCATTATGTATCACTAAAACACAGAGTAACACTGTTGGACTATGACTTTGCTGGACATATTCACGGAAATCAATAAAACAGAGAAAAAACAATATTACAGATTTGTAATTTGCCACAAGCAAAAACAGAAAAGGAGAAGCTTTCTGTGCTCTAATTCTAGCACAATGTTACAAAAATCAGCTATAATGTAACAAATATAAAATGCTGAACTAAATATTAGGAAGTCATGATATTGGTTCCCCTCTATGTAATGTAAAATTTACATTTTGACAAGGAATTTAACTGAAATATATTTGCCTTTGAAGTGTTCATTCTACTCTGCTGCAAAAAGGAAAGTGATTTTGTCAGACTCCATATGCAGGAAAATGCATCTTTGAAGTACAGTAACTGTTCTGAGGATGATATATGAGCAAACTGAATATATATATATATATATATACACATATATATATATATATATATATATATATATTTGTGGTCGGGGCAACATCGATTATGGTTAATGCAAGACTGTATTTTGGCGTAACCTGTTATAGGAAAAAGTCAGTTGAGGTGTGCCGAAACCGACGATGATGCGGTGGGCCTGTAGATAAAAGTGGGCAAAAAGAAAGAATTACCATGTCGTGTAAATATATCGAGACAACGAACATAATACAATGTGATAACCTTATGCCGATCTTTATAACAAAAGCCCACCGCATTCCTATACAGGTTGTGGTATACAATGAATAGGCTGATGACATCCCTCGACACAGTGACTTTAGTGACGTGTATTGGAATGTCTGGCTGGATGTTGTTAGCTGCACCCAACTGAGTCTGGTAAGTTGGATATTTCTTGATGAACTGGTGGCCTTGGTGAGTGGTTGGAGTGCTAGCTTAAAATATACCCTTAAGTATAGTCTGATTGGTTAGGATGACCGGAAAACTGGCATTGTAGGAAAGTAGAGATACATGTGATATTGGATGCCAGTCAACAATAATATCATCAGTGAAAGTGCCGGTTGTGTGTGAAAAATGCAAAAAACTTCACTTTCACTGACAATATCATTGCTGTGATATGTTTTACTGTTTTGAAACACTAATATTTGTATTCAGCGAAGTCTCCCAAGTAAAACAGTACCCCCCATGTACAGGTTTTAGGGTGTCATAGAAAGTTACAGGGTTAAACACAGTGCTAGCAAGTTAAATTATCTGGACTTTCAGACTGTGTTGTCAGGCAGGTCCCTCAAATCAATTAAATTACTTAATTATGTAAAAATATTACATAAATATGTACGTAGAATTTAAATATATATATATACATATTTATATATTTGAAGTCTACGTGTATATTTATGAAATTATTTATGTCATTTTGTATATGGACACATGTATATTTTGTATTATTTTTATTTATTTATATATACATATATTTATAAATATATATAATTTCATTCTAAGTGTATTTTGATATAAATATATATATATATTAATATCAAAATACCGTTAGAATAAAATTGCATATATATATATATATATATATATAAAACACAAGATCCAAAGATGGGGTACATTGACGTTGTGGCAGGCTTATGCAATGTATGATCATATAATGTAACTAAACCCCCATTATTTTTGCCTAGATTAGGTGTTTTTAAAAAAAACAAATAAAATCTTTCAACATTGAAGTTGCTGTTTAGTGGATAGGTGAGTGCGCTGGATCATGTGTTTTGTATTATTTGGCCCCCAGCAGCACCCCCATTTATGCATGTTCAGGTGAGTGCAGCCAACCGTTTTATATATATATATATATATATATATATATATGTATATATATATATATATATATGTATATATATATATATAATTTTGTGAAAAAACATTTTTTTTTTTATTTACTTATTATTTATATTTTATTATATATATATACAATATATGTACGTATGTAATTTAATTATAAGTGTATTTTTATATTAATATATGTATATATAAATATAAAAATACACTTAGTTTGACATTATGTATATGAGTTATATATACATATATGTGATACATGTATATATATCTTTTTACATTGATTTTTCGAACTGTATTTTTTTATTTTACACATGCAGGGAGACTTACTGTCAGCACAGAGAGTCCCCCTGCAGGAAGATATACAGGCACCTATTGTGGCCATGTGACCTCTCTTTTAGAGTGATCATATGGCCGCGGGGTCCAAATTCACTGCGTGGAGACTGCATGGGCTGCAGGCAGTCCCCCCAGACCGGGAGCAATGCCGATCGCCTCCGGGGGAATGGCGATGATCAGGTAAGTACATAATACCATTTTGACGATTCAGGACAGTCACCTGAACTGTCATCGGTCCTTAAGGGGTTAATATAGCTAGGGCCAAGTTGATCAAACCAACTTATCTAGGGGAAATAGTAGAGTAGAAAAGGTTGAAAACCGGAAAAGTATCAATATTGAAGAAAACAGAAAATAGCAAAACCAACCAGAATCAGTATCAACCAGAATATCACAGTGAACAATTCAAGCTAACAAGTGTACGAGAAGCACCAACAACCCCTAATTAGTATGACTAAACCAAAGTAAAACTTTGTTAGCAGGTGAGTCCCATGAGGGTTGTAGTTAATGTAAGTACCGTGAATGTATATACAAGTTAATTTACATTTGTGAACCATATGTATAGGCCCAAGTTGGGCCTGACATGATTTATCCTGTTAACAGCGACACTTAGCCATGTCTGGGGCCAATTCATTCATATAATAGAAGTCGATAAATCCCAGTTAAGGGCCTAATACAGAAAGCTGAAGAAGGCATCACTGTGTATAAATGAAATGTATAAATGAAATGTATAAATGAAATGCTATGTATAAATGAAATGCTGAATATGTTAGTAGTGAAATTCACCCTGAAAAGGCAAACATACAGTTAGTAGAAACTGTTTAAAACAGGCCAGCCAAGGAGGCTTCTATGAGTGCCATGTAGGCCTGGCTCAACTAAATGATGACATGTATTTAGTATAATGATGTTGTCACAATAATTGCAACTTACCTATATCCTAATTCACCTATTAGTGTAAAAACTTTCAGACAGAAAGTCGGATAGCATAACAGAAGGTCAATATTCCGTTGGACATCTGAACGTACAGGTGTGCATGCTCAATATTGAATTGTGTTCCGATCGTATGCGTACGGAGGTCCCTGCGAGTGTCAGCGTCCAGTTGATGGCCTGGCTAAACAACGTGTTTCTAGTTTTTCCAGTCTCTCATTTATTTACTCCTTAGGGGAAATGAGTGCAGAGAACATTGCGTGGAGGTCGGTGTTGCTTAAGCAATTCGTGCCCACTCCAGCATCAGCACTGTCCGAATTGGTACACAAGAGCCTAACAGTTCCACTTTCCTGG
Source organism: Pelobates cultripes (assembly GCA_933207985.1). Taxonomy (NCBI): domain Eukaryota; kingdom Metazoa; phylum Chordata; class Amphibia; order Anura; family Pelobatidae; genus Pelobates; species Pelobates cultripes. The sequence goes on from OW240913.1 coordinate 137,424,997, forward strand.
CAGTAGTTGGGAAAGGAACTGTGTGTCTGCGTAGCTCAGATGTAATACAAGGAATGGTCCAGGACCTGATAGCAGCAGGGCTATTCGTGTAGGTGTAGTGGTCAGACTGGAGTATTGGGGATTGACATGTCATCAGCTTCTTACAGGGATCTGAGACATACTGCAACATAGTAATAATTAGCTTGGATCAGGATCGTTTTACTGGCTGGCTAGCTGGTGTCAAGTGGCGAAGCAATTCAATAGGTTGGTGACATGTGAGGCTGTACTAGTTACCAAGTGGCTTGAGAGGCTCTATATATACTTTGGCATGAGGTGATTCAGGGCCACTGAACATTGTGGTGCGGTGTTGGCCTCTCAGTGACATTGAATCCATAAGATAGATTGGGTGTGACAAGTGAGGCCCTCTCTATGTAACTATGTTTTGGTCTGAGGGGCGTAATACCTTGTGCATGGAGGATGGGCGTAGGTCTCGTGGGACCACTAACTCTAAGGCAGAAATACCAGAAACTTAACATCTATTGGTCACCTAGATCCCTATAAGTCAGTAAAACCTATTCACTAAAAAGGTCTATATAGCGGGGGAGCCATCGTGGCTAGAAACGTACCTGAATTTGTATAAGAGCTTGTGTAGGTTCTGTATGGTATGGCTGTAACCTGTAACTGAAATCTGCAGTATACCACTAAAGAAAGGCAGAGAGGGGAAGGAGAGGTCTATAACCTAAAATAATGACAAGGATGTGTATATATATTATAATCTATCAGTATCTTGCTGCTTTAACCCAGTGCACACTGTGTTATGAGAGCTAATAATGGGTCGAGTAACGAACATGGTTGGAGTCTATCAGTATCTTGATGCTTTAACCATATGCATACTGTGTGCCGAGAGATAATAGAGTACCTGTCATGTTTCATAATAGCAGCAATATGTAATAGAAAGCTATAGTTATCATAGCAGGAGCACTACTGAAAATTAGATCATGAAAGGGAGAGTTAAGCAAGGGCTAGGAAGATAGACAGGTAAGATAACCAGAGGCCTCCCTGCAGTATGCCAGTCAGACTTCTTATCTCTCTCGCATAAGTTCAAATATTACCGGAACTTTGCCATGGTTACCCGCGACAATGGTCTGAAAGACTGGCGCTCACGAGAGAGACGTGGTCTGTACCCGGAGGAGGTACAGACCAAATGACTGGTCCACTCGACCACCTGGTTTATTATCAGCATGGTTCGGTCCCATTCTTAATGCAGGTAAGAAGGGGGAGGAAGGAGTAAATGTGCATAAATAAATAAATGACATTTTTAAAACAATTATTTAAGCCCCTCTTATTTAAGCCTTTATACACGTTACACACCCTGCACTTACACACGGACACTAAACACAATCAGAGCCACCAATATATACATTACACACCCTGCACTTATACACACTTTAATTCACCTACATACACATTATACCCCCTGCACTTACACACACTACTTACACTGTATACCCTCTATAAACACACACTACACCCCCTATACATACACATTGCACAAACACTATACTATCTATAAACACACACTACACCTTCTGCCCTCACACAGACACTCTTTACTCCCTATAAACATACAATACCCTCACATATTCTACACATATTCTATACCTCCTATAAACACACACTACACACCCTAATCAAACATACACACCACACTCACTCTGTACCCCCTATAAACACACTACACCCCTATGCACTCACACACACTATATCCCCTATAAATACACACAATACTATGCACACTGTACCCCTATATACACTATTAGCCTATACTCACTATACCCCTATGCACACTACCTCTATACACACACTATACCCCTGTACACACTATACAACGCTCTCTATACACACATGCACTCTAAAACCCTATATACACCATAACTTACCTATACACACACACGTGCACTGTAATTCCCATGCACATACACACACATTGCAACCCCATGCAGCCCCTAGATACACACACACAGTAGATACAATCCACTAGAAAATGTGCATACTTGTGTTGTGCCCTGTACAGAGAGATAGAGAGAGAGCTGGAACATTATACAGAGACATATATCGTGAGTGGGATCTCTGTATTGAAGCTCTGTGTAATCCATTACACTGTTCCTACCTGTTGTGCAATAGTTATGAATAGTATAGTGCCCAGCTCTCTTGTATCTCTGTATTTTTCTCAGCTCTACCTGTTAAATTGATATATCTGAAGTCTACCCAGATTTGTGAATTGTACAGGTATTGTTGTGTTGTACACAGCTCTGTGTATTATATCTCTATTCTCTATCAACTTTGTTTGGGGTATGCTTATGTTCTATTGTACTGAGCTCTATGTGTGTGTGTGTGTGTGTGTGTGTGTGTATATATATATATATATATATATATATATCTTTATGTTATGCCCAACTTATTTTATTGTATGATCATCTTTGTATTATGCTCAGCTCTCTGTATTGTATGAGTATATATGTAAAGTATAGGGAGGAGTAAAGTTCTGGGGGAGAAGTCTGGTGCCCCAACATCTTAAAACTTCACCAGCTGTCACTGCTACCACATATCATGTGAGATGAACCAAAAGCTTTGCTATACATTTAAATAATTGTAAGGGATACGCATTTGCCAGATGTTGCAGGACTATAACTTTAAAATTATATTGAAAGGTTTTGGGGAAAATGTACGCATCATCAGATGCCTCTGGACCAGCATATTACCTTGGATAATTTGAAAGACAATGATTCAATAACTGTAAATATGTTTGCTGTTCTTCCTCCTTTCTGGATTTACCACACTCTTCAAACTCATTGCCTTTTCTCTTCATCATGCAAACAATATATTACTATATATTCTATCCTTTCCCTGGCTACCTTCTAATAAACATAATTTTTATACTCAAAACAACATTCCCTTTCTGATATAAATGCAAATATAGTCTCTAGAGACCCACTCCCATCTGCTGCTAGGCTGCCTTTTTCTGCAGGAGACAACTCATACCTGTGACCAATCTCACAAGCTTCATAACCACAGCAAAATTTACAATTTCATCAAATCCATACCAAATTATTAAAACTCCAATCCTGCTTCTAGAGTGTATGTGTGTGTTTGTGTATGTTTGTATGTCTCTGTATATGTGTGCATTCATTTGAAGAGTTTTAAAAAGCATTACCATTCACCCAAAAGCTCAGCAATACTTTTCGGCTTTTAGACCTGAACACCTGTTGATAAAATACATTTTCACAAATCAAGTTTGTGATATTTGACACAGCTATTTAAATTTTAGCAGGGGGTAAATTAAAGGAACCATTTCTCTATTCTAGGCTGCTGTGTGCTAATATAAAAAGCTTCAGATATATTAACACATTTTATTTTAACCAAATGAATTGCAGAAACAGGTCCATACAGGTCACTTATTTAAATATGGAATTTCACTTAATTTATAAATGTATGCATTTTTTTATATTTGAAAATGAATTCTACTATATGAGAAAATTAGTATTTTAATAAATTATTCATTTTCACTTCCTAAAAAAAACTGTTTAAAAATATTGATATGTTATCCCATTGTGTGTAAGTTCTTTTTTCTCATTGATTAATCTATTTTGGGTAACAGTCTGCTTATAGCTCCCTAATGCAACATTATTTGGAACCAAGTTCATTAAACAGTGTGCATAAAATGAGTAATATTGTGCAAGCATGCTGTGTTTCCTATAAAGAGCTTTGTGACTCATATTACCATGTTCTGAGACTTTTCTGTAAAAACCAAAATTCAGTAATTTCTCTTTTTGCACAGCAAAAGAGTTTATAAAGATTGTCAATTTGCTTCTGGGCATAATGGAAAAATAAGTTTGTGTAAATGTAGCTAAGTTTCCTATTTCTTCAAAGAGCAAAATAAAATATCGATTGTACTTAGTAAAAAAAAAAAATAGTGCTGAAAAAAATAGCATTACAACATTGTTCATTAGGTAAGTTTCAAATAGTTTATTGGGGTAATTTCATTTTACAACTAATTACATATAGGGTGAATCAATTAACAAATTCAAATTGCCTCTTTCGTAAAATCCTTTTTATGCAGATAAATCAGTGTAGTTAATGATATTCTGCAAAATAATTCCAGATTTGTCTGAGCTTGACCTGTGCAATATGGGTAATTTAGTGACGCTTGATGTCCTCATTCATAGGCTACCGAAAGTCATCTAGCAGGGAAGAAGTGCCTCTATTGGCTATTAGCTACTAGAGGCAGTATTACCCTGTAATATAATTATTGCAGTTTCTCAGAAACTGTATTAAGGGGACAGTGTCACTGCACCCAGACCGCTTCAATGAGCTGAAGTGGTCTGAGTGCCTATATTGTATATTTAAGCCAATGTTCTATCCAAGAACAAAATGAGTTATAAACACCAACTTAAATCAGCTTTAGTAATAGCATTCTGTTTGAAACTGTAAAAAATGAAAAATTGGACAATCTAATTAGATTTCATCCACTGGAGCACCCTGATCTATATTTCTAATAAATTCTTAATACGTTGGATTGGCATTACATGTCTTTCATAAAATTATGTTGATTCTTAATAATGCTATTGTATTTCAAATTTAATTCTTAAATTTTATCCCTTTAAATAATATCCCATCGACAGATGTTAACCTCATAGGTCTGTAGTTTCCAGGTTCAGCTTTGTAACCCTTTTTAAATATAAGCACCAGATCTGCTTTTCTTCAACCCTTTGGTTAATAATCCAGAAAGAATAAAAAAAAAGTGGTATGGCTATTTCTATACTGCAGCATGCTGATTGGACTATTTTCTGCACCATTTTAGTTCTGAATTGTTTTCCTAAATATTTTGTATGGACTTTTGAACATCTCAAACTATTTTCTTTTTTTTTTTTTTGGATGAAGTGCATGAACCTTGCAGAAGTCTAGTAAATTCAAATGGCATGTTTTTAGCAAATTAGTATTTTATTAAAGTAAAGAAAGATTTAAAGTATCCATTTACTTGTTTTAGTTCTCAGCACCAAGATATGCTAATCACTTATTATTATTTTACTCATATTCAGTCTTCTATCTATTCTGAATTTACTCAATTCAGTCTTACAATAAATCCCTGACAATTCATGCTTTATTAAAAAATCCTAGCCGATTTTGAATCACACAGAGGGGTACCATTTTAAACCATTCAGTTTATTTTCATGTCCATTTGGGACCTGTCTAGCTAAATACTATTTTCAGTTGTTACAACATATCACAAGGAAAGTGATAGCATTGCATTACTAAATGTTTATTTTAACTGTAGTTTACTTGCCAAATTTGCAGATAAACTTTCTATAAAGTTTATACACTTTACTTCAGGCATTGTGCATATGGTATATTTTGCATTTCTCATAAATCATTCACCTTCTTTAGCACATGTGCCTATTTATCTAAATTAGCCTTTCCTTAAGCATTTTAACAACTTCAATTTAGATATCTTACATTAGACAGACTTTGATTCATTCTCAGATTCTTAATTTGTTATCTATTTTATGAAGGATTTAATTTGTTATTGGTATGTATTGGCATCACTTTAAATGTACCTCCAACCAGCAGGAAGTTCAGTTGATAATTCTGATCCATGTACGTGTATTCTTAATGAACACAGAATGTTTGATGAATATCCCTCTTAATTGACAATAAAAATTCATGCCATAAGCCATGTAATGATTTTAAGAATTTAATAACCCTAAGTAATAAACGTGCAAAAAATGGAAATGGAGGAAATTAGCAACTTTTATAATAGGAGCTACACATACCCTATGATCTTTTATTCACTGTTTTTAAGCAACTGACAGCTAATATTTAAAATATACAAAATATGACACAGTGACTATTAGAATATTTTAATTAATACACACTTATTATCTAAAATTAATTAACCATTTCTGGACCAGGGTCACACAGATAGCATTATTGTGATCGATCTGATATGCAGTTGTTATAATTATTAATATTTATTCCAAACTTGGATTAGGATTTGCTAAGGAGATGTGAAAAATATTCCCTAAACTATTAGTGCCAAAAGCTACCATTAATTGTTACTGGCTTGTCAACATATTATACCACGTTGTTCAATGGGTAAATAAAATGTCACAATTCAATTGCAGGGGTTAAAGAGAACCGGTGAAATAGGCTTATAATTTAATGGAAGTGCAATATAACTATGTAATGTGAAATATATAAGAAATAAAGTAGGATTCCTAAGTGTAATATTTGAATATATACTTTACACATATAAATATTATTTCATATATACTAACAGCAGAGGAAGAACCAGTTAGATTAGACTAAAGGTAATTACCTGAGGTATGGTAGGCTCACAGATGGAGAAACACTATTAGAAAACACACAAAGTTCCTGTGAAGTATTGAGGTGCTTAGATACAGTAATCCAATAGTGAAAATACACGCTGCTACACCTATCTCCCTAGTCCACCCCAATGTAAAAACCAACAACCAAAAACCAGGAAGGTGTACTAAACACAAACCAAAACAGTGGAGCATGTGAGATATATTATAAAACACCTACCCTTGGTAAGGGACAGGGAAGTAACTATAGAAAAAAGGAGAATTAAGACAGAAGCTAATAGTGTAAAAATGTAGGGTGCTTGAATATACATTGCAAACTATTTGTATATTCAGTTTGTATATTATAATAACTGAACATCGAAAAGCATTTATAAAGACATTTCTTGTCTTTAGATCTCATTCTATGTGAAGCCCTCCTAAAGGGAAATATATATATATATATATATATATATATATATATATATATATATATATATATATTTTTTTTTTTTTTTGTTTAATAGCTTTTTATTTTGCCTTTTGCTGGAAAAAACAACAAAATAATTAAAAACAAATAATGTTAATTTACAGGTATTAGATTTTTCATCCCCCTTATCATAAGTAAGATGAGGGGGAGTAGGTAGGATATATTTTTAATTGGAATAGTGGCTATGGACTTGAGGACCTACCTTTTCTGGGGATGAACAATGGCAAGTTGTCATTAATACTACACCACCTGAAGCCCATAAGATGTGGGGGTGGACAGTAGCATGTACACATCTCCTTTGTTTTAATACAAATAACTGAAGCACATTTTTGGTAGATAAAGGGGTGGACAATCCATTTATCTTTTTTTTTAGGTAGCCCTCACCTTCCACCTTTCTGGGTTAATTGTTTAGTGTTCCCCAGTTTTAATTTGGGTGGTGGCTTTGGGGACTTTATTATGGACCCCCCTTCATGTTTTTTTGTTGTTTTTTTGGGGGGAGGGGGTAGGGTCCAAGGACTGATGAGTGCTCAAATCTGATTGTTATAATAAATCTATTGGATTTATTCATGTCATTAAATGTAAGTGAGCTGATTACTCAACTACAGAAAGATGCTTATGTTTTTTGTTTTTCTTCAATAAGAAACTTGCTTAGAATTCTTAAATGTTAATCTCTTGTGCAACAAAAGGTCTAACTTATATGAAAGGAACACTCTTAGTTATATTAACTCTTGTTTTATGTGGATAAGGTATTGCACTTCATAGGGAACCTTCTGTCACAGTTCATTTGTTTCAGGTCAAACAGGGACCCCTTTCTTATAAACCCATTATTTAGCGTATTTAGTTTAGTGTAAATTCTTATTACACAGATAGTAGCAGAGTCTGAATGAGACAATGCTGCCCCTTCCCCCTAAAATAAGACCTCTCAAAAAAAAAATTTAGCAAAGTATAAAAGAAAAATAAAGAAATCTAAATTTCTAAAGATAGAATACATTTATATTGGTAATATTATTATTTATAGAGCATCAATATAAGTTGACTCATTAACAAGTAGTTGCAACACGACCAGCTTACATTCTAAAAGACGTATGGTATAATTACACACAAAGTAAGAGTGACATATATTACATACAGTATAGAGATAAATAAAGTTTTCAAATGTTGTTAGATGTCCGATAGGAAATGATGCAGTTTAATGAGATATGGGAGGGAGAGGGTAGGAAGGATGTTATCACACTAATTGATATTGCCATGATATAAAATTGCTATGAAGACAGAGTAGTCTCTTTAATCTACCATCATAGATATTCGAATAGAGTGTTAAAGAGCTACTTTGCAGAATGTCACAAAATATATTTTTGAGACATCAGAAGTTTTTGTTAGAACATATTAGATTGTTTGCTTTATTTAATGTCAATTGCAAACTATATTTCTTTAATATCATATATTACAATCTAATAACAGCATAACTGGCAATTATTCAGGTTAACACTGGCAATAAATAATTAATTTTCTCTCTAGTATGTGCATTTGCAATTTCTTTTAGCCGTTATCTTTTTATCAAAACCTAGCTCATTTCTATAGCCAAACTATTTAGAAAATTATATCTCATAATTCACATTCACAATGTAAAATTTTTGTTTTCATTAACTGTTATTTCATATTTAAATAGTAATACATATGGTATTACTAAATCATGTATTTAAATTCTAAATGCATTTTATAATAACTTTTTTTATTAACGTGCATTGTTTAATTTGTATGTGATACAAGATTGTATTCCCGTTGAAGCTACTGCAATGAAAAATATCTTCTATCTGTAATTCATTATTAAAGGCTCCTGGCATTTTGAACAATAGTTTCAAATCCTTCTTTTAAAATAGGAGCTTTTGACAAACTACAAGAGCAGAAGGACATGCCTGACAGAGAGAGTGTGCTCACATTAAAGAAGCAGTATGGAATAAGGATGTTAGTAAATTCCTCTTGTCCTTTGCATGAACCAGTCAAGAAAAACTTGACAGTGCTTATGATTTGAAAATAGAAGAATTTCCTCAAGAATATAAATAAAATCAACAATCACTGCTTTTTTTGCTTTCAAACTTTC
>OW240913.1:137434310-137454023 GCA_933207985.1 Pelobates cultripes
CTATTGGATCAACAAATGAGTACAAGCAGCACACAAACTCAAAGCCGCCATCCTCCTCCTGGTCCAGCATCTTCAGCCACGTTAACCACTGCTGTCCTCCTTGCCCCCTCTCAACCATCCTCCCCTCCGTCTCTCGCCTTGAGCAGTTCCTGCTCATCTGCCCACAGTCAGGTGTCTGACAAGGACATGTTTGAGCGTAAGAAGCCAATGTCACAAAGTCACCCCCTTGCCCGGCGTCTGACAGCTGGCTTGACTGAACTCTTAGCCCGCCAGCTTTTACCATACAAGCTGGTGGAGTCTGAGGCGTTCAAAAAATTTGTAGCTATTGGGACACCGCAGTGGAAGGTTATCCGGACGAAATTTCTTTGCACAAAAGGCAATCCCCATCCTGTACTCGATTGTGCAAAAGGAAGTAATGGCATGTCTGGCACAGTGTTGGGGCAAGGGTCCATCTGACCACTGATACCTGGTCTGCAAAGCATGGTCAGGGCATGTATATCACCTACACTGCGCATTGGGTAAACCTGCTGACGGCTGCCAAGCATGGAATGCGTGGCTCTACAGAGGAGTTGGTGACACCGCCACGACTTGCAGGCAGGCCTGCTGCCACTGCTGCTACTCCTCATTCTCCATCCTCTTCCATAACCTCCTCGGCTGAGTCCTCTTCTGCTGCTGAGTCTTGCTCCACATCAACGTCACCCCCCTAGCTCCCCAGGTACTATTCCACATCCCGGATACGGCAGTGTCACGCCGTCTTGGGGTTGACTTGCCTGAAAGCAGAGACTTACACCGAACCAGCACTCCTGTCCGCCTGAACACACAGGTGGATCAGTGGCTGACTCCGCACAAACTGGAGATCAGCAAAGTGGTTTGTGACAAAGGAAGAAATTTGTTGGCTGCATTGCATTTGGGCAAGTTGACACATGTGCCGTGCATGGCACATGTGTGTAATCTGATCGTACAACGCTTCGTGCATAAGTACCCAGGCTTACAGGACGTCCTGAAGCAGGCCAGGAAGGTGTGTGGCCATTTCAGGCATTCCTACACGGCCATGGCGCACTTTTCAGATATCCAGCGGCGAAAAAACATGCCAGTGAGGCACTTGATTTGTGACAGCCCGACACGTTGGAATTCAACACTCCTAATGTTCGACCGCCTGCTCCAACAAGAAAAAGCAGTTAACGAGTATTTGTATGACTGGGGTGCTAGGACAGCCTCTGCAGAGCTGGGAATTTTTTTGCCACGTTACTGGACGCTCATGCGCAATGCCTGTAGGCTCATGCGTCCTTTTGAGGAGGTGACAAACCTAGTCAGTCTCACCGAAGGCACCATCAGCGACATCATACCATTTGTTTTCTGCCTTGCGAAGAGTGCTTGATCAGGCCATAGATGAGCGTGAAGAGGAAGAGTTGTGGTCACCATCACCACCAGAAACAGCCTTATCAGCATCGCTTGCTGGACCTGCGGCAACACTGGAAGAGGATTGTGAGGAAGAGGAGTCAGAGGAGGAATGTGGCTTTGAGGAGGAGGAGGAAGACCAACCACAAGAGGCATCCCAGGGTGCTCGTTGTCACCTATCTGGTACCCGTGGTGTTGTACGTGGCTGGGGGGAAGAACATACCTTCAGTGAGATCACTGAGGATGAGGAACAGGACATGAGTAGCTCGGCATCCAACCTTGTGCAAATGGGGTCTTTCATGCTGTCGTGCCTGTTGAGGGACCCTCGTATAAAAAGGCTGAAGGCGAACGACCTGTACTGGGTGTACACGCTACTAGACCCCCGGTATAAGCAGAAAGTGCCTGAAATGTTACCGAATTATGGCAAGTCGGAAAGGATGCAGCAGTTCCAAAATCAATTAAAAAGTATGCTTTACACAGCGTATAAGGGTGATGTCACAGCACAACGGAAATATAACAGGGGAAGAGGTGAAAGTAATCCTCCTCCTCCAACGACCACGCCGGCAAGGACAGGACGCTTTAAAGACGTGTTGTTGATGGAGTACATGCGGACCTTTTTAAGTCCTACGCATCGCCACAGCCCTTCGGGATCCACCCTCAGAGAGCGACTCGACCGACAGGTAGCAGACTACCTTGCCTTAACTGCAGATATCGACACTCTGAGGAGCGATGAACCCTTTGACTACTGGGTGTGCAGGCTTGACCTGTGGCCTGAGCTATCCCAATTTGCGATAGAACTTCTGGCCTGCCCCGCTTCAAGTGTCCTGTCAGAAAGGACTTTCAGTGCAGCAGGAGGTATTGTCACTGAGAAGAGAAGTCGCCTAGGTCAAAAAAGTCTAGATTACCTCACCTTTATTAAGATGAATGAGGGATGGATCCCGAAGGGACTGACAGTGGGCGATACATTCGACTAAAAAAGGCCTGATGAGGGGGATGTCACAGGGTGTCGCGGCTGCCGGCCCGCCGCGTGATATTTAAATCCCTAGCTCACCCCAGTACCTTGTCGTGGTTTCCTGTTCCTGGTTTCCTGAGAGTGCTTTATCATTGTGAATCTGATTTCCTGGTATCCTGATCTTGGCTTTTCCCTGGTTATTCTGAATTCTGGTTTCCCTGACTTGGCTTGTGTAAACGTTATTGTGTATTTTCTGGCTTCCTTGACCTCGGCTTTCCCTTTGAACATTCTCTGTTCTCTAGCGTATTAGTCCGGCCATTCTAAGGTCCGGTTTACGCTCTGTCCTTTTATTTTCCTTTTCTTGTCTATGTATGTGTTTGCATAGTTTCTGCGTGCTGGACCACACTAGTAGTCGTGACATTGGGATTAAACTGATAAGAATAGTACTACTTAACACACCACTCCTATCTGGTGGCACATTAGATTGCACATGCAGTGCCCCAGATTTGAAGTAGGAGAACCGACCAGGCATCTTTTTCCATCTCCCAGTTCCTAAAATCGTTGCCATATACACATCCCCTGATTGGGGACGTAACAGGGATTAAACTGATAGGAATAGTACTACTTAACACACCTTATAATAACGCAGAGAGAGGCAACGCAGAGAGAGGAGTCTGAAGAAGAGGACTCAGAGGAGGAAGGTGGCTTTGAGGAGGTGGAAGACCAAACACAGCAGGCGTCCCAGGGGGTTTGTTGTCACCTTTTGGGGACCCTTGGTGTTGTACGTGGCTGGGTGGAGGAAGAGACCTTCAATGACATCAGTGAGGACAAGGAACGGGACATGGCTAGCTTGGTATCCAACCTTGTGCAAATGGGGAGTTTGCGGTTGTGCAAATGGACTGTTTGCGGTTGTTTGCGGTGCGTTAAACAGGGAGTTTGGTCTGTTACTGTGAAGCGGGCGTAACCCTTACACTACCTGATCGATACAACATCATACCTGATGTTTTAAAGCACATTATTCCAAACAATTTAGGAATGTTAGGTGATTTATGCCCTTTATGGATTAAAACCAGACTCTGCATCAACTATGTAATTTTCCATGGGAGTTTTGCCATGGATCCCCCTCCGGCATGCCACAGTCCAGGTGTTAGTCCCCTTGAAACAACTTTTCCATCACTATTGTGGCCAGAAAGAGTCCTTGTGGGTTTTAAAATTTGCCTGCCTATTGAAGTCTATGGCAGTTCGGCAGTGCCGAAAATTTTATGTTTGCGACATCACTACTTGCAAAGCTACAATAGCTGTAGCAAGCATGAAATGGTCAACATAGATTAAACATACATGGCTATGAGTGTGTGCACAAAAATGTTTGAAGAAGAAGAAGTAAAACTAACAGACTGCAGAGATTAATAGGCTAGGTATGTTGTAGTATTTATTTTTTATTTTACTATGAGAAAGGAACTTGAACTGGAACCACAGTACAACACCTCTGCCCGCCCCCGTTGCCCCAATCGGTGGCCCTGCAATTCGATGGCATCCATGGTATGATGTGGGGGGAGTTCCGCTGCGTCAATACTGGCAGGTAGGCCACGGATTTTTAAAATTTTTGAAGCAACGTCTATCTTCAAGCACCGCCATGTGTGCTCCTGAGCTACCAGCACTGCTGCCATCCTCTGCTCCAGGACTTAAATTCGGGTCTCGTGGGCTGCAGCCGTCACCTCCGAGTTGTGGAGATGTGCTCAAATACCCTTGATTTCTTTGCGGAACTGCCCGATGTCTGTGGCGATGTTCCAGCAGAGCTCATCCAGTAGATTCCGTAAAGTATCTTCTGCTACCGGGGATTTACCCAATGGCAGGGAGTGTGTGGCTCTGCTTTTATGTCGTGCCCGCAGGGGCACCGTGCCTAGAAGAGATTCCTTGCTAGAAGTGCGTGAAGGTTCGTCTGACATCGGTGCCATTTCAGGCCACAGCAAGTTTCCAATATCCACCATTGACGGGGGTCGATCAGGCTTATATTTCTTGCTCCGACGGCCCATGCCTGTAGCTATGATTGTGGCTCAGAATGTGCCTGTTTGATTGGGTAATTCTTTGGGTTTTTTCCACCCGGAGCGACATGCGTCTGATCAGTATGGCTGCTAGCTCCGCCCCCAATTCCCTAACTACTTATTTTGAAAGCAGATACTACCACAAATGAACTAATGTGCACATAAATGAACCAAATGGAGAGCATCAGAACATCATAGAAAATCTTCTATCACATAGCAATTATCACAGAAATTACTCATATTTTTAGTTACAGCTATGTAGTCAATGGATAAGTATTAACAGTACTTTTGAATACACTTGTAAAACCCTAAAATACATTTTACATTTTATGCAAACAGAGTAGAGGACTAAAAAAGAGGAGCAGAGAAAGATAGCTATAAAGAGCTACACTATCTCTAGTAGTACTAAGTATTAAGTAGGCAGCTGAATGTGAGTGTGATTGTGGAGTGAATGTAGTGAAGAGTACATAAGAAATAAGATGCAGAGTAAAGAAGAGTGATGATGGCCCACAAGGGAATCAGAGGACTAGTGCATACAGTAGGTTAGGTTAACCACTACACACAAAGAGAATAGGGAAAAAGTAGCTAGAATGACATCATAGAAAGAGTGAGATATGTAAACTGGACCATAGAGTGGCTGGGCTTAACATGTGTATGCCAAAAATAGGTGAAAATACAGTGTCAGTATTTTGTAAGCCAAGGTCAAGGAATCCAGAAGTACTCAATAAATAATTAAACAAACCAGGGTCAAGAATACAGAATGGTCAATACAAATAATCAGAATGCACTTTTGGGCAATAATAAACCAATGCAATGTTCCTAATGAAAAGAGAAGTATTTATATATATAACCCTAATGCTTTTGGAAAGCATAATCACCCTGCACCAAATCACACAAGGGGTGTGACTTGACTAATGTAACGGCTACCCAGCTAGAGTGAAGGTATCAGCCATTGGGGACATCCTTTTCTTCCCGGCAAGTCACTGTGTAGTGAGGGAGCTGCTTATTCCCCTCTGCTGGATCCGAAGTAGAAATCAGGTACAGCTCTGAAAAGAGCTTAGTGATTATGCTGCAAAATTCTCCTTTCAAGAACGAGACAAGGCTATGTTTTAAAGGGTCAAGAAGAACTAAAGCTTTAATGACAGACACTCTCTTTTATGTGATTCTGCCCATGCAAGGGAGACACCCACATAATTAACAGTACAGCCAATAAACACAATATACATTCTGTACATCCCCTCCCCTTAGATAACCACATAACATAATTAAAAGAAACATATTTTCCACCAAAGTTTGGATGTACCCCAAATACTTGTTTCTGGGGGACTAACATATTCGAAAATCAGCTCATTCGGTTCAGCCGTTCGGGAGATATGGGACTTGAAAGTTTTGACCGACCGCACGGGCAAAGTAGCCGAAAACAGTTCCATGAATTCTGGCCCTACAGTCGGTCTTAGTTCGTGTGTAAAAAGTCCAGAACGGCTGGCCATCCGTATGCCATCTTGGGTTCGCTGGAATCCCCATAAGTTGTTGAGTCTTTCTACCGAATGCCTTGTCGTTCGGTAGTTGTGGTATGATTTCCCGAAGGTATGGAGGTCTCAGCGGTGTTCACCTATCCGAGTGTCCGATTTTAGTTCCAGACACTCGACGGAAAACACAGCTGTTCGGGAGTTAAAATGGCTGCGAACACGTGGAAGTCCCGAAATGGCGGCCATGCATACGGTTCCTATAGCATTCGTGCGTTTATTTTCACGAAAATGCCCATCAAGCAGGGAGGTAAATGAGTCTCAATTTAGAGTCAGAGTGGCCTGTTAGTTGTTAGCAAGCATTCACATGGGGAATGCTTGTAAAGTCTCGAACTGCACATTAATCCACAAGTCTTTAATGAAACTGTCCTCTTTGTTACAACTAATATGACCATATTGAACTTTATTATAAATTAACTTAGAATTACAGGGTCTTGTAACCTTCAGGACTCCTGTAGGTGGCGCGAGGTTGCCATGGTGACCCATCAACCTCACAAGATCATTAACATGCAGAACACATTCTGCACGTGGAGAAGAGGAATGTAGTTGGTTAAGAGTGTCTATATATTCATCACTTGTTTAAATAATTGCCAACGTTATTTTTAATTAACTTGTAAAACACTCTAGATAAGAGTGCTATTTAAGAATTGTTGAATTGTTAAATAAATAAAATTAACAATGTGAGAGACTTTATGAACAGAATCAAGGCCATCAAAAATAATTTTATGTGAGAGAAGAAGAAGAGCAAACTGGAAGCTCTGTATGATAGAACTACTCAGGGCCGGCGCCACTGAATATTTTCTGGTGGGCTCCTCCTGTATTGAAATGTAAAGCTGGTCAAGCAGTTCTAGAGCCGCTCCCCCTCAGCGCCGGGCTGCTTCTCCAGGCGCCTGAAGGTGGGGGCGCCCAGAGAAGCACTGTCACAGTATGGCAGAGCAGGCACCTTCTTACCTTGATTACAGGTGCCTGCTCTGCCATCAAATGCTGGTGACCAAAGGAGAGGGGTGCAGAGCCTCTCACTCCTCCCTTGTGCACCCTCTGTGATGCCAGGAGCCAGAATATGACGTCATTCTGGCCATGCCAAACTAAACGGTGGGCGGTAGGAGTGAGGAGTTGCCCCACACTGGATCTCAGGGAGGTGAGTGTCTGAGTGTTTGTCAGTGAGTGAGTGTCTGCCCGTGTTTGTCTGTCAGTGAGTGGATGTCAGTGAGTGAGTGTGTCTGTCAGTGAGTGTATGTCTGTCGGTGAGTGTCTGTGTGTGTGTCTGTCTGTCAGTGAGTATATGTCTGTCAGTGAGTGTGTGTGTCTGTCAGTGAGTATATGTCTGTCAGTGAGTGTGTGTATGTCAGTGTTAGTGTATGTCTGTCAGTGTGTGTGTGTGTGTGTGTGTGTGAGTATATGTCTGTCAGTGAGTGTCTGTGTGTGTTTGTCTGTCATTAAGTGAGTGAGTGTATGTCTGTCAGTGAGTGAGTATATGTCTGTCCATAAGTATCTGTGTGTGTGTGTGTGTGTCTATCTGTCATTGAGTGAGTGAGTGTATGTCTGTCAGTGAGTGTGTGTGTGAGAGTGTATGTCTGTCAGTAAGTGTGTGTGTGACTGTCAGTTAGTGTGTGTGTGTATGTGTGTTTGTGTGTGTCAGTAAGTGAGTATATGTCTGTCAGTGAGTGTGTGTGTGTGTGTGTGTGTGTGTGTGTGAGTATATGTCTGTCAGTGAGTGTCTGTGTGTGTTTGTCTGTCATTAAGTGAGTGAGTGTATGTCTGTCAGTGAGTGAGTATATGTCTGTCCATAAGTATCTGTGTGTGTGTGTGTGTCTATCTGTCATTGAGTGAGTGAGTGTATGTCTGTCAGTGAGTGTGTGTGTGAGAGTGTATGTCTGTCAGTAAGTGTGTGTGTGACTGTCAGTTAGTGTGTGTGTGTATGTGTGTTTGTGTGTGTCAGTAAGTGAGTATATGTCTGTCAGTGAGTGTCTGTGTGTGTGTGTGTGTGTGAGAGTTATGTGAGTATATGTCTGTCAGTAAGTGTCTGTGTGTGTGTATTTGTCTGTCTGTCATTGAGTGAGTGAGTGTATGTCTGTCAGTGAGTGTGTGTGTGTGTGAGAGTGTATGTGTGATGAGACCAATCTCGCCACATTGCATTGGAGAAGCCGGGTTGCTCGCCTGTTGCCTTGGGATTATGGCCCCATGTTAAAAGGCTTGATTTTCCCCCGCAAAGACAAGAAAGCCGGGTCATTTGGTGCTTGCCCTGTTTGAGCAGTGATACCCCAGATAGCTATGCCATGGAGCCCATTCATATAATGAAAGACTATGGAAAAGACTTTGGCTCCATGGCAACTGTATGTGTGTGCTCTGAGCGCCATTCAGTAATAATGTGCGCTTAGACCTAAGCTATCTGGGCATATGTTGCATGTCTGTACTTTATGTCATAAATGTAACATTGTGTATTTTATTGTATTTTACTGTCTTTTTGCTGCCATGTGTTCAATGGAGTTTTGCCTCTGTTTTTGGAGATAATTGGATTACTTCTAATTATCTCCAGGATAGAAGACTCTGTGGAACTGGTTTTGGGCAGAAAAGCCATGTTTCCTGTGGTCACAAAGGACTACGATCTATCTTTTGAACCACTGGACCAATTTGTATGATTTTGACGTATGTTTGTATTTGGAGTATGCTGATTCTAAAAATGTAAGTTTATGTGAATGTGATGCATACTTTTCAAGTTATGAATAATGTGGAAAAATTGTATTTCTCTGTTTGTGCTAAATTACATTACCCATTGTGTAATTTAATTGAATCACAAGCAGAGAGGAGGAATTTGTGTGGGAGTGTCTCAGTGTATTGTATGTGTTTATTGGTTGTGTTCCAAAACCCTGTGGGTGGTACTAATGTGTAAGAATGTGTACATAAGCACAATAAACCCACAGCTCTGTCTGTTCACTGCTTGACCCTCAACACGGAGCTTTGTCTCGTTCTTGGGGGGATTTATTTTATGCTGTTCCAGTTCGACTGCTAGGAGTGTAAACTTATTCATATGGTTTTTCCTATTCGGCTGTTTACAGCATTCGTATGTTTTCCTGTTCGGCGGATTGGTGTTCTGCAGTAGCTGTGCCTGCATCCCTGGAAAGGGGATGATCGCCTAAATGGTTTTAACCCCTGGTGTGCAAAACGGTCTGTTACAGTATGTCTGTCAGTAAGTGTGTGTGTGACTGTCAGTTAGTTTGTGTGTGTATGTGTGTTTGTGTGTGTCAGTAAGTGAGTGTATGTCTGTCAGTGAGTGTCTGTGTGTGTGTGTAAGTGAGTGAGTATATGTCTGTCAGTAAGTGTCTGTGTGTGTCTGTCTGTCATTGGTTGAGTGAGTGTATGTCTGTCAGTGTGTGTGTGAGTGAGTGTATGTATGTCAGTGTGTGCATGTGTGTCTGTCAGTGTGTGTGTGTATGTCTGTCAGTAAGTGTGTGTGTGTCTGTCAGTGAATGTGTGTGTGTGTGTATGTGTGTTTGTGTGTGTGTGTGAGTTTATGTCTGTCAGTAAGTGTCTGTGTGTGTGTGTCTGTCAGTGAGTGTTTGAGTGAGTGTATGTCTGTCAGTGAGTGTGTTTGTCTGTCAGTGAGTGTCTGTGTGAGTGTATGTGTCAGTGAATGAGTGTATGTTTGTCAGTGAGTGTGTTTGTCTGTGTGAGTGTATGTGTCAGTGAATGAGTGTATGTTTGTCAGTGAGTGTGTTTGTCTGTGTGAGTGTATGTGTCAGTGAATGAGTGTATGTTTGTCAGTGAGTGTGTTTGTCTGTGTGAGTGTATGTCTGTCAGTGAGAGTCTGTGTGTGTGTGTGTGTGTGTGTGAGTGAGTATATGTCTGTTAGTAAGTGTCTGTGTGTGTGTGTGTGTGTCTGTGTGTCTGTCAGTGAGTTTATGTGTGTGTGTGTGTGTGTCAGTGAGTGTGTGACATAAAAGGGGCAACAAAATAGATCTTTGCCTAGAACGGCAGAATTCCTTGCACCAGCCCTGGAACTACTGAATCACCAGTGGTGAGAGGTTGTAACACTACAATGCAATCTGTCCAATTGTTAATATATCCTGCATGGTACTGATTCTCAGAACATCAAAGTTCTGATAATAAAATAATCAATAAACTAATTGAATTTATTCAGCACTCTTACATTTCGTACATTGTTCAAATACAAGGACCATGTCTCCAAATGTTAAAAGACACATTAAGAGTAGGCATAGAGAAAGGGCATTATTAACACCTTCCCATTCCCACATTACAGCACGTGTCTAAAAATATTGATTTCAAATGAATGCTGTATTGCATGAAGTACATAAGGTTTCAAAATCTAACCTGATAGGTCTTGAGCAAACAATGTGTGAATAAAGATCAACCAAAAACAGAAAGACCTGAAATGTACAACTTTATCTATATCAGTTATTTTAGATTATTACATTTAGATATAACTTGCAACACAAAGAGAAAACTGTAAAGGAAAACACAATACACATTATGCACCAATTCATTACAATATTAAAGATCAATGACTTTGCAATTTATACATACACATCTTATATGAAAGACAATAGCATTATACCTGGTTTACAAACGGCAGCTTATTGAAAGGACACTATAGTCACCAAAACAACTTAGGTTAATGAAGTGGTTTTGGTGTATAGCTCATGCCCCTGTATTTTTACTGCTTAATTCTCAGAAAATTTAGGAGTTAAATCACTTTTGTTTCTGTCTATGTAGCCATAGCCACACCTCCCTTGACTGTGACTCACTAAGCCTTAATGAAAAAAATTGGTTTCACTTTCAGATGTAACTTAATTTAAAAGTTTTGATCTCGTGCTCTGTAAATTGAACTTTAATCAAACACAGGAGGCTCCTCTAGGGTCTATCAAGCTATAAACAGAGCATGAGATAAGAAATACAAAATTAAACAGAATTTGCAATAAAGAAAGTATAAACATGAAATGACTATTTACAGGAATTATCACATGCGGGGAGGTGTGACTAGGGTGCATAAACAAAGTGATTTAAATCATAAAGGGCAGATAATTGAGCAGTGTGACTGCAGGAGCATGATCTATACACCAAAACTGCTTCATTAAGTTAAAGTTGTTTTGGTGACTATTGTGTCACTTTAATATGGTATATTATTACACAATATATTAATTAATTATTGTGACGAGACACCGCTGAAGCCGCCGACCTCCCTTCTTGGTCGGTGAAAGTGCACGAACGGCCCGGCGTTCGGTAGTTTTACTGGAATGTGTTATACCCCAGATAGGAATCCCATGGAGCCCATTCGCATGAAACTGACTGTGTAAAGACTTTAGCTCCATGGCGATTAAACTGTATTCGTGTGGTCTGAGCGTCATTCGCTTAATAATGTGCGCTCAGACCTGAGCTATCTGGGGACATGTTAAATGTATAAGTTTATTGTAATGTGTCTCACATAGTGTATTTTAACAGTAATTCGTGTTTTAGTATCCCCACGTGCATAATGGCGATTTGCCTTTGTCTTGGGAGATAATTGAATTACTTCTCAATTATCTCCAAGGCAGAGGGGAGGAAGCCAGGATGCATTGTGGGAATATAATGTGACTGTGTGTCCTATTTGTCAACTTGTCTGTCTCCCATTTGGTCCCCTAGGGGAGTGTCCACCAGGTGGGAGACCTGCATAAATACTGGGCAGATAGCCCTCATTAAACAGACCACTGCTTGACCCTCAACACAGAGCCTTGTCTCATCTTTGGGGGGATTTACTGAATGCTGATAGAGACAGATTGCTAGGAGTGTAAGCCGCTTGGATGCTTTTCCTATTCGTCTGCTAGCAGTGATTCGTATGGTTCCTGTTCGTGTGTTTGGAGTGCTATATTGGATGCCGTTCGGGAGTTTGGAGCATTCACTTATTGGCGGTTCGTGTGTTTGGTGCTCTACAATAGCTGTGCCTGCATCTCTGGAAAGGGGGACGATCGCCTAAACGGTTTTTACCCCTTGTGTGCAAAACGTTCCGTTACAATTGGTGGCAAGCGGCGGGATCGTTCCCCCAGACTACAGGACAGCTACAGGTGACACCATTCCGTGGATTTACAATTTGAGGGCAACGCATGCCTGAGTACAGCGACCCTGACAGCAACAGAATGGAACCAGCAGTGTCATACGAGGAGGAGGACATGGATGGCCGAGATGCATTAAGGAAAGGCATCTGGTACCAGGCCCTGGATAATGTACAATACCAGCGGGGCGAGAGTCTCCCCAGTGAAGAGCAGCGGTTGCAGAAGCAAGTGGCCCTACTGATGCCTTTCCTGGGAGAGCAGTCCCTGGATGAATGGGTGAAGGAATTGGAGCACCGGGTATGGAAGGAGATTTGGCTGGAAGATGCCTACCAGGCGCTCTGGTGGTATGGGGCACAGTACCTGCCCTGGACAGCCGAGCATGACAAGCCAGAGGGAGAGGAGTTTGATGGTCCTGGCTTGTTATGGGAGGCTTTTTCAGAGCCTGAATTTGGGAGCCCTACACAAGCCCGATTCAGTGATCTCTTGGAGTGGAGGGAGAGCAAGTATGACTGGGACGACACTCACAACATTGAGCAAGACCTGGTCCACCTAGCAACCCTGGAGTGGGAACTGGAGCAGGACTACCGAGATCTCTTCCGCTCCATTGAGAAAGCTCAGCAGGACAGCAAGGTGACAGATCCAGTTCCAGACCCCTTCAGCTGGGAAGACATTGTTGATATTTACTGGGAAGAACCCCAGGTGGCTGGTGAAGATGGGACCGAGGTCTCTCCACCGATATTGCAGGGAATTGGGAGCTCGAGCTCCATTCCCCAGCGGGAGATATTGCAGAGAATTGGGAGCCTGAGCTCCATTCCCCAGCGGCAGGCTGAGTTACAGGGGGCAGAGACAGGTGGTCCTGTCCCCCAGCGGCAGTGTTCCTTGCAGGGAGAGGAGGGCAGCGTCCTCCCTCCCCAGCGGCAGGGTGAGCTACAGGGATGCTGGGCAGTCGGCTCAGATCCCCAGCAGCAGTGTGAATTGCAGGGAATTGGAAGCCCAGTCTCCATTCCCCAGCGGCAGGCTGAGTTACAGGGGACAGAGATAGTTGCTCCTGTCCCCCAGCAGCAGAATGACGTGCAGGGAATTGGGAGCCTAGTCTCCATTCCCCAGTGGCAGGCTGAGTTATTGGGAATTGGGAGCCCAGTCTCCATTCCCCAGCGGGAGATACAGCAGGGAATTGGGAGCCCAGTCTCCATTCCCCAGCGGCAGAATGATTTATTGGGAATTGGGAGCCCAGTCTCCATTCCCCAGCAGCAGAGTGTCCTACCGGGAATAGAGAGCCCAGTCTCCTTTCCCGAGCAGCAGGACTCTGTATTGGGAGCAGAGACAGTCGGTCTCCCTCCCCCGCGGCTGGAAGTATATATGGGAGAGGAGCTTGTTACCCCCTCTCCCCAGCGGCAGCTTAATGTACCAGGGGGAGACAGTAAGCCCCACAACTGTGCAGATGAGACCATGGTCTCTGCACGTCTAGCACAGGGGGTAGGGACGGTCGGTTCTGCCCCCCAGCGACAGGGCTGTGTGTCCAAAGGGGAGACAGTTGGTCTCCAGCAGCAGAGCTGTGTGTCTAAAGGGGAGACAGTCGGTCTCCAGCAGCAGGGCTGTGTATCTAAAGGGGAGACAGTCGGTCTCCCCCTCCAACAACCAGGCTTCAACCAGGCTACCCTCCCAGTAGCGCTGGCACCAGGGCAGAGTACCGCTGGTCTCTGCCCACGCAGCAACCCACCAAGTCTGCATACCCATATCCAGCACAGCCGTGGTGAGCCACCTGGACATGGACAAGCTTCTCCTCTACCCAGGTGTAGTAACCATTTATTGTGGGTGGGCTGTGCTGTTGATTGTGTTTTGTGGGTGGGCTGCTGGACTAACAAGGGCACTGACCGGCAGGAGGTCAGATACCCTGTTAGTCTGTTTGGAAAAGGGGAGAGATGTGACGAGACCAATCTCGCCACATTGCATTGGAGAAGCCTGGTTGCTCACCTGCTGCCTTTGGACTATGGCCCCCATGTTAAAAGACTTTGTTTCGCCTGCAGAAAAGCTTTATTCGTGCTTTTCTGCCCGGTGTTCGGTAGATTCAATCTACTGAACAACCGCACGAATGACTGGACCACCTGGAAGCTGGAGTGTGACGGCAATTAGCCCCCCTGAAGCTGCGGTTAACCACAGCTTCATTGATGAATGCTGGGTGGCCGCCATTCGTATCCCGAACACGAGGTCACGGCCATTTTAAACATGCGAATGCACAGCGGTGTTCGATACCCCAGATAGGAATCCCATGGAGCCCATTCGCATGAAACTGACTGTGTAAAGACTTTAGCTCCATGGCGATTAAACTGTATTCGTGTGGTCTAAGTGCCATTCGCTTAATAATGTGCGCTCAGACCTGAGCTATCTGGGGGCATGTTAAATGTATAAGTTTATTGTAATGTGTCTAAAATAGTGTATTTTAACAGTAATTCGTGTTTTAGTATCCCCACGTGCATAATGGCGATTTGCCTTTGTCTTGGGAGATAATTGAATTACTTCTCAATTATCTCCAAGGCAGAGGGGAGGAAGCCAGGATGCATTGTGGGAATATAATGTGACTGTGTGTCCTATTTGTCTACTTGTCTGTCTTTTGTCACAGTCTCCCATTTGGTCCCCTAGGGGAGTGTCCACCAGGTGGGAGACCTGCATAAATACTGGGCAGGTAGCCCTCATTAAACAGACCACTGCTTGACCCTCAACACGGAGCCTTGTCTCGTCTTTGGGGGGATTTACTGAATACTGATAGAGACTGATTGCTAGGAGTGTAAGCCGCTTGGATGCTTTTCCTATTTGTCTGCTAGCAGTGATTCGTATGGTTCCTGTTCGTGTGTTTGGAGTGCTATATTGGATGCCGTTCGGGAGTTTGGAGCATTCGCTTATTGGCAGTTCGTGTGTTTGGTGTTTTACAATAGCTGTGCCTGCATCTCTGGAAAGGGGGACGATCGCCTAAACGGTTTTTACCTCTTGTGTGCAAAACGGTCCGTTACAATTATTAAATTCATTAATAAAAAAACTTTAATACAGAGAATATAAATTTTAATAGCATAACAATGAAACAGTATAAAATGTTTTCACCTATAATTCAAAAGCAAAACAAAAAAAATATTGTTTATGCACAAAACACAAACATATAGAAAAGTGTTTTTAAAAAACCTTAACCATGTGCATATCTATATCAAATGTATTACAACAAATATACATTTATACATAAATGATAGCTCACCTTGGTAAACAGCCTTAAATCCTGGTGAGCCAATGCTGTCATCTGATTGCAAATGGAGCCACATTTGATTACTCATACTGACAATGAGATCAGGTACACTTGAACCTGTGAGTCTAAATGTTAGCGACAAACAAGAAATACAGTACATTATTATCTAATTATAAAATATGCTCAACATTTTCATAAGAGAAATATTAATATATATAGAGATTTTTAAGTTCATTTAATTTGGTTAAATGTGATTAATGAGAAGTTTCCAATTAAAAACAATTTGGTACACATTGCAGTATGTACCCTATATTAGAAGATCAAATGTTTTGTTTAGTCGATCCTAAACGTGAGATAGAATTGTGTCCCCTAAAACATGCTCAGTATTGTGCATCTTTTATATGATATGATTTTTTTAATTTAATTATATTTTATTCCATAGCAGCTGACATGCCAGAGATTTGCCCTTTCAACTGTTATGGAACTTAGCACACAAATACACTCATACATATGCTCACTCATTAGCCTGTATTCTCTTACAGGGGTTTAAATGTGTATTCTGTTATATGGAAAAAAACAGCTTGTAGCTATTCCTTTTTTAGTTCTACTCAGGGACATAATGCCTGAGATTCATACATGCCATACTTCTGAGTATTATTAACAATTTGCTGCTGCTATAATTAATTCTGTCCTGTCACCTTAGTGATATGTTGGAAGAGTTGCTGGAAAAGAAAGTTACATGCAAGGGTTAGTGGCTGACATGTTTATTATAGGGATTAAGGAGGGTACTTATTGCCATCACTAGAACACTATAATAGACATCCTGGGGATTATTGCTATTTTACACTTGTAATGCGTGCATTGTAAAGGGACACTACAGGCACCCAGACCACTTCAGCTCATTGAAGTGGTCTGGGTGCAGTGTCCCTGTCCCTCTTATTTCTGCAATTTAAAACATTGCAGTTTTTGTGAAACTGCAATAATTACATTGAAGGACTAAGACTTCCTCTAGTGACTGTCAATCAGATGTCAATGCCCTACGAGATCTGAGCCAATCATTTGTTGCCTCACAATGTTTACACTGCACTATTTGAGTAAATAGAATACAGAATTGCACTATTGTATATTTTGGGTTATTTTTCGTGTTTATAGATGATAATACACCTCAATCAAGTAATAGAGATAAAGATATTTAATTATTATACTGCTCAACTTTAATTCTAAGTTTGTATTTAAAGGGACACTATAGTCACCAGAACAACTACAGGTTATTGTATTTGTTCTGGTTAGTATAATAATTCCCTTCAGGCTTTTTGCAGTAAGCGCTGTCTTTTCAAATAAAAGGCAGTGTTTACATTGCAGCCTAGGGATACCTCTACCGGCCACTCCTCGAATGGCTACTTGTGCTTCCTTGGGCAGTGCGGCACAGTGAGTAGAATTGTCATTCAGTGTCATTCAGTGTCTCCACCCTCTGCATGGTGACACTAAACTTTCCTCATAGAGGTGCATTGATTTAATGCATCCCTACGAGGAGATGCTGTTTCGCTAGGGCTGTGTTTGGCCCTAGCTCTACCCTTAATCTGTTCCTAAGTGAAAGCATTGTGATTGGATCAGAGAATCACTTCTGATGATGTCATCCAAGCAGACAGATCAGGGTCAGAACCAGCAGCTGCAGACTTGAACAAAAGTTATATATTACTATATTTATGGGGGCTTGGGAAGGGGGCAGGGTAGCTAGATGGTGGTTTTAACACTACAGGATCAGGAATACATGTTTGTGTTCCTGACCCTATAGTGTTCCTTTAATATAATTTTTCATCATTATTCAGGAATATGTTTAATTAATTAGAAACAAAACTATAGAACATGACAACAGATACGAGCAAATGAACTCATCTAGCTTGTATGTTGGCAAATCTCACTCTTATGTTACTTATTTGTTCTCCAGGAAAAAAGTAGATAAGGTCTACATAATTCTGTTCTGTCCTACATAATTAAAACTGAAATTATATTATATAATCATTGATAACCATATTGATTATTGCAGGATTCTTTTAACTATGTACTTACACATACAATACTGATCTTGTGTCACCAACTTTTCCACCATCTCCAATAGTTAATGTATCATATCCTCTTTCAAGCTCAAATACTTCAAACGAAAGCTTGATTACCTGTAAAATAGATAAAATAAAAATGTTTTAGATTGTATTGCAATATGGCATTCACATGTTTTTCTTTATAACACAAAGTTCTTTCTAGTATTTAGACCGATATACAAATATAATTTAACATTACACAAGGAAATTAAGAAATCTTTACATATTTAAATAAAAAAGCCATTCAACTCTCATCTACCACTACAAGTGGTAGATAAAATAGCAAAACGTGACAAAGGAATTTAATTTTAAAGTAACTAACGTAACCAGATTACATTTAGATATTTTGATCTACACAAAGTTAGTATTAAAGCAAAGCTTCATTGGAAAACCATTAGTGTCCGAGTTTAAAATAAAAAAAGCATTTCTTGGCATAAAGAACACAAATTCTGGACCCTAAGCAGTGGTTTGAATTAATATTGTCAAAACACTTTCTATAGTCAGTTGGGTTTACATTTGAAGAAATCCAAAGGATGATTGTAATCTAAATATCGTCACCCATTAATTTAAAGGAACACACCAAACACATACATTTTAGCTTCCTGAAGTGCTTTATGTGTGAAGAGTTTCTCCTCTTTTTTACATTTTACAAAAAGTGCTGATTTCAGTAGAAATCAGCACTTTAATAAATGACCATTGCTACAACCCCTGGTTGTAAATCATACAACTGGTCGTGTTATTTCTCATTAGTTTAGCTCAGTGGAGCTAAACTCAAGAGTCAAGCAACTGCTCAGAGCACATGTCTTGCAAAGGATGTTCAAGAGCTACATTAAGAAGTCTGTGATTAGACAGCCACAGAAAGTGGAGGTTGGGAATAAGAGTAGGGCTCACAAAGGCTGCATACAATAGATCTGCAGTTTTTGGAAGCTCTTTTTTAGATATACCCTCAATAACAAAATGCATAATTAAATGCATGAATGTTTTCATTGGGAGTTTAGCTGATAAATAATGACTTTTTTTTTCTCCATATTTGGGCAGTGGCTTGTCCCTTTAAGGAAAGCTAAGATAAGTGATTATTGCTGTACCACCTAGAAATAAGAGGACATTTGATAGGACGAGATCTATGCATATCACATTTTTAATGGTGCTCCCATACTCCAGGGTGATTACTAATAAATGTTGGATGCAGCCACATCGATCTCATGTCTTCCCCAATATCTTTCATTAAAATCCATAATACACAATAGAACTCTTGAAAATAAAGAAAAAACCTAATTTGCAAGACAAAAAACAAACAAAGAAATAATCCACCTCTCACCCCCTACCCCTCCCTCCACACACACACACACACATGACCTCGGCACACACTGAGCGTGCCCTTATAATGGCTTTCCCATGCTATGTAAGTTTAATGAGAGCGCTGTGATTTATTGGCTTTTAAACCAGCAGATCAACACTTTAACCAGCAAGTCTCTCTTTTCAAGTCTCAGTAAAAGTGAGACATGTCTCCCAATGAAAACATTCATGCATGTCTGTCAGAGTGCTCTGATTGTTTGACTTACAGTCCAATCACATCACTCTGAATGATGTATAGCGTGAATAAATGTATCAGAGTATGCAATATCAGTCAGAGTGATCTGACTAAGTCTATACTGTATATTCAGCCATTTTAACCTGAAGTTGCCCATCCACACAAAATCCGGTATTTAGTGAATAACACTGCTTGTAATGTTTCCATAAAACATTTTACTTCACATGTAGTGCAACATAAATAGAGATCCTGTGCTTTTATCAGTGAGTCTTTGAGTTTTTACCCACACCTTAGAAATCTACACCTCTTCATCCTGCAACTAGGTGCCTCAATCGTATTTCTCTTTCATTCATTCTTACAAACTCTGTCTTTTATACTGGTAGCCAAGAATCCAACTCTCTGCTTGACCCACTTAAGTCTGGATTCCCCGCTCATCAATCTGTTGAAACAGCTGTGACCAAAGTATCCAACGATTTAATCACTGCTAAATCCCATGGCCATTACTCTATCCTAATTCTCCTTATCTTTCTGCTGCCTTTGACACTGCTGATCATGAACAGCTTCTTCGCATTCTCCGTAATCTCGGTCTACCAGATACTGATCTCTACTGGTGCTCCTCCTACCTCTCCCAGCACTTTTTCAGTGTTTCTTTCTCTTGCTCAGTTTTTCTTCTCCCCAACCCCTCTCTGTTGGTGCTCCCCAAGGTTCTGTCCTTAATCCCCTATTGTTCTCAGTCTACACTGCCTCCCTTGGTAAACTCATCAGCTCCTTTGGCTTCCATTATCATTTATATGTAGATGACACACAAACCTACCTGTCCTCTACTGATCTCTGTCCGCCCATTTTGACTCGTGTTTCTGACTGCCTCTCTGCGATTTCCAACTGGATG
>OW240913.1:137464443-137536942 GCA_933207985.1 Pelobates cultripes
TGACACCAGATGTAATTGGTGGCACTGACTGGGGAAATAAGCACAGTATGCACTGTGAGCCTGACACAGAAGCTGGCAGCAGTGGCAGACAACTGACTGCTATTTAATCTATAACAGTGAAAAAAGTTTTTTGTTTTTAAATCCAAGCTATTGTGACACCAGATGTAACTGGTGGCACTGACTGGGGAAATGGGCACTGTGAGCCTGACACAGAAGCTGGCAGCAGTGGCAGACAACTAAGTGCATTTACATTAGATAGAAAAAAAAAATCAAAAAAAAGCATACCCTTATCCCTAACCTAGCTATGCTTTTCCCTATCTTATGAACAGCAGCTACACTTTCCCTCCTCTTACTAAGCATGCAGCTTGAGAATGAATCTAAAATGGATGCTGTCCAGTAGGTGGGAGGGTCTGCTAGGGAGGCTGTGCTGCTAATTGGCTGGAATGTGTCTGCTGACTGTGAGGTACAGGGTCAAAGTTTACTCAATGATGACGAATAGGGGGCGGGTCGAACCGCGCATATGTTCGCACGCCGTGGCAAACGCGAACATGCTATGTTCGCCAGGAACCGTTCGCCGGCGAACCGTTCGGTACATCACTATTAGTAACTAATGTTAGAAGGTTTGCTTAGCGCACTTTGCACTTTATGCCTGTAATTGAATTTATGGCTATAGATTACATTTTTAAATATATCAATTAAAGGTTATTTTTTCTTCATATTTGTATTTTTTGGTGATGTACAGGAAGTGTTTAGGAAGGCTGTGTAAATTACATGCAGGGAGGTGTGACAAGGGCTGCATAAACAAACAGATTTAACTCTTAAATGGCAGAGAATTGAGCAGACTTAGACTGCAGAGGAATGATCTATACACTAAAACTGTTAGTTTTAAAAAAACAGCTAAAGTTGCTATACTGATAGTATCCCTTTAAGTCTCATCAGTTGTGACTTTAGGTTTACTCCCCGATAAGCTGAATAAGAAAAGCATATAGGTGTCCAGTACAGACTCAGCATAGCCTGATTCCAAGAGATAGAGATATAGCTAGCAATAATTATTCTCTCTTTCACTTTAGTCTAAGCTGTGTATTATTGAATCCTCAGCAACATTGGGGAACAGCTTTAACATAGCGTAAGGTTACCTTTTGAGATATAGACATATCTAGACTTTATTCATCTTTCTCTCCTCTTTTTATATGCTGTGTATTATTCCTTCACTATCCCTTTGTGTCTCTCATTTCCAAGTTGAGGTGCATAATTTACCATATTTACAAGCACTTTAGTTGCTGCCTTAATATATATTTATCAGATAAGAGTTGAGACCGTATGAATTTAGGGACATTCCTTTTATGGGTTTTCTTATTTTCATTTTTATTGAGGTGGGGCGGGAGGGGGAGTGGGGGTTGATTTAAACCACTGTACCTGGGTTACTGTGGTTTTCAATGGAGATGTACTCTCTTTTAATTCACCCTTTGAGGTTATAGCACAATGTACAGTACAAAGTAATATATTATGTCAATCTGAACTGCTCCTTAGTAGTTACAATAGTTTTTTTATAAAGCTTTACATGTCTGCTGCTAGTTATACAGTGTGAAATAATCCCACTGAGAAGAATATCAATATCTCAGTGATAGTAAAACTTTATTTCCTTTTAAGTTTAGGGGTGTATTATATGCAATATTTTTCATTTTGTATCATATGCCAATCAAGCATAACATTTATTAGATTGTACCATACATTGTGCAGAATTGGTTTTATTTGAACTTAAGCAAAACTACTCAAATGATTTATTTGTGATAATATTTAAGGTGTTTTTTAACATTTTATACTTGAAGTGAATTTTAACCTCTTAACACCGTTACGGCATTCTATGCCGTCCCCATTTAAATGGGCTTTAAAGCCATTGCGGCGGCATAGAACGCCGTATTGGCTTAAGCCCCCAGGAGCCAGGAATAACTCACCTTCATCGCAATCCTCTTCGGGAAGACTGCCTGACAGCCCAGACAGCCCTCCCATGGCAAATCAGGCCCCCGGTGGCCATGTGATCGCTCTCAAAGAGCGAGCACATGGCCCCCTATAGCTGGCTATGGATCTGCCAGCATGGAGACTGTCTGGGCTGTCAGACAGTCCACCTGCTGGTAAGTAGTGCAAAAACAAAAATATTAAACATGTTTAAAATAAATAAAATATACTTATATATTATATATATGTAACGTCAAAAGTAGTGTATTTTAATATTAATATAAGTACATATATTAGTATTAAAATACACTTAGAATGAAGTTACATATACATAAGATATATACATTATATATAATACATAAATAAATAAATAAAATAAATAAATAAATATAAAATGAAAATAAATGATATATACATATGTAATTTCATTCTAACTGTATTCTGTTATTAATATATCTATCTATATATATATATATATATATATATATATATACGTATATATATATATATATATAAATATATATAATTACATTAATGATTACATAAGTATACACGTAGAATTTAAATACATATATATGTATGTATATTAAAATTCTACGTGTATATTTAAGTAATCTTTTAGCATAGTTATGTGATTTTATTAATTAAAATTAGCTTGAAATGCCTGACAACCGAGGCAAAAAGTGCAGAGAATTTAATTTGCAAGCACTATATTTAACCCTGTAACTTTCCAAAACACCATAAAACCTGTACATGGGGGGTACGTGTGACGAGAGCAATCTCGCCACATTACATTGGAGAAGCCTGGTTGCCCGCCTGCTCCCTTTAGACTATCGACCGGACTTTTAAAATACTTTATTTTCCCTGCAGAAAGGCTTATTCATGCCTTTCTGCCAGGGAGTTCGGTAGATTTTATCTACCGAACAAAATACCGAAGGCGCGACCACCGGGAAGCTGGCGTGTGCCTTCAATTCATCTCCCTGAAGCTAGCGTGTGCCGTCAATTGACCACCCAGTAGCTGAAGTTAACCGCAGCTTAATTGACTGTTACTGGATGCCCGCGGTTACACTTAACGGCCGCTAGGTGGCGGTGTTATGGAGTTCCCTGGATGGCCAGCGGTGCTCAGCCTGGAATCAGTGCACTAAAAGCGGACATTTTTACATGCAGGCACCGCTGAGCCTCCAGCCTTCCCTGCTTCTATTCGTGGCTGTTTAGCTGAATGCTGGATTGATTGGACTTTTTCTATGTGAATGTTTTAACCCAGATAGCTATGCCATGGAGCCTATTCGTATAATGAAAGACTTTGGCTCCATGGCAATTGAACTGTACGTATAGGATCTGAGCGCTATTCGGTAATTATGTGCGCTCAGATCCCAGCTATCTGGGGAGATGTGACATGTCTGTATTTTATGTATTAAATGTAATTTTGTATATTTAAAGTATTTTACTATCTTTGTGTCCCCACGTTTATAATGACGATTTGCCTCTGTCCTGGGAGATAATTGGATTACTTCCCAATTATATCCAAGATAGAGAGAGGGAAATTAGGATGCATTGTGAGGAAGTTTTACTTCTGTGTGTCTGAATGTGATACATGTCTGTTAGTATTACAGTTTCCCATCTTGTCCCCTAGGGGAGTGTCCACCAGGTGGGTGACCTGCATAAATACTGGGCAGGTAGCCCTGAATAAATCAGACCACTGCTTGACCGTCAACACGGAGCTCTGTCTCGTCTTTGTGGGGATTTACTGTATGCTGTTAGAGACTGATTGCCAGGAGTGTAAGCCGCTTGGGTGCTTTTCCTGTTCGTCTGCCAGCAACTATTCGTGAGGTTCCAGTTTGGGAGTTTGGAGTGCTACTTTGTATACAGTTCGGGAGTTTGGTGTTCTGCAGTAGCTATGCCTGTGTCTCTGGAAGGGGAAGATCAACTAAACGGCTGTTAACCCCTTTAATGCCTGGGACTGCCGTTAAAGTACGGTTTTACACAAACACAAAAATCAGGGTTTCAAAACAGTAAAATGTATTACAATGATGATATCGTCAGTGAAAGTGCCATTTTTGCATTTTTCACAGACAATTGGCACTTACATTGTCGATATAATTGTTGTGATAAGTTTTACTGTTTTGGAACACTAATATTTGTGTACAGCAAAGTTTCCGAGTATAACAGTACCCCTCATGTACAGGTTTTATGATGTTTTCAAAAGTTACAAAGTCAAATATAAGGCTTGCGTTTCAGTTTTTTCACATTGAAATTTGCCAGATTGGTTACGTTGCCTTTGAGACCGTATGGTAGCCCAGGATTCAAAATTACCCCCACGATGGCATACCATTTGCAATAGTAGACAACCCAAGGTGTTGCAAATGGGATATGTCCAGTCTTTTTAGTAGCCACTTAGTCACAAACATCAGTGAATACAAATATGTGTATTTTATTGCAGTAAAAGCAAACAGTATTATGACATTCACAGTTAAAATGTCACTTAGAACTAAAACAATAAAATCTTATTTTCTCCAATTTTTTTTAGATTTTATTCATATTAAATTATGTTTCATAGCTAAATATTTGATGTTAAATGAAAGCCCTGTTTCCCCTGAATAAAATTATATATAATAAATGTGGGTGCACGTAATATGAAAGAGTCGAATTACGGTTGAAAAGATATATAGTTAAATTCCAGATTTTGTTCATGTTTTTGTTTCGATTTGGCTCAGTCCTTAAAAGGTTAACTAATTGTGAATAAACGTTATATTTTAATTACATTTTCAAAAGTTATATTTTGATTCACAATTTTCACTATTCATTCTGATACTTTCAGCGGTTACTTGCCACTATTAGGGTAGCTATGTTAGCAATATTTATTGTAATAGTTCTATATTAGTCTATTGTGTATTTATATTTACTGTCAGGCTTCCTGCCCGCCTATATCCTGCCATAGCTCTGGGTGCCGAGACCCCCTCCGGCATTCTGTCTGATGCTGCACGCTTGCGTGCAAAGTGTATAAGTATGCACCTGAATAAATTACCGAATTCAGCATTTGCAAAACTGGACGTGGAACTTGGTAGACGGAATTTGGTGCATGAAAATGACACCAGAGGTCAGATTAGGAAGGTCAAGTACCAAGCGGAATTGGACCAATCAGAAGTAAGTGACGTCTAGTTATACTTACCTCTCCCATTCCGTGTTGCCCTGATGTGGTTTCTTGGTAGCCCAATAGCGTGTTCCTCCTGTATAGTTGTTTGGTACCTTGACTAGCTCTTGTCTCTCGTTTATCCTGCTCTCTCTAATCCATTGACCTCAGCTTGTTTCATTGTTATTCCTTACCTCTGTAATCCTTTGACCTTGGCTTGTATACTGACTCTGCTCTAAGGACCGGTATTAAAAATTATAAATATTCTTGTTTGTGATTCTGTTTGTATGTTCAGGTTCCCGAATTCCTGACATTTACTGATTGTACACACAAATACATACATAGATGTCAGAATATATTTGCAAAGGCAAACGTACATTCTAACGTATGATATATACGCACACTTATAAACATGCATTCACACTACATGCATACACATACAAATACATGTTTATATAAAAGGTATATTTAATATGAAAACCTGTGCTCTTTGAATATGTAAAGGTACAAAACGTCCTCCATCTCTGTGCATAATTCTCCTAACCCAAATCATCAAACTCAAATTCTTCTAATGTCTCTTCTACCTGCATTTATTATTTATATTTTGTCTCTTTTTGGCCTTTTTAGGGGGCTTGTATTATACTAACACTAAAGTTTATAAGAGCAGCTGGGAGCTATTCTGATTTATTCTTGAGGCTCTGAATATAATAAACGGCTGAACTCGAGGATTGGGTGCTAAGCTCAGTCTACAACACAAATTGAAAATAAAAAAATACCTACTGTTCACTTGATCAATATCATTTATAATATAATAATTACTTATAATTAATACCTACTTTTTGAATCATCTTACAACATTTTGTAAGGTCTGTAGTAAGATGTTTTAATATTTTGTTTTAAATTATATCTATAGTTTATCATAATTAATATTTAATTTGTCTTTGAATTGCTACTATTTTGGGTTGAAATATTGTAAAACCAATTGCATGGTTCTCTGACAAAGAAAGTAAAATTTTCATTACTTGAACTGCAAGTACAAAAAACATCTCACTTAATAGGATTTGCATATTAAGTATTTTGCATTTATTTATTTGCCTTGCTGCAGAATATTTTAATTTTTAATAATCCCCAAGATAAAGCCTAAAGGATGTATATATATATTACTTTTCCAAGAAGAGCTTTACAATATTTTTACTATATTCCAAAACACACACTACTGTCAGAATAGTAAAAAGGCAGCATCATGAGTACTTTGGAGCTCAGATTTTTATTCATTTATATATTAAATATTTTACACATTGAAATTAATATAATAATAATAATAATAATAATAATAATAATAATAATAATGTGTCAAACAAGAAAGTTGTGCTTTTTAGATATTGTAAATTACCTATAAAATATTAGCTAATAATATTGGAAAACAATGGTGTCTATTCTTGGAATATCAATTAGTTCAAAAAATAATTGAAAAATATGGGCTAGGTAATGGACCAAAAACATCTGATGCAATTGTGATAACATAGTTTCTTATCTCTATATTTTGCAAGTCAGCTATCAAATCACTGATGCACAGCAATTTGATGCATTCGACAAAATATTGCATATTTACCAAGCAGAAAATAAGAAATTATGGAGGAAAGCACAAAATGTGAACTAACCATGAAACTTCACAACTTTTCAACTAGCCACAGCATGAGTGTCTCAGGTCTCAGTTGTAGAGTGACTGAGCACTTTAAGGATGATGATAGGTATGCGAAGTAGGAGTTATTAAAACTATTAGTGACAGGCAGCACAATGCTTTGTGTCATAAATATCCCCTCCCCTTCTCACCCCTGGGCTTTCCTGACTTTATAAATATTAATTATATATTTAGGTAATCAGCCCTCATACAGAAACTAGGGCTATTGGGGGAGACAAAAAGACAATATTATACACTTACAGTTGACAGGGACCAGGGGTTTCTGCTGCTGTACTCTCTATGTTGCTTCCAAGATGGCTTCTTCTTCTCTCGACTATGGGTATTGAAACCCCTGGTTTTATCAACCAATGATAGTCCCTGAATAGAGAGGCTAACAGCATGCATCTACTCATTGGCAACTGGCTCTTCTGCCTAAATGGAAATTCCTTCTTACAGGATACTAGGCATGTGCAAAACCTGCTGAGAAAATGCAGATTTTAAAAACTGCTCAATTTTTTGACATGCCTAGATGCTCTCAAGTAACAGATCCAGACAGCTACCAATAGGGCATGGGACCCTGCAGAACTGAATCTTTACAGCATTAAAGAGACACTTTTTTTTTTTTAACTATTTTTGTTTTGGCTTAATACCCTCAACTCCATAAAAATAATCTTAGTGTTTCTTGACTACTGGAAATAATTTCTGCTTCCTAAAAACTGA
Organism: Pelobates cultripes; assembly: GCA_933207985.1. Taxonomy (NCBI): domain Eukaryota; kingdom Metazoa; phylum Chordata; class Amphibia; order Anura; family Pelobatidae; genus Pelobates; species Pelobates cultripes. Next base: position 137,471,931 of record OW240913.1, read on the forward strand.
TGTGGCAGCACCCAAAGTGTCAATATGGATGATCCTCTATGGCCAAAAGCTGATTCCATCAGTTTAATGTATGCAAATGTGCTAAAACTGATAGGCCTCTCTCCTTAAAAACTGTAAAGGAAACTTAAAAGAATATACCATTCCCACAGTCAGGGGGTGTATAGCATCTCTCATATGTATTTCAACTAGTTATACACTGGTATTGCACAGATTGCTGTAACCATTTTAAGAGTATCTTTGTTTTAGAACTATATGTTTTAACACCTTCAGGATGGAGTCAATAGTACACGTTCTGATCAAAACAAAATGTAAACAAAAACTGGAATTTCCGCTATATGTCTGTTCAACCGTAATTCACCTCTTTAATATTAAGTGCACCCACACTTATTATATATCATTTGATTCAGGAGAAACAGGGCTTTAATTTCTCATGAGCTATTCATATATGAAACATAACTTATTATGAATAAAATAAAAAAACTGTGAGAAATTAAGATTTTTAAAAGAAATTGTAGTTCCGCCCGACATTTTAGCTGTAAATGTCATAATACTGTTCATTTTTACTGCAATAAAATTATAGTAGCCCCAATTAACAGATTTTACAGTGTTTTGGAAAGTTACAGGGTCAAATATAGAACGTTCCATTTTTATTTTTTTTTCACATTAAAATTTGCCAGATTAGTAATGTTACCTTTGAGATTGTGTGGTAGCCCAGGAATGAGAATTACCCCCATGATGGCATACCATTTTCAAAGGTATACAACCCAAGGTATTGCAAGTCTTTTTAGTAGCCACCTAGTCTCAAACACTGGCTAAAGTTAGCGTTTATACTTGTTTTTGTGTGAAAAAAGCAAAAAACAAATATTTGGTCAGTGTTTGTGACTAAGTGGCTACTAAAAATGACTGGACATATGCCATTTGCAATAACTTGGGTTGTCTACTTTTGCAAATGCTATGCAATCATGGGTAATTCTCATTCCTGAGCTACCATACGGTCTCAAAGGCAACATTACCAAACTGGCAAATTTCAATGTGAAAAAAATGAAATGCAAGCCTTATATTTGACTCTCTAACTTTCCAAAATACCATAAAACCTGTACATGGGGGGGTACTGTTATACTTGGGAGTCTTCATTGAACACAAACATAAGTGTTTCAAAACAGTAAAACATATTACAACAATAATATCGTCACTAATAGTGCCTTTCATGTGTGAAAAATGCAAAAAAACTTAATTTTTACTGAAAATATCATCATTGTAATACAATATCATTTTGAAACACTAATATTTGTGTTCAGCAAAGTCTCTAGAGTAAAACAGTACCTCCCATGTCTTGGAAAGTTACAGGGTTAAATATAGTGCTTGCATATTAAATTCTTTGCACTTTCTGCCTGGGTTATCAGGCAAGTCAGTCAAAATATAATTAATTAAATCACATAATTATGTTAAAAGATTACATAAATGTACACTTAGAAGTTTAATACATATACATATATATGTATTTAAATTCTACATGTATATTTATGTAATCATTTATGTAAATATATATTTATATATATATATATATTTATTATTATTATTTTACTATTTATATAGCGCCGACAAATTCCATAGCGCTGTACAATGGGTGGACTAACAGACACATAATTGAGATCAGACCACTGGACGTACAGGAACAGAGGGGGTTGAGGGCCCTGCTCGATGAGCTTACATGCTAGAGGGAGTGGGGTATAGTGACACAAAGGGTTAAAGTAGGGGAATTACATAGTTTGTTAGAGAAGGGTTTATTGAGTGCTTGGTAGGTCATTTTTGACAGTTGCAGGAAAGGAGTCATGGGGTGGGGGATGAGAAACCTGCTGACAGTTTAATTGATATGCTTTAATGAAGAAGTGAGTTTTCAAAAAAATTTTGAAGGAGTGGAGGCTGGGTGAAAGTCTGATTGAGGAGGGAAGGGAGTTCCACAGAATAGGTGCAGCCCTGGAGAAGTCTTGAAGGCAAGCATATATATATATTAATAACAAAATACAGTTAGAATGAAATTACATATGTATATAAAATTTATTTTATTTTTTAATTTTTTTTAATTTATTTTATTATTTTATTTATTTATTATTGTAATTATACGTGTATATACAAATATAATATAATATATATATATATATGTATCTTATATATATATGTAACTTCATTCTCAGTGTATTTTAATACTAATATATGTACTTATATTAACATTAAAATGCACTATGTATGACGTTACATATATATAAGCTGTATATATATTACATATATAATATATATATATATATTTTTATATATACATATATATGTATATATATATATATATATATATATATATATATTGTATTTATTTTTACATGTTTAATTATGTTTTTTTTAGCTCTTCCCACCAGCAGGGGGACTGTCTGACAGCCCAGACAGTCCCCCTGCTGGCAGATCCACAGTCAGCTATAGGGGGCCATGTAATCTCTCTTTGAGAGCAATTACATGGCCCCCGGGGGCCTGATTTGCCAGGGGAGGTGTGCCTGGGCTGTCAGGCAGTCCTTCCGAAGCAGATTGCCGGGAAGGTGAGTATCTGGAGGCTCCTGGGGGCTTAAGCCGTTACAGCGTTCTATGCCGCTGCAACAACTTTAAAACCCATTTTAATGGGGACGGCATAGAACGCCGGAACGGCGTTAAGGGGTTAACTGAGCTACTGTATGTGAACATCAATCTCATATGCTAATATATATTTTACATTCTGTTTTAGCAATTGAACTGCTGGCAGTGACATCAGTGTCCTGGGAAATACTTATTTGAACATTTTATTATCTGATTTTGTTATAACTACTGAATGTGAGAATTTTCTTTTTCTACTAATATTTCAGACCATGTGTGAAATATCGCAAGTGTACTGTCTAAAGCTTTTCATTCGTATTCATATATTTCTAGAAAGAATAAATGTATTAATAAAAAAATAAATATTGCATAATTTTATGTTTTTCTGAATAGTAATCTGCTTAAAATAATGCTACTTATCCTGTGTTTGTGTGTTAGCTATGTGCATGTTTTAAATAAATGCTATGTTAATACTTAAATTAAATTAAATGTGCTTGGTAGTTAATGGGTTTAAAGACACTAATATAAAATTTTAATTATTAAAATAAAGTGGGCGAAAATAATAAAATAATGTAAATTAATTGTTTTGAATAAAATGAAATGTAAGACAGGTTATAAAAATGAAGTTTATATAGTACATAACAAGAACACTGAGGTACAATCAGTGTATACTGAAGTTTGATTGTTAAAATTGAACAAAAAGTGGTACAAAAAGTATATTAGTCTTTTTTGTATGCAAAAGCTATACTTTAAAAAGAAAGGGTAACAGATAGTACTGAAAATGTAACAAAACATACTGTGTAAAATCAGGTATATTACTACAGGAAGGCCATTCATATCACTTCCACTAACTCCATAGTCTTTTGAAAAGACACATCAGACAACATTTCACATTCAAAAATTACCCATCTACACTCAGATACACTCAATCTGTTATTCATACTCACAAATACACACATACACTGTTACACATATAGACACAATATCACACACTTAAACACTCACAGATACACACAAACTGTTACACATAATCATAGATACACACACTATTACACATATACACACTCATACACTCACAGATATACAAAAGTACAGACATAAAATCTTTTACAAATATACACATACACATTGCAATATCAATATCTTTCCCTGTTAGTCTAGTGTATTTTCTTGGCACCCCATCTGGCAGTACATGTTTCACATTGTGAACTCCAGTTTTCAGAGCATTGCCACTGTAACCTGTGACAATGTTCTGAACAGCTGGAGCTTATGGTAACAATACCTGTGGTCAGCTCTGGGTAAATATGCTCTCTCTCCTGCCTCCCCCATTTGTTTGATATTTTTGCCATTTATTACAGTTAGCACTGGCCAGGCACAGAACAGTGCTAGTATAAAAAACAAGGAGTATAGGCGCTCGCTATATTATAATACAGGCTGCGGTATACAATGCAAGGATTTCCAAAACCCTTGTGTGGTGAATGGACAAAAATAGAGTGTAGCGTATACTGTGCCTTAAAATTTATACATACATAAACCTTCGAGGAAAGGTAGTAAACCTCAGGGGAAAAAAAGGAGAAAGACAAATAATAGTGCAATACAATATGGTACCATCAAAATAAAAATAAAATAAGTAATTGCTATAAGAAAACCACTAACATATGCTAGAGCTAATTAGAGCTCTGCTGTATAGCGCATGGACGGTACAATACCCGTCTAAGGATGTATGGTGGTTGAAGTGTTGATGGTCCTCCAGATACCAATGATATATGTAGGAGGTAGAAGAACAAAAAGGAAACTCCAATTGTGTAGTAAGTACTAGTATATAATATAAATAAAAAGAAGAATAAATATGCTTATATTCTTTAGAGCAAGACTTGCTCTAATTAAAACAGCATGGGTGGTATAATCCACACAGATATCCTGTTCCTCAAGTCACTTTTTATTTATATTATATACTAGTACTTACTACACCATTGAAGTTTCCTTTTTGTTCTTCTACCTCCTACATATATCATTGGCATCTGGAGGACCATCAACACTTCAACCACCATAAATCCTTAGACAGGGATTGTACCATCCATGCGCTATACAGCAGAACTCTAATTAGCTCTAGCATATGTGAGTGGTTTTCTCATAGCAATTACTTATTTTATTTTTATTTTGATTGTACCATATTGTATTGCACTATTATTTGTCTTTCTCCTTTTTATCCCCTGAGGTTTACTAAATTTCCTTGAAGGTTTATGTATGTATAAATTTTAAGGTGCAGTATACGCTATACTATATTTTTGTCTACAGAACAGTGCTAACAGTAACAAACTGCAAAATGTAGGCCTGGCATTTTTTGGAGGCTTACTCAGGGCTCTAGTCTGATTCTGCTCTATTGCCGATGATACTGGCTTAAAGAACATTTTGTGTGGTGGGTAGTAGACAAAGAAAACACTGGACTGGTTACGACAAAAACACCTGCAGAGTACCCAAATCATTCCTATGAGTAAGGACCTCTGGGTTTGAAATGTGTTAGGCTTTCGTTCCCCCAGCATCTTATGCAAATGTTGTTCACACTAATAAATCTGCAATGATTTGTGTACTCTTCTGGAGCGTGGTGTGATTGTCTTTGTCTAGAGACCTTGCTTTTCTACCTGGCCAGCAACAGTATTTTTTATTTTTGTAAAAAAAAAAATATTTTTGCCATTTGTGATGGAATCGTCAAATAGTACATTATATTCTTCAGTAACATGGAAATTGACTGTTGGATATGTAGCATTATTGGGATACAAGGGATATATAACAAATATAACATAGTTGCAATAAGTATACCTTGAACATTAGTACTCAGGGAGTATTTGGCAACGGACATTAAAAGTTATTTCTATTCTTACAAGTATATGCATTTGTACAATGGTAAAGTCGTAAATAACAGTAAATTTTAAGTGCTGTCCGGCCAGCCATTATGAGCAGTATTTTGAAATACCCAACAGTGCAAGTGCTTTCAACTATTATTTTAGATCTGACCCATGAGGGTTTTTACTCATCTTTCTTTGGATGCGTACTCCAGTGTGAAGTGACAGTAAAGTAGTAAATGTATATTGAGGGTCCCATTTTATATGGGAGGAAAAGTATAGATAACCAATAGAAGGGGCAGCAGGAGTAATTTGGATTATTTTAGCAAACATATATCTTTTTTATTAAGTAGCTTAATAAAAGCTTTCTTTTCTTTTCTTTCAACCTGCAGATTTCCATTATTGCTCAAGAAATATTACTATTGATGACCATAGCTTACAGAAGCAAGTTGACAATTGAACTGCAAATCAAAGAACTCTTGTAATGGCCATAATACACTTGTATGGGAAAAACTCAGCAGTATTAGAGAAAGTAAACTAAGCATTATGATTGGGTTAAATCACTTCCTGGTTTAGTGAGAGCTCACTGAACAAGCACAGTGTGACAATTTGTGACAATTAAAATGTGTACTTTTATTGTTTATTTCTTTACATATAATTTTTTACTGCATCATCTATATTATGCATGAAAATTTAAGAATGGATATAGAAAAATAGATTTTATTTTTAACATTAACATGCTGTAAATGTAACACTAAGAACCTGGAAGTTAATCTGTATGGTATCTCTTTGATACCAATCATTGTTACAGCTTTCTTGGTGTTCCAGTATACTGACACTGATTCCTTTCATTCTCTAATGTGATGCAGTGACTTTTCAATTAAGTCCACTTGTTGGTCTTGGCAGTCCAAGATGTGATGTTCAGATGTACACATCTGTGAATACTGTGGCTCTTCTGTTGACAAGACATGTACATTGCTGTGCTGGAAAGTAGAATTTAAAGGTTTGTATGCAGGCACAGCAATATTAGCAGTTTGCCCAATATTTTTTAGGAATCCAAAGATGAGCTCATAATATTTATATTATTACTCTATTATTGCCGTATTATCCTACCTTATTATTCTATAAGGTCATAATCATTGCAATACGATTTTGTACTTCTACGTAGGAATATTTACTTGAGCAATTCTAGTCAAATGTTTGTTATTGAAAAAAAAGTAAAATATTATTAAAACATATATTTTCAATAAAATAAAAAGGGAGAACAGAAATAAAAAGGGGAATAAAGGGGGAAAACAGTTCCATCCACCTATTCATAATCAAACAATACAATTATTTAAAAAAAAATTAACAATTGTACAAATAACTTAATAAAGTAAATATGTATGCATTAAATTGTGAAAGGTGTAAACTATTTAGTCAATGACATAGTTATTAAACTGTATAATATTATATGTCGGTTGTAAGTCTAAACCACAGAGAGTATGCTTTTCTTTATTTCAATATATAAATACCTGACTACCATTGAGTATCATTTTTCTACACTGATCAGTTGTTGACTGCCGTTGAAACAAAAAACTATCAGAATTAACTTCACACATTGATGATGCTTTATTCATTTTCCAATCCAATATCTAAACATTTCAAAGTATCTTATTCAATAACAATAAGACTCCTGTAATTAATTTCAAGTATATGGCAATAATCTGATTTTAACAAAAAATATATATTTAATAATTTAATATTATGGCTTATCTGTCATTGCTCATTACAATACATTTGACAAGCAGAATAATGATAACAGAGAAGGCTTATGAATTGATTTACATTAAATAATTACTTATTAATGTTTGCAGTGGAAGATTGAGGGTCGAAATATTCACTAGCCTATTTAAGGTGCTTTTTGAAAAAAATAAATCTTAGTGAAATGTAGATACAAAAATATATAAGAAGTTGAGAAGTAAGCAAATAATGAAACTGACATATGAAAATGGATTTTATTATTTACACTTGGAAATTGTTTTACCCCAAGCTTGTTTCGGTGACATTAAAATATAATCTCATAAAAGACAAAATAAGCAACACACAGCATTTATAATTCTTTAAATTTGGAATTTCTTCACATCTGAATGCATTATTTTTCATATGCAGTTTTCATGTTATTCAAACATAATCCTGAGAAGATTAAAATATATTAAAAATCTCTTCTTTAATGACTGCGATAATGTGCTTAATACCATAATGGAAATACTGTTTAATACCTCAAAATATTGAATATTTATTAATTAACTCAATAGGCATCACCAAATTATTTATGTAAATTATGTTTTTTGCATATTTAAGAATAATTTTTATTTCACAAAGGTTGTACTTTACATAAGATGCAAATTGTATATCCTCAAAGCAAGGTATGTGATATGGATAATCACACAAGAAGAAGAGAGTCTAGAGGTTGTGTGGACCTGCAGTGAGTTTTCTATATGACAGATATAGTCCATTAATTCTATTACCATGGAAATTGAAATTTAATTTCTCTTACATCAATTTTGGTAGTGAATGGGTTAGTTTTGCTAATTATATGCCACTTTACCATAATAGTTTAGAGAATGACTATTATCACTTTATTCTTTATCATAATGCAATATTACAGCACTACCACCTTTATCTGTATGAAAAAGAGAATAATTTAACATATACAATAAATATATATCAGAAAATAATAAGGTATTTCAGTTATCTAGGTTCTAGGATGTACAGGACTAAACTTGGTAGAACACTAGTTATGTGATCATATTGTAATGGTGATGTCCTTATGGATCAATGACAGCATTATGTATTACTATTTCATTATCATCATAGTCTATCTTAGCTGAAATGTTGTTCTCACAGTTTATGAAAAACATTTAAAATATACAATTTACTTCTACCAAAGCTGATTTAATGTTCATGCTCATTTTAAAAATAATGAATAGACAATTTTATCTTCATATTGTGTATGCTCTGCTCTTTGTCTTTATTAATATTTAAAAGTCAATTCCAGAATGTGTCATTCTTAAAAAGCAATTTGAATAGATTTGCATCTATATTGATTTCCCATCTTAAAGGTTTTCATTCCCCAATTTTACATGTAAAATGGATATGGTGTTGACTGTAGTCAGGATATAAAATAAAATAATAGTGGTCCAGGCACTCCTTGGTTCAAGACAGGCACTTTATTGAGAACCACAACAGCAACATTTCGACCCCAAAAGGTCTTTGTCAAGCTGATACATACATCAATTTTACAATATATATAACAAACTTTAAACAATCACAATTATGAAAAAAAAAAAAATTCTTTGCTTATATAGGATTATCCCTCTTCACTATATCCATTTTATACTTCACACATTTTTTGTTTATAATAGGATTACTTCTCTTCACTATATTCATTCATATTGGTAAAATGGATCTGCTTTACTTATATTTATTTTCCTTCTCATTTTTGTCCTGTGAGAATTCTATTATATATGATAATCATTTTGAATGTATAAACGAACTTTTATCAAGGAACTACTCATCATAGAACACAGAGACATGTCCTTACACACGAAAACCAGAATTGAAACACATGCGTTCCACCGTTGGAACGCAAATGCCGAAACCGAAAATCAGTGAATCAATGCGTTCCACTGTTGGAACGCGGAAGTAAAATGCCGCGATCAGAAAATTAAGGAAAAGAATGGCGCGAATTTCAACTATAAACAAAGAACACTCACAGCAAGCACCCACAGCAACTGAGGAAGCCTCTATATGAGGCGAAACGCGTTTTGCTACCAGAGACTATCTCTTCAAGATTACCTTCAACTGTAAGGTTTCTGTTTTTATATTTCATTTGTGCACTTTATAAATAAAGCACTTTTTCATTATTTATACTTACCTGTGAGAGGACATCCCATTATTCATCACCTCCTGGCAGTATAAAGAAGGGAGTGGGAACCTAAATCCCACAATGCTGGAAGATTGAGCCTTACTTTATAGGCTCTCGCTTTGTGAGTTTTGTGAGTTTATTTCCACATATTTCTCTATATCTATAGGAGATTCAGACAATATTGCACTATTATGTGTCTTTTTTTTTATCTTATCTCTAGGTCATTGTAATATTTACTTTAAACAAGAAGACACTCCACCTTATATTGTATGACAATTATGAAATACACTTGTGAATCAGTATCCTAAGCAAGTAGTTTAACAGCTGAAAGTAGTATACTACTTATCGGCAATACTTAATTAATTACATTAATTAGAAAGAGAGTCTAATACTTAATTGCCAAAAATAAACAAGCTTTGAAAGACTTATTAATTTGTTGATACAGGAAAAAGAAATGTATATATTATTTATATATGGATACTGACATAACATCCAAGTGTATATAGGACATAAAATACACATATACACAACATAAATACAATATAAAGATAAGACCAGAGTATACGATTACAGAAATTTCCATTATCGATTAGAAATCCTTGATCAAAATTACAGAGTATTAATATTAAGTATCCTTAACACATAAAGCACATCAAGTTCAAAGAATTTTCATATATAGAAGAAAGTGTGTATAAAAATGATGCCCTTAAGTAAGTTATTTCCATTATCGATTAGAGATCCTTGATCAAGATCACAGAATATTGCTATTAAGTATCCTTAACACATCAAATTCACAGAATTGTTATATATAGAAGAAAGTGTATATAAAAAAATAACCTTAAATAGACTATAACGACTCATTTGGAGTCGAAGTGTATATAATATCTGCATAATTTAAAACTTTAAAGACACATAAATTTGACTATAATCACTGTAAGTGATCGCGAAGTGCAAAGTGTATAGGATTTAAACCAGTGTTAAACTGTATTCGAATTAGATAAGTGGCTATATATATATATATATATATATATATATATATATATATATAGAGAAGAATGAAGCCATTGGTTATGAAATTAAAATTAATACCATACAAAATAAGAAAGTATATGAAAGATTAAAAGTGTTAATAGTGCAAACAAAGTGTAAAGAAGTGAAAATAAGAAATATAAAAATATTAAAAAAATTGCAAAAAATAATGAAGAGAGATGACAGTAGTATAATTTTAATTAAAGAGATATCCACAAAGGAAATAATAGAGGACTGTCATCTCAGTTCAACTACAAACATAATCTGGATACTTAATAGAAAAGTAAGAATATAGATGAAAATAACACATTTATCATATAATTATGCTATTGTATTAAGGAATTACATGCTCACTATTATATTAAGGAATTTCATGTTCACAATATAAGACTGGTCAGATTATAAGATATAATGTATCTAGAAGACTAACACCAGCAACAATCCCCTCAATTGAGGAATGTCTGTAATGACAAAAAAAGATAAGATAGTAAATTACATAAAACAGAAAAAATGATTTCTAAGTAACCAAAATTTAAAATCAAATAAAATGAGTTGAGGTCAGGTTCCTGATTTAAGCCCTTCGCTTACTTAAGAATACTTTGAGTCTCAGACTACCAAAGAATCTACATAGATCAATATCTAGAACTTTGGGAGTATACATAGGACACAAATTCAAACCATAGGACACAAATATCTAACACCACACAATTTAAGACAGATATCATCAACACTTTTAGTATTCAAAGGAAACATAGGCTTACTGAAAAATACTTTGAGTTTCAAACTACGAAAAAATCTGCATAGATCAATATCTATGTCAAGAGCTTTGGGATTTTACATAGGACAAAAAAATCAAATCTTTTTCTAACACCGCCAGTTCTTCACTAGATAGTTCTTTTGAAGAAAGATTAATCACTGTATCTTCTTTCTTTTCTGTGGTGCTTTGTTCTTCCACATCGATGGTATGGTTTTTGCTCTTATAGTGGCCCCTTCTGGGCCTTCTGAGACGTCTTCACTTAATGTTTAGGGTTTCCCCTAAAAAATTGGTGAATTTGTTGCATGACATATTTCCTTGAGATGAATAAAAGGAGGTACCGGCCATATTTCTCTGCTTCTTTTTCTGTTTTTTTTTTATTTCTAGTTTGCCTCTGCGTAAAATAACCATAGGGGTTATTAGGGGTTATTAATTTGATGCCATCTATATACATTATGGTTTTCATAGTTTTCATCAAGGGAGGCACCCTTTGAGCGCATCTTATATCTTCATCTTGTAAATGCATTCATTTACAGCGCACATTTCCTTTTTTAAATTGTATTACACTATGTTTTGTTTATGTTCTTTTTAGATTTTACCGTCGTATCCCATATGTCTTTTGTTTGTATTTTTGTTTAAGCAAGATCATTATCTGGGAAGTGATCTAAGGGAGTCTGTTTTTGACTTATTAGATAAGTATATCTTATACTTGCTTTTCACTATTAACACTATAGTGTGGTGATAGTTTTTTGGTTTGTTTTTCACATTGTTAGAAGAATCCTGTTTTTTGCTTTTTTGAATCTATTTTCTTTAGGAGCAGGACAGCAGGTGACCTTTGGGTCGACAGTCCATTAGCTCCTGACCTAAGTCAAAACTCCTGGACTGCCGTTCGAATATTTTCTATTAGTATTTTCATATTCTAAAGTTTACCTAACATTCCATAAATGTATTGCAGTCAATTTATCATATTATCATATAATATCAATTTTACTGACTTATCCTCTATAACATTTTCCCATTTTATGTAATTAAGAATTTTGCTACAATTACATTTAGTGTTTAACTTAATTATGATGAAGATGACCTGAAAATATATATTCCACATAATTCTGGCTTGTTTTTTTAAATTATTTTTCCTATTGTATTTTCTAGAACAAAGGTTGTCAGCTGAGTCCACAAGTACAATAATGGTTTTATCATTATCCCCACATAAATAGGAAATGCCTAAATCCCGGTATGTTGGCAGTTCCTAGATAATTGTTTTATATTACACTGTACACTTTAAGTCCTTATGAACTTTAATTATTTTTATCTATCCGAGGGTCATAGCCATGAATTGTCTGATTTTGTCTCACTGTGAATAAGAACTAATCTAAAGCCAAAACACGTAGGATGTTTTTCTGACTGTCCCCCAACTGTATGTATTTCAGTATAAAAATTGAATAAATGTGTACTTTCTGTTGAAAAGTTTTCTGTTTTGGTATTTTCCTTTGATCCCAGTAAATATTCAGATTGTTACTTGTTTGCAGAGGAACCTTCATGTCAGCTGCTCATATTATCACTGGTAAGGATTTTATTGTACTTTTCTGTATTTCAGCGTGTAAACATACTAGCATATGTAATACTAAGCCCTTTAAGCCTTAAGAATTTTGATTATTTACATCTATCTCATGGTCATAAATCATCTGGATTTAGTTTTTGCATTTAGCTAGTAGAAAAGTTGCATTTTCTTTATGTTTTCTTTTAGTTTTTCAGGGTTAGAATAAAAAAATAAATAAAAAAAATTAGCATGCAGAAATGTTTAAAACATAAATGTAGACAATTAAAAAACTTTTCACCAATAGGACCAGGTATTTTTTTTTAAAATCAAACAAACAAAAAGTAGACTGCGCCCCAAAGATTCGGTAACCTCTAAGTATGGTGACACAGTAATAAAAAGTAAATACCTACTCTATAATCTTTGTAATCAGGAATCTCAATCAAAATACAGGAAATAGTGAAGTACATTTTAAAAATAGACTAAAATAGCTCCACTTTTTGTGAGCGTTTGCTATTTTTTCACTTTTATTTTCATTTACACTTGGGTAGCACTATGTGCACGTCATAGTTATATTTTATTTGGTAGTTCTAGGGTTTGGTGGTGCAGCTAGGCACTAGCCTTGTGCGGTGCCAATTTAATAAGGGATAGTATAAGGATGCATATTGTTTTGTGAACCCTTAGGCTTGCTTATGGATTTTTCCTATGTATGTGCTATATTGTCAGAACGAACCAGTTGCCCAACACACAGAACTAAGTCAAACATGGACAAAATAACAAACAGTAACGACGTATTGCCAGGCCTTAGAATGGCCGGATTTAACATATGAGAATAACCAGTAACGAGCCGAGGTCAGGAATATAGAAAGGAACAAATACGGAATGAACAAAGCCAAAAGGTCAGGAATACCAGAAACATGGAAAGTCAAGCCAAGCCAAGATCAATAACCAAATAACAGTAACAGGAATGCACTCTCGGTAACCAACAGGATGGAAACCACGAAAGGGCACTGAACAGTTGCAGGTGTGGGTTTAAATAACCCATTAAACCATGCTATTTGCTAATTTGGGTCCCATGGCCCCAGAACTTGCATTCACGGTGAAAAAACATGACTTGTTTAGTGTGACCGCACCAATCAAATGCAGTCACATCACGGTGCCAATCAGGCACCGTAACGCCGTGGCCACACTGATAAGGTGCAGTCACACTGGGGTGACGATCAGGAACCGTGACATATTTATAGTTTCATGTTTCTTCAGATAATTCCATTTATCTTTCCCACTGTCCTCCTCTCCCCCCTAGACACTTTTTAACTATACCCAGTCTAATTTTTATACATTAGATTAATTAAAATTAGGGTTCTAATTGTGCTTCTAATTTCTACTTTACTGTGCTCTCTCCCATTTTGAACCCCATTCCGTGGAACGTACTAGGATTTTTTATGCTTTTTAGATCAAAAGGTAGGTATCCTTAATCTACATTAATGTTTGCTGCTATATTGTACCATTGGATATATCCATTTTATGTCTTTAAATAATTTATTTCCTAGAGTAATACCACCACTGCATGCATATCCTTAGACAGAGATTATACTGTCCACTGTGGAAACAGCAGAGCTTTCAGTAGCTCTACAAAGTGTGAGTGTATCTCTGTTACACCATCATATTTTAGCCTATTGTTAAAACATACTTCACTGTTTTCTATAATTTGTTTTCTTTTTTTGAGATACCTGGCATTACAAAGATGATAGAGTACGTATATACTTTCATTACTTTGTTAGCATACTTTGAGGTTACCAATTCTTTGAGGTGCAGTCTACTTTTTGTTTGTTTGTTTGATTTGTTTGCTTTCACAAGGTTAGGGAATCCTTGTAAGACCTGCTGACTTTTTATTGTATTTAGCATTTAACTTTTGTACATTTTTAGTATTTTGTTTTCATATGTTTACACTGAAGTACTGCTGTTGTCTTGATTGAACATCTAATACAGAAACAATAATAGCATTATTATATTTTCATAAATGAGATGCTGTGAAAACACTTGACGTCAACAGAGTAAAAACTAAATGAATATTTGTTGAAAAAAAAAGACTGCAGACATGCATTGATTGATTATTCAAACATGCACTTAAAAGACCCCTAAAAGCACCCGGACCACTCCGGCTCAAGGAAGTGGTCTGGGTGCAGTGGCCCTGTAGTTTTAATCCTGCAATATAATACAGCAATTTTGTAGAGACTGCAGTGTTCACACAGCAAGGTTAAACACACCTCCCGTGGCTGTCTTTCTTGTTATTCTACAATGACTGCGTGAATCTCGGTCGTGACCAAATGCTGAATTTAACTCAATGATTTTCTATGAGAAGCATTTTAATGGAGGTGCACACCCACCTCATCTACAAAGTTCTTCTATGAGGAGCATTGGATTGGACATTCACAGTGGAAGCCACAACTCCATGATGATATTATGGAAGTCAGAGTGGGCAGCAGCAACGAGGGAGCCTTGGTTCTGCTAAAAGGTAAGTTAAAATATTTTTCCCTCTATTTTTTAACTTTGCAAAAAGGGGGAGAGGGTGAATCTAAACAGGGACTAGAGCACTTTGTTTTGTATTCCATTTTGTAATGCTATAGTGTTCCTCTAATCAGAGTAATCTGAAATATGATTGTCTATCAATTTGTGTTTTATACATTGTTAAGCCTTTTGTGCGCTGGTTGATGTTTTTCATGAAAACAAAATTGTTTTTATCCCATAATTACTAAATAATAAGGTTTTCCACCAAGTATTTAGAAAAGCTAGAAAATCACTAGCTATATGCTCTTATAAAGGCTTCAACTTCTAGACCAGAACAGTTCCATGCTGATGAGACCTGCATGGGCAAAAGCAAGTCTATGAATCTATGTACAATATACATACATATGTATAATTATTTGTACACATATAAAAATATTGCAATAATTTGAGGAATTAACAATATTTGGATAGTGATGCCGCGAAAATAAAGTTTTCGGTTCGCGAACTTCCGCAAATGTTCGCGAACCGGCAAACCGCCATAGACTTCAATAGGCAGGCAAATTTTAAAACCCACAGGGACTCTTTCTGGCCACAATAGTGATGGGGAAGTTGTTTCAAGGGGACTAACACTTGGACTGTGGCATGCCGGAGGGGGATCCATGGCAAAACTCCCATGGAAAATTACATAGTTAATGCAGAGTCTGGTTTTAATCCATAAAGGGCATAAATCACCTAACATTCCCAAATTGTTTGGAATAACGTGCTTTAAAACATCAGATATGATGTTGTATCAATCAGGTAGTGTAAGGGTTACGCCCGCTTCACAGTGACAGACCAAACTACACGTTTAACGCACCGCAAACAACCGCAAACAGTCCATTTGAACCGCAAACTCCCCATTTGCACAAGGTTGGATACCAAGCTAGCCATGTCCCGTTCATTTTCCTCACTGATGTCATTGAAGGCCTCTTCCTCCACCCAGCCACGTACAACACAAAGGGTCCCCAAAAGGTGACAACAAGCCCCCTGGGACGCCTGCTGTGTTTGGTCTTCCACCTCCTCAAAGCCACCTTCCTCCTCTGACTCTTCTTCTTCAGACTCCTCTCTCTGCATTGCCTCTCTCTGCGTTATTATAAGGTGTGTTAAGTAGTACTATTCCTATCAGTTTAATCCCTGTTACATCCCCTATCAGGGGACGTGTATATGGCATCGATTTTAGGAACTGGGAGATGAAAAAAAAATGCTTGGTCGGTCCTCCTACTTCAAATTTGGGCACTGCGCGTGCAATCTAATGTGCCACCAGATAGGAGTGGTGTGTTAAGTAGTACTATTCTTATCAGTTTAATCCCTGTTACGTCCCCTATCAGGGGACGTGTATATGGCATCTATTTTAGGAACTGGGAGATGGAAAAAGATGCTTGGTCGGTCCTCCTTCTTCAAATTTGGGGCACTGCGCGTGCAATCTAATGTGCCACCAGATAGGAGTGGTGTGTTAAGTAGTACTATTCTTATCAGTTTAATCCCAATGTCACGACTACTAGTGTGGTCCAGCACTCAGAAACTATGTAAACATATACATAGGCAAGAAAAGGAAAATAAAAGGACAGAGCGTAAACCGGACCTTAGAATGGCCGTACTAATACGCTAGAGACAGAGAATGATCAAAGGGAAAGCCGAGGTCAAGGAAGCCAGAATATACACAATACCGTTTACACAAGCAAAGTCAGGGAAACCAGAATTCAGAATAACCAGGGAAAACCCTAGATCAGGATACCAGGAAATCAGATTCACAATGATAAAGCACTCTCAGGAAACCAGGAACAGGAAACCATGACAGGGCAAGGTACAGGGGTGAGCTAGGGATTTAAATATCACGCGGCGGGCCGGCAGCTGCGACACCCTGTTACGTCCCCCTCATCAGGCCTTTTTTAGTCGAATGTATCGCCCACTGTCAGTCCCTTCGGGATCCATGCCTCATTTATCTTAACAAAGGTTAGGTAATCATTAACAATACCTCCTGCTGCACTGAATGTCCTTTCTGACAGGACACTTGAAGCGGGGCAGGCCAGAAGTTCCATCGCAAATTGGCATAGCTCAGGCCACAGGTCAAGCCTGCACACCCAGTAGTCAAGGGCTTCATCGCTCCTCAGAGTGTCAATATCTGCAGTTAAGGCGAGGTAATCTGCTACCTGTCGGTCGAGTCGTTCTCTGAGGGTGGACCCCGAAGGGCTGTGGCGATGCATGTCCTCCATCAACAACACGTCTGTGTCCTCCATCAACAACACGTCTGTAAAGCGTCCTGTCCTTGCCGGCGTGGTCGTGGGAGGAGGAGGATTACTTTCACCTCTTCCCCTGTTAGATTCCCGTTGTGCTGTGACATCACCCTTATACGCTGTGCAAAGCATACTTTTTAATTGATTTTGGAACTGCTGCATCCTTTCCGACTTGCCGTAATTCGGTAACATTTCAGGCACTTTCTGCTTATACCGGGGGTCTAGTAGCGTGGACACCCAGTACAGGTCATTCTCCTTCAGCCTTTTTATACGAGGGTCCCTCAACAGGCACGACAGCATGAAAGACCCCATTTGCACAAGGTTGGATGCCGAGCTACTCATGTCCTGTTCCTCGTCCTCAGTGATCTCACTGAAGGTATGTTCTTCCCCCCAGCCACGTACAACACCACGGGTACCAGATAGGTGACAATGAGCACCCTGGGATGCCTGTTGTGGTTGGTCTTCCTCCTCCTCCTCAAAGCCACATTCCTCCTCTGACTCCTCTTCCTCACAATACTCTGCGTTGCCGCAGGTCCAGGTGATGGTGACCACAACTCTTCCTCTTCCTCTTCCTCTTCACGCTCATCTATGGCCTGATCCAGCACTCTTTGCAGGGCACGCTCCAGGAAGAAAACAAATGGTATGATGTCGCTGATGGTGCCTTCGGTGCGACTGACTAGGTTTGTCACCTCCTCAAAAGGACGCATGAGCCTACAGGCATTGCGCATGAGCGTCCAGTAACGTGGCAAAAAAATTCCCAGCTCTGCAGAGGCTGTCCTAGCACCCCGGTCATATAAATACTCGTTAACTTTTTCTTGTTGGAGCAGGTGGTCGAACATTAGGAGTGTTGGATTCCAATGTGTCGAGCTGTCGCAAATCAAGCGCCTCACTGGCATGTTTTTTCGCCGCTGGATATCTTAAAAGTGCGCCATGGCCATGTAGGAACGCCTGAAATGGCAACACACCTTCCTGTCCTGCTTCAGGACATCCTGTAAGCCTGGGTACTTATGCACAGGAGTAGGAGGAGTAGAGGAGGTGGCAGCAGGCCTGCCTGCAAGTCGTGGCGGTGTCACCAACTCCTCTGCAGAGCCACGCATTCCATGCTTGGCAGCGGTCAGCAGGTTTACCCAATGCGCAGTGTAGGTGATATACCTGCCCTGACCATGCTTTGCAGACCAGGTATCAGTGGTCAGATGGACCCTTGCCCCAACACTGTGTGCCAGACATGCCATTACTTCCTTTTGCACAATCGAGTTCAGGTTGGGGATTGCCTTTTGTGCAAAGAAATTTCGGCCGGGTACCTTCCACTGCGGTGTCCCAATAGCTACAAATTTTTTGAACGCCTCAGACTCCACCAGCTTGTATGGTAAAAGCTGGCGGGCTAAGAGTTCAGTCAAGCCAGCTGTCAGACACCGGGCAAGGGGGTGACTTTGTGACATTGGCTTCTTACGCTCAAACATGTCCTTGACAGACACCTGACTGTGGGCAGATGAGCAGGAACTGCTCAAGGCGAGAGACGGAGGGCGGATGATTGAGAGGGGGCAAGGAGGACAACAGTGGTTAACGTGGCTGAAGATGCTGGACCAGGAGGAGGATGGCTGCTTTGAGTTTGTGTGCTGCTTGTACTCATGTGTTGATCCCATAGGCGTTTGTGATGTGCGATCATGTGCCTTCGCAAAGCAGTTGTACCTAGGTGGGTGTTGGACTTCCCACGACTCAGTTTCTTTTGGCACAGGTTGCAAATGGCATCGCTGTTGTCAGAGGCAGACACACAAAAAAAATGCCACACTGCTGAGCTCTGCAATGACGGCATTCTGGTGGTGGCAACAGCATGCATTGATTGGCGTGCTGTCTGGCTGACCCCGGGTGCCGATGCATGCTGTCTGACTGTGCCACTAGCTCCTTGCGACGACCTCCCCCTGCTTCCAACTTGTCTCCTCCTCCTCCTCTCTGTCTCCCCATCTGAACTTTCCCCCTGTTCTTCTTCTCTTCTAGCGGGCACCCACGTGACATCCACGGACAAATCGTCATCATCAACCGCTTCACTTGTATCTGACAACTCAGCAAAGGAAGCAGCAACGGGTACAACATCATCATCATCACACCGTACGTCCATGTGTGTAATGCTGCCTGACTGAGACATATCCCTGTTATCTACATCCTCTGGCAATAATGGTTGCGCATCACTCATTTCTTCCAACTGATGTGTAAATAACTCCTCTGACATACCAAGTGAAGCTGCTGTGGTGCTAGTGTTGGTGGTGGCGGCAGGCGGGCGAGTGGTAACTTGAGAGGTGCCCGAAGCTAAGCTGGAGGAGGATGGTGCGTCAAGGTTCCGAGCGGAAGCTGTAGAAGATTGGGTGTCCTG
The DNA here is from genome assembly GCA_933207985.1 of Pelobates cultripes. NCBI lineage: Eukaryota > Metazoa > Chordata > Amphibia > Anura > Pelobatidae > Pelobates > Pelobates cultripes. The sequence goes on from OW240913.1 coordinate 137,491,769, forward strand.
TGTTAGCCAGTCAACTATGTCCTCAGAACTTTTCGAGTTCAGGGTACGTGGCCTCTGAACACTGGGCATTATTCTAGGGCCAAAGGGAATCACAGCACCACAACCACGACGGCCCCTGCGGGGTGGCCTGCCTCTGCCTTTCATTTTTTTTTGATTAGTGGTACTATGCGTGCCAGCTACTGTGACAACAGATATGTGTGGCACTGTGCAGTGGCAGAAGTTGGCAGAGTAGACGCTGTAGGCCTGACACACACACTTGCAGACAACTAACTGCTATTCAATCTATTACAGTCAAAATTGTATTTTTTTTTTTAAATATACACTACTGTTACACCAGATATGAGTTGCACTGGTGTGACACTGTGCCCTGGCAGGCCCTGCAACGCACACGTGTGAAGGAAACTGACTGCTATTATATTACAGTCCAAAAAGTTTTTTGTTTGTTAAATGCAAGCTATTGGGACACCGGATATGAGTGGTGGCACTGGGCAAGTGGGCACAGTATATGCTGTGAGCCTGACACACAGGCTGGCAGGCAGGCAACTGCAATTACATTACACAGAAAAAAAAAAGCAGACTGATGTTCTAGCCCTAAAAAGGGCTTTTTGGGGTGCTGTCCTTACAGCAGAGATCAGATGAGTCCTTCAGGACTGTAGTGGACACTGAATACACTAGCAATTTCCCTATCAAATCAGCAGCAGCTACACTGTCCCTCCTCTCACTAAGAATGCAGCTTCACAATGAATGTAAAATGGATGCTGTCCAGGATGTGGGAGGGTCTGGGAGGGAGGGTCTGATGCTGATTGGCTGGAATGACTGTGAAGTACAGGGTCAAAGTTTACTCAATGATGACGAATAGGGGGCGGACCGAACAGCGCATATGTTCGCCATCCCTGGCGAACGCGAACAAGCGATGTTCGCCAGAAACTATAGCCAGCGAACCGTTCGGGACATCACTATATTTGGATTACTTAACAATTGATTTGTTTTAGTAAACTTCACATGGGAATTTGATGAGTAATTACTCTATGACATATTTAGGATATGTTTGTAAAAATTCTTAAAGTTTCCTGAACAAATATAAACAGGGGATTTAGATATTATGCTTTTACCCTGTCTGTAGGTCTCCTCATCATATTGCAGAACACATTATTCATATATTGGCATTATTCAAACACAAGGAAAGCAAAACAACATCTGGCAATAAGGTAAATAATGCTAGTTATAAAGGGAAAGCAAGAATGTGTGTACTGGACAAACACATTATGATTCCACTGGAAGATAAAAAAAATTTTTTTTTGCATATTATTGGTAAAATAAAGACTATCCAGATACAGATCCATTGGATTACTTATCAAAGAGATATTTTAACCACCAAGAAACTTAAGCTTTATAAAGTAGTTTTGTTGTATAGATCATGCACCTTCAGTCTTACTTCTCAATGCTCTGCAGTTTAAGAGATGAATAAGTTTGTTTATGCAGTCTTACAACAACCTCTTTGGCTGTGACTCACGCAAGCTCCACCAAAAAGCTCATATTGTACAGCACAGTGTGTTTATGTTTGTATCACCTGCTATGTTAATTAAACTTTGATCACACACGGGAGGCATTTAACAGAGCAAGATATGTAGCTGTAAATTAAACACAATGTGCAATGCAAGAAATTAAAACCATGTGAGCTATTTTTCAGGAAGTGTACAAGGAGGTTGTGGAGGTGTGATTAGGGCTGTATAAATGATTTAACTACTAAATAGCATAGAATTAAGCAGGGTGACTGCAGGGACATGATCTGTACAACAAAAGTACAAAATTAAACTAAGGTTGTTTTGGTGTTTTGAGTGACCCCTTTAAGTAAGATCCACTATTACCCTCCAAGTAGAAACCTGCTAATGAATTATACAGTAGCAAATATAATATAACTTATGGAAAATACCAGATCAACATCTGGAAATAAAGTAAGCAATACTGGACAAATAGGAAAAATAAATGTATATGAAGGATGGGTGTAATGGTTAAACACATGCTATACCGGTACTTCCTATTGTTTCCCTTTATTTCTTAATTTAGTAGAGTAGAATCATTACCTTCAGGCTTTTTGCTGTAAACACTGTCTTTTCAGAGAAAATGCACTGTTTACATTACATTGTTTCTGTTTATTTACATTACAGCCTAGTGATAACTTCACTGGCCACTCCTCAGATAGCTGTTACAGATCCTTCCTGGGTCATGGCTGCCTAAAATGCATCCAAACATTCAGTATCTCCTCCCTCTGCATGCAGACACTGAAATTCCTCATAGCGATTCATTGATTCAATTCATCTCTATGAAGAGATGCTGATTGCCAGGGTTGTGTTTGAATTGTGCTGGCTCTGCCCGTGATCTGCCTCTTTGTCAGCCTCAGCCAATCCTATAGGGAAGCATTGTGATTGTATCAGGCTACCAATTCTGATGATGTCAGCAGGCAGTGGGCAGGTCTAAAGGAAACAGGGACAAAATAAGCAGCTCCAAACTTGAAAACAAGTAAGATTTTGCTATATTTAGGGAGGCATGAGTGGGCCAGGGTGGCTAGATGGTGGTTTTAACACTATAGGGTCAGGAATACATGTTTGTGTTCCTGACCCTATAGTGCTACTTTAAAATTGTTTTCCATTCCACCTCCCTCCCTATACATAGTTACATACTTACTATGTAACTATGTATAGGGAGAGAGGTGGAATGGAAAACAATGTAACTATATATAGGGAGGGAGATGAAATGGAAAGCAATTTTAAAGTAGCACTATAGGGCCAGGAACACAAACATGTATTCCTGACCCTATAGGGTTAAAGCCACCATCTAGCCACCCTGGCCCCCTCATGCCTCCCTAAATATACCAAAATCTTAGTCTCAGTGCTTAATTGATAACCATTATATCTCACATCCTGATCTTCTGTTTTGTTAAAGTTGGTGCACTCTTAGTCTTGTTATTTTATGTTCATTCTTTATTCCTTTTTTGTTAATTGTTTGTTTTGCCAGTGTTACTTCTTTCACTGATAGTCTTGTAAATTTATGTTCAGTGTTTATGACTTTCATCTATCTGATCCTTCATATTTTTTCCATCCCTAATGTTATCTTCCCTGTTTTTCATCTCTAACTATCTCAACCTCTCCATGTCTCCCCACCCATAATGGTGTTTTTTTGTTTTGTTTTTCTAATCCCTGACTTTATATGTCAGACTGTGCCCCAAATAACAGCATTGATTAGTAACTCCCAGAACTCAAAGCAACCAGGCACTGCAGAAATGCCTGAGCAAAGTTATCATCTGAAAGGCTGCCCACCCTGCCCTCCTCTATCCCACACCATGGTCATACTTATAGATAGTGCAGATTAGCTGATTTTCAAAACACACCAATCAAGTCACTAAACCTCTCTTTTCCTGAAATCCCTCTGTTAACAAACTGCATCCTTAATCATGGTTAAAAACACTCAGGTATATGTTTGTGTGTGTATATATGTATTTGATTATATATGTGTATATATGTATAAACGTCATATCTATACAACAAAACACATTTTCTCTAAATAATGTTCTCCTTTCTATTTTTCATTTTCACTCTAACTTCTCTCATTACTAAAATATCCCTATCCTTCTTACCTGTCCCTGGTGACACCATCTTCATTGCTCCCACTTTACTCCCCTCCCCTCTCTAATTATCCCATGCACTTTATGTATACCTTTCAATGAGACAGCCACTAGAGGCTGGATTAACCCTAATGTAAACATAGCAGTTCAACTGAAACTGCTATGTTTACAGCTGCAGGGTTAACATTAGATGGACCTGGCACCCAGACCACTTCATTGAGCTGAAGTGGTCTGTGTGCCTATAGTGGTCCTTTAACCAAATAGTAACGAGACCAGGTGTTTATTATCAAAGCCTGTTGCCTAAACCTCTGATATATGGTATATGGAAACCATATTGATATATGGAAACCATGATAGTAGTAACCTTTCAATATCTGGCTTTATTAATTTATTTGCAAATGTAAGGGGATTATCTAAATATCAGGTTACCATATTAAGTAGTGCAAATTATCGCACAGTTAAGATGCAAGTTAGGTGAGATGGTTTGGTATGTTAATTACCAGAACCAGCCTCTAATATGTGGGGACTTTCCACCAGAATATTCAGGTAAGTATAATCATGGGCTGCAGTTGTATATACACATCTAAACAAGAATAAGAACTGTTTATAAGTCTGCAACAAATTAAATTAAAGGTGGACCTATTATACCTTTTAACACTTCTCAGGGTTAAGTGGTTAAATTAAATAGGATAATAAAAATGGTCACATCAAAATATATGCAGATATTAAACAGTTAAAATGTTCCTTGAACTCAATCTTAAACTCAATCTTTCTAAAACCGGGCTCCTTGTCTTCTGTCCTCCTAATACTGGTCCTCTTCTTTTGCTCTCCCTTCAAGTTAGTGATATCCACATGAGTCCATCCTTGCAAGCGTGCTGTCTTGGTGTCATCCTTGATGCTTGCCTCATCTTTGAGCCTCACATTCAGCATGTTACTAAGTCCTGTAGAATTCATCTTAAAAACATAGCCCGCATTTGTCCCTTTCGTACGCAACATGCTACTAAGGAGCTTGTCCATGCTCTAGTAATTTCCCGCATGGATTATTGTAACCCTCTCCTAATTGGTCTTGCCCCGCTGCAGTCTGTAATGAATGCTGCCGACAGATTGATTTTCCTCTCTAGTCGGTCCTCTCACACCTCAACTATCTCTCAGTCCTTACATTGGCTTCCTGTTTCCTATAGGAGTCAATTCAAGTGCTAACCAATACCTATAACCATACCATTGACCAATTCTAGCCCCTCTTATATCTCTACACAGATCCATAGGTATGCCCTTCTCGGTCTCTCCGCTCTGGCCGTGACCTTCTCCTGTCCACTGTTCACACACTCACGCTTGCATGACTTCTCGCGGGTGGCTCCCTTCCTATGGAATAGCCTGCCTTCTGCCATCAGACTCTCTCCTAGTCATCAATCATTTAAAAAGTGCCTTAAAACCCATATCTTTAGGAAAGCTTATGGCCTCCCAGAGTAACCTCTACCTTACATACCTGTCTGTCTCTTGCTCTCTCCTAAAGGGCAGCATTTTACTCTCTCCTCCAGCTCTGCTTCACTCCCATCTTATTTGATGCTATTTCTTGTCCTATTGTGTTTTACACCCCACCTCCTATAGACTTTAAGCTTGTTTGAGCAGGTTCCTCTTCAATATTGTAAAGCACTACAGAATCTGTTGACACTATATAAATGGTAATAATAATAATAATAATAATAATATTATAACATTGGAAATCCCCCATGATGTTTATAGGGTTGGCTATGTATGATCTATGTTTTAAATGTATTTTAGAAAACTTGTAAGTGATCCCCCTAACTTCACTTTTCATTGAATTGTGTAAGAAAGCACATTTCGTCAATGTTTCCTTTGCTACCTATCTGGGAGCAATAACAGCAAAAATATTATAAACTATTACACCAGAAAGAATTCACTGATATTCCTCTTTTAATTTATATCTGTGATATAAATGTTATTTTTACTGATCTCAACAATACTTCTGTTATTAATCTCAGAAGAACGATAAACTAGTGCAGAAGAACAACAATCAAAATAGTTCACCCTGCAATGAATATAGCCTGCAACCCAGAGGTTCAAACATATATCAGCTTGTGCATTTATCAAATGAGCTATTGCACCTGCATCCCAAAAAATATTTACTGTGTCTATCGATCAGCATCTCATGAAACACGTGATTATGACCTCTATTTAATACGTTTAACTTTATATTGGAAAAGATCACGATCTGTTAGAAAAAAAACTTCACATACAGGGTGATTCACTAAAGTGAGAATTAAAGGTGAATTCAAACTGAATTGCAAATTTAAGGTGTAAATAGCTCAACTGTAAAAACTCTCTAAGTCAGCTATACTCTTAGTTTGGCTACCTTGAAATTCGCTTTGAATTCTCCGTTTAGTAAATAACCCTGATAGACTAATGGAGACTTCTGTAGTTAAATCATTTTTTTTTTGTTTTTTTACAGAATGTGCTCATTTCTCATGCTGATCCAAACAAATTAATTTGAGGCCTATGTTACTTATATTTAGCCAGTACTTTCTGTTGCACTATACATTGTTTTAGTAAGTCCATGGAGATATAGAAATCAGTAAAATAATAAAATAATCTTATCCTATGCTTTATATCAATCAGTAACTAAGAGAAACAGAATCACTGACATTTAGTGGATGAATACAATTTTATTAAAATATTCTTACTTATGTGCAAAACAATAATTAAACCAGTTTTTCTTGCTTTCAAATTAATTGGGACTTATTCGCTGAACTGGCAGATGTGGAAAAATGAAAAAGAAAGATCAAGTTCTATGCTGAGATAGCATTTTTCATTTCTTTATCAGATTTCCATCAGCCTATTTAGTTGTTTTAACGATCATACCTTTTCTGTATCCACACTTCTAATCACCCAAACACAATGTGCATTGTCTTCATACTGAACAGGATAATTTGGTGATGTGATTATTCCAGCTGGTCCTTGAAGGTTTGAACCACATGTTCTTGCTGTAGAAAATATTGAAATTATTCTATTATTACTATTATTGTAATGGAATGTGTATTGTTCTTTGCAGATAGCTACCTCAATAAATAAAACCCAATAAATGTAGAACACTTTTGAAATAAATTGCTAATTCTCAAATATTTGAAGTAATAGTGATAAACTGATGATTTACATGTCAAGCTTTGTTAAATAATATATAAGTGTTTCGAAAACTAAGGGTAGCATTCTCAAAAATTATTGTGTAGGTGATACAAAACATCAGATTTGTGTAAAATGTCAATTAATGAGGACCTAGATTTCATAGACGCTCTGCTTCCTTAGTAATGCCATGCTATCTTAGTGTAGGAATTGTATGAATTACAAGGGTTATGGCACATGACACATTGCACATTTTCTAATGTAAAGGTCAGCATCAAATGAGGATGAAATTCAATAAAGTGTCAGTGGTGAGACACATAACACCAGTGAGATACTATCTGCCTAATACTCTTAGTCTCATAATTCACAATTATGTATTTCATATCTTTACCTTCATTAAAATGTCATGATGCCATTAAGAACCTAGAAATATACCCGACGTTTATAATAAATAACAAATCCAATTACAAAAGAAATTATAATTCAACCTTCAAACTGCACATTGTATTTACTAACACTGAAATGAAAATGCTCTTGTTTTATTAAGCATAAAATAATTCAACTTATTTTTATATTATTTCTATGTTTTTTTTTAGTGACAACTGGTTTAAGAATATAGATACAAAAGGGTATTATTTTCATATTATAATTATAATTTATAAGTCATTTATTTTGCTAATTATATTCCTTCATTTTGTATTATTCTGGCTGTGCTATTAGAAAATGCAAATGTAAATCTCTATTTTACGTCTATCTGTCTGTCTTTGTCTTGTATAGCTAACAAGAATAAGATTTTATACATGACATGGTTTCCAAGTGGTGAGAGACATTTCTGTGTTTTACTAGTAAGAGAATGCTGTTCTAAAGGAATGAAAGCATATTAAAGTCTTCTTCACCTATATGTATGTTTTTCATTCAATGTATGAATTAAAATATAAGCATTGTAACACATAGATATACCCAGTAGTTCCATGAATTGCTCTGAATGCAATGTTTATTGATGCTATAATCAACACTATTGATATAGTTTAATTTTTGAATGAAGAATCTGTTTATTATTCTATTGTTAGAATGTAAATGTCAGCATATTTTCATAAAATTCTACTTGTATTTGAAACAGAAAAATTTATTAAATTCGAACTGAAACACAATTTTTGAATCCAAGTTTATTATAAGCCCTATTTGTGAGATTGTACTAAATGACATTTATATTCTCTGATAGCAAACATTCATATAAAGAACTGCCCTAGTATCTAAACAGTTTAAAGTTGGCATGTATTTTTGGAGATGTGTGATATTACACACTCAGTTGTGTATCTTAGCTGATCAGGCCAAAATGTATTCACTAAATGTATAATTATGTGCTCCAATCGATTAGAATTTTAGGGAACTAACTAACGACCTGTTAGATTCTTTTACTTCTACAAAGATCTTTATTTTTATTTTGCTATTAAATTACTATAGAGGACCTATGTAGGTCCCCACGAACTACTGCATTACAAAAAGAGTATCTCCTTAAAAAATAACTGTCAACATTTGGAGTAATCTGTAGATCTCTGCACGGCAAGAAAATTTGGTTCAGCTGAACCATTTTTCAATTTAACATAGGAACCTGGAATGTTAGAACTATGAACCAAGGCAAACTGGATGTGATCAAACATGAGATGACAAGGTAAAACATCGATATCCTGGGAATTAGTGAACTCAAATGGACTGGAATGGGACATTTCACATCAGACAACCATCACATCTTCAAATGTGGTCAAGAATCCCGCAGAAGAAATGGAGTAGCCATCATAGTAAATAATCAGGTGGGCTACAACTCAATAAATGACGGAATGATTTCAATTTAAATTCAAGGCAAGCCATTTAACATCACAGTGATCCAAGTTTATGCTCCAATTATGAATGATGAAGAGGCTGAAATTGTCCAGTTCTATGAAGATATTCAACACATGATAGATATAACACCAAGAAAAGATGTTACTATCCTCATAGGCGACTGGTATGCAAAAGTAGGGAACCACAAGTAACCTGGAATAACTGGCAAGTTTGGCCTTGGAGTTCAAAATGAAGCAGGTCTTCCAACAGCCTCCGAGACAACTCTACACATAGACATCACCAGATGGACAATATGGAAATCAGATTGACTATATACTTTGCAGCCAAAGAGCTCTATACAGTCTGCAAAAACAAGACCTGGAGCTGACTGTGGCTCGGACCATGAGCTTCTCACTGCAAAGTTCAGAATTAAACTGAAGAAAAGAGGGAAAACCATCAGACCAATCAGATAGAACATAAATAATATCCCTTGTGAATATGCAGTGGAAGTAAAGAATAGATTTGAAGGACTAGACATGGACGATAGAATGCATGAAGAACTTTGGACCGAAGTTTGCAATATTATCCAGGAAACCACAAGAAAAAATATCCTCAAAAGAAAGAAATGCAAGAAGGCAAACTGGCTATCTGATGAGGCTTTAAAAATAGCCCAGGAAAGAAGAAAAGCAAAAGGTAGTGGAGATCGGAAAAAAAATTGTCCAACTGAATGCAGAATTCCAAAGGATAGCAAGAAGAGACAAGGAGACATTCTACAATGAGCAATGTAAAGAGATAGAAGATAACAGAATGGGAAAGTCAAGAGATCTATTCAAGGAAATTGGGGATCTAAAAGTTACCTTTCATGCCAAAGTGGGTGTGATTAAAGACAACAATGGCAGGGACTTAACATAAGAAGATCAGATAAAGAAGAGATGGCAGTAATACACTGAAGATCTATACAGGAAGGATCTTAACCTCAATAGTTGGTCCAATGATATGGAACCAGAAATCTTGGAGAGTGAAGATTTGTAGATAACAAAGCTACAGGAGTTGATGAAATCCCAATTGATCTATTCAAAATTCTGCAAGATGCCTTATGTCAACAAATTTGGAAAACTCAACAGTGGCCAAAAGACTGAAAAAAGGTCAGTCTACATTCCAATCCCCAAAAAAGGCAATGCCAAAGAGTGCTCCAATTATGGAACAATTGCACTAATGTCATATGCCAGCAACTCAAACAAAATATGGACCAGAAATTACTATTATGTACAAGCTAGGTTCTGCAGAGGATGAGGTACAAAAGATCAAATTGCCAATATATGATGGATAATAGAGAAAGCCTGAGAGTTCCAGAAAAATATCTACTTCTGCTTCATAGACTATTCTAAAGCCTTTGACTGTGTGGATCACAACAACATGTGGCAAGTTCTTAAAGAGATGTGAGTACCAGATCATGGGAAAAAAACTTATGATTAATAGCTAGGGGACAGTCACTTTTGTTGATTTCCTTCACAGATCAAGTGAGAAGTGACTAACAGAGGGAAAAAGGAAGTGCAGTGAAAAAAAAGATAAATTTTTATACATTATGTAATTAAAAAAATATAATATATACTTTTAGATTTTTTTTCTGCTCCTCTTGTTTTTTTTTTTTATCGGTTACTATTTTACTATAAGGAAAAATTTATTTTGTTTCTTTCCAACCTGGTAGTGGATGCAGGGGAGGACTGTAGTGGGTGCTAGGGTTAATAGAGCCTGTAGTAAGGAGAGGGGGTTTTAGGGGCTTTTGTAAGTGTAGGCAGAGTCAGAACTAATGCAGAGAGGGCTCTGGTGCAATAATTCTTTTGGGCCCCCTCCACCACAAGCCTGGCCACCACAATGCTAAACCAGCTGGGGATTTACCATTTGCCCATCCTTCCAGGGTTGTATTTGTGAGCAATGTTTGTGTGTTTGAATGTAAGCATGTTTTTGTAAGGAGTATGTGAATGCATGTAGGGGTGTATTTGTATGTATTGTTACTATTGGAATGCAGTGAAGTACTTGTGTGTAGTGTTTACATTTGCATTCAGGGATGTGTTTGTATTTGGTGTTGGATTTTATATACTTCTGTGTGTAGTGTTGGTGTATGAATGAAGAGGTGTTTGTATATACATTTAGTGTTTTAATACAGGGGTTTACTTGTATGTAAAGTTAGTGTTTGATTAAATGGGTGTGCTTATATGTAATGCTAGCTTTTAAATGTGAGTGTACATTTGTGTGCAGTATTGGTGGTTGAATGAATGAGTGTGTTTCTATATAATTTTGGAATTTGAATGCAGGGGTGTGTTTGCATGTAATGTTTGTGTTTGATTGCAGGGGTGTGTTTGCATGTTGTACTGGTGTTTTCTGAGACATATGCACAAATACATATACACTGCCACATACATACATACTTACAATAACACACATATAAACACACTGACACATAAACACATATAAACACACTGACACATACACACATTGTTGGATGTGTGGGTCAGGAGCTGTCTCTCACCTTGCTCCTGCCCACTCCTGTGCCTCCCCACTGCCTCCTCTTCAGCTCCCTCTGTTTGTGGGAGATAGTGACCTGCTGTCACTTTCTCCCAGCATCGGCGATACCACAAGGGCCTGGTCACTCTCTTAAAGGGCCATCACGCCCCATGGAGCCCCTGTACAGCAATGCCTAGCAGATGGCCCTAAGTGCATGTGCCACTTGATAGGGCCTCTTACAGTGCAGGCCCCTGTGCAGCAAGTGTGGTAGTTTCGTCACTGAGTGTAGTGTGGTAGTTCCACCACTGGGTGTAGGGGAGGAGTAGGGGATTTAGTGGGCGAAGAGAGGGGATATATGCTATAATGAGTTCAGGGGTTAATAGGAGCTGTAGTTGATGCAGGGGCGATAGGGTCTGTAGTAAGGGCAGAGGAGGGATAGGGATTGTAGTCCTTAGAGAACTGTGGTGGGTGCTCTGTGTGATAGGGGCTGTACAAAGGAGGATAGTGGGTAACAGAGGCTGTAGTCAGTGCAGGGAAAGAGTGGCTGTGGATGGGGCAAGGGTAGTAGGGGCTGTGGTGGTTGCAGGAGGGATAGGGGCTGTAGTGGGTACAGGGGTAGTGGGCTTTAGTGGGGGCAGGAGAGATAAGGGCAATGGTGGGTGCAGGGTAGGGATAGGGGATGTTGTGAGTGGAGAATAGGGTTAAAGATTTTAATATATGCAAGGTGTATTAGAGGCTGTAGTGGATGAAGAGGATGTTTTTATAATAGGTCCAGTGGGTAAAGGGAGATGGAGCAATAGTGACTGTGGTTGGGCAGTAAAGAGGGGATAATTTAATAAATGAAAAATATACATATTAAAAAAGCATTTATTCCCATCTCCCTGAGCCTTACCTTGGCCATGGAGGGGAGAATCAAGCTTATTACCAGTGGTTTTGTGGGAGTGCATGCTTGCCTGCACCTTCAGTGGGTGCAGACACCTCCTTCTAGCTAGCACTGGGAAATGTATCAAAGCACTGCCACGGTAAGACCATGTTCTTCCGCCTCTCGCTTGGCATCCAGTAAAATAGCCATACAAAAGAACTTAACATACTAATCTCGAATGTTAAGAATAATGTAATCAAATACACTATTTAAAATCATCATAAAGACTTTCATTCATACCACTGTTACCTCCGCTAACTAACTGACATGTGCATGAGAAATATACTATATCAATTGCTCTGTAAATTATTTTTTTAGACTTAGAGAAGAGGATCTTGATATGTAGAGATTAATACAGCAATATGAAAATAATGATGTAATAAATTATATTGAGAATTGAATTATATGAAGCATTCAGATTAGTATTTAATCCTATCCTGATCAAATGTTACATCTTCTTTATTTGAAATTAGTTTTGTCATTGAATTGTCAAACTTTGTTTGCCAGAGTAATTTTTACATTCAACACATATCACTCTAATATCTGGGACATAATTCTAAGAATTGGCAGCAACAGCCAAATGCTCAAAGCTAGTCTGCCAACATCTTATACTATTCAGTTTTCTAAAATAATTATTTTCAGAGACCATTAATTCAAAAGAAAAATCAAATACAAAACATATTGACGTTTAGGAAATAATCTGTATCTGGAACTGGAATGGAAAGCTCTTACACAGAGCACTGTATAAATCTCTCTGCACTCAACTGAAAAGTTTTTCCTACTATGTGCTCTTTTAAAACAGTCAGGTTAGCAGCAAATGCTGTGGCCCTCTTGTAACATTTCCAATGATTTAAAATTTTAAAATAAAGTTAGGGGACCTAAATATCTATATATTTGTTTGATGAAGGTCTCATGCTGCCATATGTATAAAAATGATGGCAAGGGTATAAACAGTTCCCGGCGTTTTTCCAGCATAACTTGTTCACAATTTTAACCATTGCAAATTACATTTGTTTATTGCAATGCCTGCCCAGACAGTAGAGCTGGTGCTACTATAGATCTTCCTCCCCAGCCCCATACTCATTAACAGTGCAGATTATACCTCCAGTTGGGAGAAGCTCTCTCCTTTCAGAGACCCAAAGGGGGCATTCAGAGTTTTCCATACCAAGCGTGGAGATGTAGATTTGCCTGGCAGCTCACTGTATGAAAGGTGAAACCACTGGACCACCAGGGATTTACAAGCCCCCTTCACTGTAGCACAGTTAAGCAGGAGGGAACATAACTAAATAAATAGTTATTACAGTGTATGGGCAGGCTTGACAGAGAAATACAGCTTCCCCACTCACAATCTCATAAGCACACAGCAACTTTTATGCACAAGCTTATTCCCCACAGAGAGCAAACTTTATGCTCACACAGCCACCCCTCAAGTAAACAACACAGCCTCACCATAAACACAATGTGCACATTAATGCCACAAGAAGCCCCACCATACGCACAACACTCTGCAAGCAGCTCACCACAACACATACACTCCCAGAAATAGACACACATGCTTACAGAGATAAACAGACACACAAAGACACAGATATGCATTCCACGCACGGTCACAGATACACATTTATATTTGAAAAAATAATTGACATTTCTAACTCCCTGATGTTTGCACACATTTGTGGAGGCAAGTAACTGTTAAGTCTGTAAATTTTGCTGATATACAGAAATATATATAAATATATTATATTTACTAGCATATATAAATACTAGCATACTTCAAATACTAAATACTAGCATATAAATATATATATATATATACACACACACACACACAAGGTCTGTCAGAAAGGTATCCAGCCATGTAATATGAAAAATAGAGACATTTATTGAAGAAGATACCCGAAACAATAAACATTGTACATAGGGCAATGGCGCCTCAGTTCCCTTCAAAGTAGGCACCTTGGGACCACACGCAATTCTCCAAGTGACTCTTCCACTGCTCAAAACACTCTTCAAAATCCATTGCTGGAATTGTCATCAGCTGCCTTGTCGTATATACCTGAATCTCATCAACGGTCTTCCCTTTCTAAGGGGATTTTAGTTTTGGGAAAAGCCAGAAGTCGCAGGGCGCCAAATCTTTCAACAGATTCTATACCATCTTTAAAGCATTTGTGCCACACTTACATTTGCACTGCACTCATTGCTTCATCACCGAAAGCCTTCTGAATAATCTTACATTTTATGCAGATTTGTTGCTCTGCTAGTCATTTTAAATGAAATGGCCACACAGGACACATGCTCACGCAATTGCATCTGGTGTCCCATTGACTATTACAGTGAAGTCATCATTGTTCATGCATGCACATTCCAATTCACTCTCCTTGGCTTCCAGTTACATTGATGTTGCGCAAACTGTTCTCATTATATTAGAAATGGCTGAACATTTCCAGACAGACCTGGTATATATACTAGCAATGTGTACTGGAAGAATTTTTTTCAGTATACATGCTATTAGAGAACCTAAATCCTTTATTTTTATGGTGAAGAGTTACATTCTGAAAGCCACATATTTGAATATGAACCTGGGATGTAATTTGGTAAATGTTAAATGGCAGTCTATAAGCTTTTCTGTAGGATGGTTTTGCAAACAATCTGGTCTAAAAAAAAACAGTACCACCATTTTTTTTATTTTTTTTGTGACAAGGTCTAATCAACCTTGTATCATGTATATCTTAAATCATGATCACCATAGAAATGGTATTTGGAAATATTTTAGACTTTTAAAAGTGTTGGAAAAATATTTGTATAGGAAGAGTGCATGACTATAGTATTCAAAACTTATGGAGCAAATTAATCCAGTAATTAATTAAACTTTTTGCTATGGCAAAACGACAATGCACATGAGCCGGTTTAAGAAGCTTAACCATATAAAAAAGAATTAAAAACAAATTCTACTGCCATGTGTAATTCAAAGATTTAAAGAAAGAAAAAGATCTCAAACATAAATAACAATGAGCACTGGTCCAATAATTTTCTGAAAGACAAAATTCTAATTTAATATCCACTTTAATGTTCATTTTGGACCTATTAGTTAAAAATGTGGCCAGGCAAATGGAGAGTGTTAATCATATTTTATAGGTAAATCATTCAATAAAGGCAAACTTTAAAAATAAACTTCATATATTTAAGGAAATGTGCACACATACATAGAAACTTCAAACATGTATTAAGTCAAAATTGTTTTACCATAGAGCCCCTTTATATGAACACTATGGACACCATAGCAACATGTGATGAGGTTCTCAGGTACCAGTTAACCTCAAGGGGGTAAATCGTTAACAGTGTAACCCCAAATTGTTGAATCCGACACTCGATTACTTTGTCCAGATATTTCATCCGCAGTGTAACACTTAAATCAGGAAGCCTAAGACAGGGACACCGTCAGGTGATGCTCTTAGCCTATGAGTGGCTCCACATTCAGACACTTCAGCATCTCCCAATCTGGGGCTTTCTGATTCAGGCCTCAGGCTGTGGTATGAATAGCTGAGATAGAGATAGGGATAGAGATTAGTGGCTGGATTTAAAACTTTGTAGTGAAACCATTTGTTAATGATTTAACTCCCTGAGGTAAGCCAGTGCCATGGACCTCTGCGAAGCATAAGAACATCATTTCGATGAAGTTGTTATGGTTCCTGATGTGTTCCTTTAAATTACCAGAGCAACACAATGCAATACTAAAGCACGATGTAGGTGAAACAGAATTGGTTTCTATTACAAAATATTGGCTAGTGAACATGGTGTATTATAATGTGTGACTACAGAGGTAAGAATGTCATTACACAACCTGA
The DNA here is from genome assembly GCA_933207985.1 of Pelobates cultripes. Classification (NCBI taxonomy): domain Eukaryota; kingdom Metazoa; phylum Chordata; class Amphibia; order Anura; family Pelobatidae; genus Pelobates; species Pelobates cultripes. The sequence continues at coordinate 137,507,622 of OW240913.1, forward strand.
TTAACAAAAAAAGAATGTCATTACACAGTGAGTACTAAATAAAGAGGAGTTGCTTGGTTGGCAAAAGCAAACAACTGTGTTTTTGCTCTTTACTATCTGAGCCATTCATCTTCATGCTACTTGCTCAAGGTTAACAGCTACTGTGCCTTATTAAACATGAACATTATTATTTCCCTTTCTAAATCTCTCCTGTGTGACAGTCGTTTTGTGTAAATACAGGATTAACTGACAAACACTAGAATAATAATCAAGTATATCAATTCTGAAATGAATCTGGAAATTCTTTGTTTACCACTGTCTGGTTACATTTAACTCATGGGGGATTTTTTTTTTTAAATCCTTCCCTCCCAACAACATGTATACATGGGCTCTATTTAGGTTTGCATTGCTTTGTAATGCAAAAAGATTGTAGGTTATATTACCCACTTATCTTTGTCTCTCAAAATGTTCCTTACAAATACTATAGTGAGGGTGTTTGCCCACTTATAAGTGCCAATTTTTCCCACTGTGTGTAAAAAAACAGCCGTTTATCTGTTTATAAACTGTTTCTGAAGAAGCCACTTATGGTGAAACGCGTTTATGGTTATTAATTCTGTATTTTACTGTGTATTTTAGATCAATAAAAGTTTTTTGGCTACTTTATTGTACCAATCCTCTTTTTATTGCACTCTTTATGCACTTTAAACAACTTTTGTTTTTACCTATTCCTGGCATTTTAACCTTTCCTGGTTACTTTTACTTCCATTGGCAATTTTAAAGTTCCAGTACTCCAAGAAATCCTAGGTGGGGATCATACCACCGGCGCCTATCCATAGAGCAGTACCTCTGCTCTATCTTTGTGAGTATTATTTTATTTTCTCTACTACTCTCTTAACCTATCACAATTGAGAGCACTATTGCTGCTTTTTATTCTTCTATATTGGAGCCTTGGATCACCAGACGGTGCTGACGGACGTATCGCCGCTACATATCCTATAAGCGGGGATTATACCGCTGTACGCTATCCACACCAGAGCTGGCCATAGCTCCCTCAAATGTGAGTTTTTTACCTCTTCTTATCTGCACATTGAACCACATCAAAATTGAGAGCACTATTGTTGCTTTCTGTCTTTCTTTTTCGAGCTCTGGACTACCAGACGGTGCTGACGGAGACCCCTCCCTACATATCCCATAAGCGGGGATTATACCGCTGTACGCAATCCACACCAGAGCTGGCCATAGCTCTCCTGAATGTGAGTTCTTTACTTTTTGTTACCTATCACACCCTGAACTTTCATACTATACCATTAGTCGCCTCTACCTCTCTTGTATTTACATATACGGAACGGTCTACACCAGACGCATCCACAGAGGAACTCTATCAAGTATCCTAGACCATCTATTGGCACCCTAGCAATACTTTACTGGACTATCTACCCTTATTTGGCGCAGCCCTTCCATATCTTTTTGTTTATCTGTTTATGCTAATATTTCATATTAAAGGATAGAGAGATGAGGAAAAGATAAATAATACTGTGACGTTTGTTTTTTATATGTACATTTGTCATTTGCAAGGGTAAATATTAAGTATTTTCTGCCTTACTTTGATATATTTAAGAAAAGTATTTTAGTTTTTAAAAAACAAAACAATAACTTGATCTCGCTTAAGTGTTTTACTTTAATGATTAACCCCTTAAGGACACAACTTCTGGAATAAAAGGGAATTGTGACGGAATATTCCCTACATGTCTCCTTAAAGGGTTAAAATTAAGTGTTATTTATGATGCCATGGTCAATAAATTTTATTTAAAAAAAAACAAATCTATCTTACATTTCTTTGGGTACACATCTGAAATGTTCTGTGCACGTCTGTGACATGTAATATTGCAAAATAATACTTTAGTATTTTTAGTAGCAACATTGTTCCTAAATTTCACAAACTGTTTTATGATATCATATTTTTGCATAAGATTTTTAAATGATTTTAAATTTTTGGAAAAAACTTTAAAATGATTGAGCATTAGTGATGTCCCGAACTGTTCGCCGAACGGTTCGCCACGAACGGTTCGCCACGGACTCATCATTGAGTAAACTTTGACCCTGTACCTCACAGTCAGCAGACACATTCCAGCCAATCAGCAGCAGACCCTCCCTCCCAGACCCTCTCACCTCCTGGACAGCTCACTAAGAATGCAGCTTCACAAGAGATGCTGTCCAGGAGGTGGGAGGGTCTAGGAGGGAGGGTCTGCTGCTGATTGGCTGGAATGTGTATGCTGACTGTGAGGTACCGGGTCAAAGTTTACTCAATGATGAGTCCGCGGCTGACTGTGAGGTACAGGGTCAAAGTTTACTCAATGATAAGTCCGTGGCGAACCGTTCGTGAACTGTTCGGTGAACAGTTCGGGACATCACTATTGAGCATCTCTATGAGGAGATATTGATTAATCTCTTTCTTATGACAAAGCATTGGATTGGCTAAAATCATCAAGATTGATAATCTCAGCCACAGAGGTGGGGGCAAGCTGAGGTGAGACCAACGTGGCATGAGATAAAAGGTAAGTAAAAACTTTTCTCCCAAGCAATTGGAGTGGGTCAAGTATCCTAAATAGTTATTTAAATACCATAGTGTCAAGAATACATGTTATTCATGATGTTATAGTATTCATTTAAGTGGTAAAATTGCTTTTCCAAAAAATTAGGTTTATTTCCTAAAGTGAGAATTTAAAGTCAAGTTCAAATTTAAGGGCAAAGTAGTTTAAATGGTAAAATTATCTGTCAGCTATGTTTTCAATTTGATTACACTGGCCTTTATATTTCATATTCACTTTGAGTGAATAACCAGGAATATATCATATGTATGGCTGTACTTAATGAGAATATTTTAATTACAATGGCTTGAACACAAGGCAGAAATGCCAATCAAGCCTCCATCCCAAAACATCCAGAATTTCAAAAGAGGTTCTGAAGGGGTAATGTCACGAATATCCTGATTTGCTTTAACAAAATCTGTGGGTAAATCCCTGGACAACAACAATTGTTGCATCTGTTTCCATTAATCCAGATTTATAGATACTACTTTAAAATGCTGGTAGTGACACTCTGTTCTGTTCTGTGACAGACCAGTATTCTCTCAGAAAACAGAACAGAATACTGTATGTATTTATCATAACAGTACTTGGCCAGTTCCACCCATCCAACATACCTAACAAGTGTCCCTATTTAGGTGGAACAGTCCTTATTTTAGGCCAAGTCTCTCTGTCCTTCTTTTCTATCCTAATGTTCCTCATTTCTAGGAGCTCCATATTGTGTCTGAGTGTATCACAGGGCAACACAGAAGTAACACTCACAGTAATGTCTTTAAACTACAATAAATATGTTTAGAAATATGTCTGTGTAAATAAGATACTGTATTTGTGTTCTAGATTACATTTTAGTTGCATATATTATAGGCATGTGCATGGGGAATATTTTCGGTTCGGTTCGGCATTACAAAATTCGGGACTTTCGCAATTCGGGACTTCGGCGCTTCAGCACTTCGGAACTTCGGCACTTCGACACTTCGGAACTTCGGCATTTCGGAATTTCGGGACTTAGGCACTTCGGGACTTCTATTGAAGCCGCTTAGTAGATAACTCCCTAATTCCCACGGTATTAGGGAGTTATCTACCAAAAGGCTGAAAGACCTAAATTGGTCCTTCAGCCAAATTTACTAATACTAAGTAAAAATTACTTAGTATTAGTAAATTTTGCCCCTACTCACTATACCGCGAGTAGGGGCATGTCTAGTAAACAGTGAGCAGCCTGATGACCTAATGTCCTGCGTGGTGGGTGGGGGCCTTAAATAGGAATAAGGGGGGGACCTAATGTCCTCCCTGCTGGCCCCCACCCCTGACTGGTGGGTGGGGGCCCTAAATACTGATAAGGGGGGACCTAATGTCCTCCCCCTGACCCCCACCCCTGAGCGGTGGGTGGGGGCCCTAAATTAGAATAAGGGGGGACCTCATGTCCTCCTCCCTGTCCCCCACCCCTGAGTGGTGGGTGGGGGCCATAAATACTGATAAGGGGGGGACCTAATGTCCTCCCCCCGGCCCCCACCCCTGAGCGGTGGATGGGGGCCCTAAATACTAATAAGGGGGGACACCTATTGTCCTCCCCCCCGGCCCACACCCCTGAGCGGCAGGTGGGGGCCCTAAAAATAAAATGTCCCCCCAGGTGGCTAGGGGTCCCCAATCCACCAATCAGAGAGTTATGAGTCAAATTACACAGTGTGGGAAAATTCCAAAGAACTTTCCCACGCTGTGTAAAATGACACAGAGCACTCTGATTGGTGGATTTCAAATCAACCAATCAGAATGCTGTGACAGGTAAATGTAGAGACTTACCTGTCAGTCTCTTCATTTACCTGTCAGAGCACTCTGATTGGATGGCTTAAACCCACCAATCAGAGTGCTCTGAGCCTAATTGCAGGGCGGGGCAAGTCTTTATAAGCCTTCCCACGCCCCGCAGAGCTCAGTCTGCGCGGAGCCCTCGCCGGGTGAAGATGGATTATTTTTTTTGCGCTCGTTTTTTTTTTGTTTGTTTTTTTAATTGCGTCGGTTATTATGGTTTTTTATTTGGCCTTTTTTGGGGCTGAAAAAATAAGATTTTAGCAGAAAGAAAACATTGAATGGTAAGTTTTATTTTTTTACAGGTACTTAGTTAAAGGCCCCCCCTCATTATTTTTAGGGTGAGGGGGGTAGTTAGGGGGATAAAAAAATTTTTGGTGCGGGGAGGGGTGACTAGCGATTTGGGGACCCCTAGTCACCTGGGGGGCCTTTTTTTTAGGGCCCCCACCTGCCGCTCAGGGTTGGGGGCCAGGGGAGGACATTAAGTCCCCCCCTTATTAGTATTTAGGGCCCCCACCCACCGCTCAGGGGTGGGGCCCAGGGGGAGGACATTAGGTCCCCCCCTTATTAGTGTTTAGGGCCCTCACCCACCGCACAGGGGTGGGGGCCAGGGGGGAGGATATTAGGTTCCCCCCCTTATTGTGATTTACGGCCCCCACCCACCACTCAGGGGTGGGGCCCAGGGGGAGGACATTAGGTCCCCCCCTTATTCCAATTTAGGGCCCCCACCCAGCGCTGAGGGGTGGGGGCAAGGGGGAGGACATTAGGTCCCCCTTTATTCCAATTTAGGGTCCCACCCGCTGCTCAGGGGTGGGGGTCAGTGGGTGGGGCCCTACATTGGAATAAGGGGGGGACCTAATGTCCTCCCCCTGGCCCCTCCCCCTGGTCCCCCATTAGTATTTAGGGCCTCCTCCCACTGCTCAGGGTGGGGGCCAGGTGGGAGGACAGTAGGTCCCCCCTTATTAGTATTTAGGGCCCCCACCCACCGCTCAAAGGTGGGGGCCAGGGGGGAGGACATTAGGTCCCCCCCTTAATTTACTGTAGGGCCCCCACCCACTGCTCAGGGGTGGCGACCAGGGGGGAGGACATTAGGTCCCCCCCTTATTAGTGTTTAGGGCCCCCACCCGCCGCTCAGGGGTGGGGGCCGGGGGGGGCAATAGGTCCCAATAGGCAATAGGTTTTTGTTTTTTGTTTTTTAACAGTGAGCAGCCACAGGCTGCTCACTGGTTACTAGACATGCCCCTACTTGCGGTATAGCGAGTAGGGGCATAATTTACTAATACTAAGTAATCTTTACTTAGTATTAGTAAATTTGTCTGAAAGACCAATTTAAGTCTTTCAGCCTTTTAGTAGATAGCTCCCTAATACCGTGGGAATTAGGGAGTTATCTACTTATTCATTCCTGTCATTACATTGACAGGCTAAGTAACTTACATTTTAAGTGTTGCAAATGCTTACAGCTGAATCCTGGTTATGTTTGTATGCTTTTTATTTAAAATTGTATACAATGTAACATTCTTCATCTTTCACTGGGTAAGTATATTAGTATATAGGCAATACTGTGCTTCGGAACTTCGGCAACTTCGGCTCTTCAGCACTTTGGAACTTCGGCACTTTGGAAATTCAGTAATTTCAGAACTTCGGGACCTCAGCAATTCGGCACTTCGACAATTCGGACATTCGGAAGAAACGAATTGCACATGTCTAATATATTATTATTAGTAAGTCACCTAAAATTTGTCAGAAAAGCCAAGGCCCTGGCCACACCCCAGCCACAGTGAGTTTCCCCTTGAGAATAGTTAATGGCAAACGGAAATTTTAAACCTTGCTTAAACATTAGCCTCTATGCTACAATAAATATTAACTTCTGTGTGGTGGAGCGTAGCTGCTGAGTTGATCGGAGCATATTTGTCACTCTCCTACCACTCCTCCCCTTGGACTGGTGGAGGTTATACCAGGGTTATACCAGTCCCCAATGAAGGACAGAATTACTTACACTTGCTGGAAACAGTGGTTACCACAGAACTGCCTCCATTTGTACAGTAAGTCAAGATGGCTGATGAGGGAAAGCGAACTGCTCTCAATGACTTCACGCTTTTCTGCCTAACAGGAAGACCGACTCTCTCATACCTTTGAGAAAATATGGGCACAATTCTAGCACAAGATCCAGAAACGTGCTGTGAGATTTAGAGCCGCACAAACATCTCAGCCTGACCTCACATTACTACTCAGCTGCTGCTTTGTGCGACACTGCTTCAATACCATCTGTAGATGAGCGGATGCGGACACCTCTGATGGCATTTAAGAGCAGAAAGCTAAGACCGGCTGTGGTAAAAGCCACTTCGCCACTACAGTTTGGAGGGGACTACTTGGCAGCTTTTTACCCTGTGACTATGGCCCCTGTGATAAAACTTGGTTTAAATCACTGTTCGTGCCTTTTTGGATTTTTATGGCCACAGTTCCATCTTTTGAAGTGGCACTTCAAACTCGACTTTCGAACATGTGGTGACGGCCATCTTGTTCGTATGGACCAAAACCGCAAATAGACTTTAGGGGGACTTAGCCGAGAATGCCCTGGAACTATTTTTGGCAGGAAAACCTTGTGGTTCCCGGTCGGTCCTCCAGCGGCACTTAGCCGCGATTTTATGGAACCGTGGGCAAAAATATGACTCCCATAAAATTTCTGAACCCCTTATCTGATCCGGGTGATTTTTGGATCTGTTGTTCACCTAGATCAGTGCTATCAGGGGATGTAACATTTATGGGGTACTTATGGTACTTTATAAAACTGTGTGTTTTTTCTGCCTGGCGATAATTAAGTTAATGCATTATCTGCCTTAATTATATCACAGGCAGAGGGGAGGGATTGTGTACTGTATGTGGAAGTGTCACTCATTGTCACGTTGTTTTTATTGGCTTGAACACTTTGTCTCCCTGTGCCCAACAAGGTCCACCTGGGCGTCACCCTTGTTGGGAAACTTGCATAAAAGGCCAGTGTGCATTAAAGTGGAGTTCCTGTTTTACCCTCAACAACACGTAGCTTGTTCTCGTGATTGAAGGGAAACTGCTATATTCACACTGGGGATTGCTATACTCCTTATACTCCCCTGGGTTCTAATCACTGGCTCTTGTATGAGCTCTTCCTGCTACGCTCTCTGCAGTAGGAGAGGTACTTCCCACACAGTCCTAGATATCAGAGGTTGGTCTAGAGTGGGAGGAAGATGGCAAGATCCCAGCTAAGCTATGGTGGTTGTGGAATCTGCAGTGCTTGTGGTGTCCGGTGCAGTTCTTATGGTCCTCATCTAGGAAGCATCTGTTGGTGGAGATGCCCAGTCTGCTATTTCCTGGGCCACGGTCCATCCTGGGACAATACCCCACACACAACACACACCCTTGGAAGGCCACTTTTCTCCGTACTAGCATGAATCCTGATAGAAGGACATGAGATCAAGTGCTGAGTGATACCGGTAATTGTACTCATGAGACTGGTGCTCTGGACTATTTTAGGGTCTGGCGCTGGTTCGGAGCTAAATGGTCGGTCTTGTGTCATAATTCTAACTACATGAGAGGGATAGGCTGAATTTCCTGATACTTCCCAGATACCAGATGGTGAAGGAGCTGAATGTTTCTACAGACACCACTGAAAGCACAGTTCACAAGTTCAAAGTTGAAGGAACAGTGGTTACACTACGTGGACAGGGCAGAAAAAGGAAGCTATCAATGGCTGCAATCAGATTTCTGAGAAGGCAGGTTTTGAAAAATCCTCGAGTGACTGCAAAAGACCAGCAGCAAGACTTGGTGGCAACAGGCATAGTAGTTTCAGTGAGCATAGTAAAGCGCATACTAAACGAAGGTTTTCATGCCAGAACTCCAAGACATACACCACTACGGACCTAAAAGCACAAGAAAAGTAATCTCCAGTATGTTCAAAATTTGATAAATAAGCCACAGAAGTTTCGGGATTCTGTTCTGTGCAGCGATGAAACAAAAGTGGAACTTTTCAGCCTAATGGATCAGAGGTATATCTGGAAGAAGAATGTTGCATACCCTAAAAAGAATACTCTGCTGTTGTGGAAATGAGATATGGACATATACACATATATCTTTGTAGTTAGTAAAATGTCTATTTACCCATCACACTGAAATCAGTATATAAGCTATTCACGTATATTTAGACAAAATGGATGCTAGAATTTTCTAACCCCTCCCTCCCTATAACCTCGACTAACTACCTCGTGTAACAAGATGGCGCTGAGATCTGGGGGAGACCCTCATGGTCTCAGTGACATCACCTCTAGTAGGCAGAGCATTAAGGCAACTACTTAACACCTAACCAATTAATACCATATTATTCCATGTTATCTCTGACAATGCTTATGATGTAATTTTGCTTTAAAAGGGACCTGCCGTCCCCTCTGAATAAACTTTCCTCAAGTTATTCAACAACCTGAAACTTGTGTCTGGTGTGAATTACTTCAGGGAGCGTGCACGCATTGTTTCTCAATTTGGCCAGGGGCAGATACACAAAGAATAATCAATCGATTGAGTTGATTTCCATTTCATCTGCCTACAGTTAAGCATGATGGTGGCTCGCGGATGCTCTGGGGCTGCTTTGCATTCTCTTGCACTGGAAACCTGCAGTGTGCAGAAGGCAAGATGGAGGATTCATTGAAGAATTATGAACTCCTAGGAGAAAACCTCATGCCATCTGTGAGGAAGCTGAAGCCTGGGTTTTATTGGGCCTTCCAACAAGGCAATGTTCCCAAGCATACTGCAAATTCTACAAAGGTTTGGTTGCAGATAAAGTCCTGTAAAATTCTACAGTGGCCATCACAGTTACTGGACTTGAACCTCATAGAACATCTTTGGTGAATTTGAAGAAGGCAATTGCAGCATGCAAACCCAAGAATATCAATGAACTTAATGAGCAATGGGCTAAGATATCCTCAGAAATGCTGCCAGAAGTTGTTGTCTAGCTATGCATCTCATTAACAGCGGGTCATAACAGCATAAGGGTGCTTTGCTAAGTATTAAGATGCTTGCCATGAAGGGGTTGATTCATTTTGAGACTGGAGAAGTCATTATAAGTTTCATTTTCAGTTAAATATGGGGAAACCACTTGAAGTATTTGTTGTGTTGAGCTGTTTCAATTGCTTTTGTTTGATTTGTTCATTGTAAACACCTGAAAGCCTGTAAATTATGACAATAAACTTAATTTTCAATGGGGTTGAATAATTTTGATTATAACTGTATATATCAGTGAGAAAAGCAAGTCTTATGGCTTGACCATGTTGTTTCATGTTTGCATAAATATTTAAGCTGAATATGTTTTAAACATAAATATTATCTAACACATCATTGTACTGGGGAGAGAAATAGCAATAAAACATTTTTTTATCAGACTATGTAACTGTAATATTATGGTAGTGAAACTTCTTGGCAGGGAACTGCTGATTTCTAAATGATTTTATTTCAAAAGAAAGTCTGAAACGCACAATTCAATTCTAAGCTACATTATGACACCAGTAGCCACAAACTCGCCTGCAATTTAGGCTGTCAACAGTTTCAATGCAATATGTTTTCCATCATACAGGCAGTACAATTTTTAAAACAAACTCAATAACTGTATTCATGTCATAAAGAACACAGCGGCTGCCTAAAATTTGTTGAGGTTTTTTTTTTTTTAAATGTGCATACTATACTTCCAACGTTTTTAAATGTGTTTCTGCCTTTTCATTCGCTTACCTCGACAGATTGGTCTATGATCACTCCAAGCAGCAAGTGTGTCAGTTACTCTCTGGCAAGTAATACTCTTCGAGCCCTGTAGCACATAATTATCATCGCAGGAGAATTGGACACTGGCACCCAATCTAGAAACAGTGAACATACAAAAAAAAAGTTGTATCATAACTAATGTAAATCTTTGTTCTACATATATAGCTTTGATTCAGTAAGCTCAAGAATTGGTGATGGTGAAAATCATACAAGTATTTTTCAAGAAGTATTCTTTCTGTTATATGTCATAGGTACCTCTTACCTCGAAAAAACCCAGTCACTGTTCCAAGTAAAATATATACCACTTGTTTAAAGTCTGCATTTATGACCAAGTAACTTCAAGTACCCTACTACTTATAGTTTTGAAAACCTCACAGATTGATATGGAATAAATTATTTTCAGTGCTACCCCATCTTATATTTAATTAGAATTAATGTTAAAAAAAATTGTAAAACACTATAGATACATATCATATGTACCATTATTACTATTATTATTCCCCATTTTCTACCCATGTACAAAATAGAATCATAGGTAAAAAAAAGCTAATCAGTAGAATTATCAAAAATTCTATTTGTGGTGTCTATAAAGAAATGCATCATTTTAACAAACCTTTTTGTTCCTTATTGCTGTGCACTTGAACTGACTATTTGGAATGTTCATACTTTTTTGCTAATGGTGTAGTACATCATGGTGCTTGTTGAGCTTTTTTTTCTAGTCTGAACATGTCTTGGAGGTATGGACCAATGTAGGGTTTCCATACCCACCATAATTTCATCATGTTACATGGCAGCACACATAAATGATGCCATTTATTATTGATAATGTATATGCTGTAGAATTCCAGATTGATTTTTCTTCTGATTTACTATCTGCAACATTTGACTTCTACATCCTGCATAACAGCACTTTCTGTACGTTGCCCATCTATTTGTACGAATGATATATGTCTCAGAAAATATGGTGGATATGGTATCCATAGACATGTGGGCAAATAGACATTAAATAAAACTACTGGGGATCAGCAACCTCTTTCCACTAGTAACTTTATTTAAAAGCAGGAATGCATATAGGGGAATGGGGGGAACTGATGAGGATTCTTCTCCTATTATTTACCTAACATACCCTATTAAACCTCTCAGAAGTTAGGGGGATAAGTGACTATAAATAGTTGAGCAGCTCTGGGATCATCAACTATTTAATTTGTAACCTCCCGCTGCAGCACATCTCATGGAGATATTGATGGCCTAGGTGTCTAATAGTTATATGAAGACATTTTGACCCCCATATTAGAGTTGTGACTACTGCCTAGTGTTGGCTGGATACAATGTTTTGGGTAATAATGTATAATTTAATCATGATTAAGTTTTAATTGATGTCTATTGGGGACATAAGAACCCATTGAGGCTTTCATTCAGCATTGGGAGGCGGTCCAACAGAAACGTTTCAAGTGGAAGACTGTAATCCAATAGGTGATTTGAGGGTGGGTAATTACACTCCGGAATAACTGTAGATGGGGGTAAGAACAAAATATGTGAAAGTAAATGCTGTTGTATGTATGCTGTTATGCCTCGGGGATCTCCAACTTGGATGCCCAAGACAAATGAAAGCCTTGACACAGACCCAAATGGGTTGAACCATTGCAAGGTCATTAATGGAGGCTTTAATAAATGCATCAAGATGACCTGATGCTTGTATTCCCCAGGCGCATAGCCTCCATATTTCCTGTTTTCATAAGATTAATTTCAACACACATTTCAAAATATAAAATTATTGAAAAAAAATCTTATTTGATTTAAATTGAAACTATAATGATTCAAAACACCTTCTAGTATTACGGTTTTTGTTTTATTTAAAAAAACTGAAAACAATTTTGTGCATTGTCTAGGCATTTTTAAATTCCTTGATAACATCAGTCTGAAATTGGCCACTGGTATTTTTAAATTAGCATTCACGAATGATCTGTCTCATAGGCATTGATTATAGTCAACTAGATTTCACTCAGGGTATTTGTTGCAGAGTTGTAAGTGAAAGACAAAATTGCATTCTCATACTTTAGACAATAATAATCTGTATAATTGTATCTAATATACGTAAAATACTGGAGATTGTAATTTTCAAGAAGGCCAATGTGAAGCAGAATATTTATTTTCCTGATTTAATTCATTGCCTTGTTATAACAATCTCTGCATTTGCCCTGGGCAATTGTTTAGTTTGCATTAGCATTTCTTTCTAAACTTCTAATTATTTTGCAAATAACACATTAATTGTTTGAACTATAATGGTTTGCAGTTCCATAAGACTAATACCCATTCCACCAGAAAATATGTTTAATTTTAATATAGCATGTCATGGTGATATGCTTTGTTGTTTTAATATACTATATGCCCTTATAAATTCTAATTAAACATAATTAGCTGGAAGACAATATTGGTAATTCTATTTTGGATATTTTATCTTTAGACCACCTAATGAACAAATATATTTGTTTTCATACTGATGTTTTGCACTACTGAAAAAATGATTATCTAAGAGGCTGCTTTATAACTATAACAAATGATAAAAGGTCCTATTTATATATTTTTAAGGAGTGGGGGTTACTTATTGCGTGAACTACCATTTGGCTATAATAAAATATTCACCTTTCTGTTGGACCCTATAATTATCAGGATGGAGCCATAGATACACTACCATACTTTTCTTAGGCAAGGGGCATCATCAGTGTAGATGTGAATGTGATTGACTGAGCTGTTTCAGCCAAATGCTGTTCAATATGTTTAATTGAGTTGTTACTAGTAGTCACATTACTGAATTTGTGTATTTATATAATTATAATTATTAAATTAAATAAAATGAGAAAGGAAAAGAGCAAAATGAAACATTACATGGTGGTTTCAGCTATTATGTTTATGTCAGCAAGCAGTCTGACTAGACATTGACAGATTTATACTCAAACTTAATTAATCAATGTAACATTTATCACACTGATAAGAGTGGATTATGAACGAGGGAAGAAAACCCACTCTGCTACCTCTTGGGCAAAAGTGTTGGTTCCTCAATTCCTTCTCTTACTTTCCTAAACCCCTTTACTTCACCACTCACGTATACATAATTGCCAGAGTATGCATTCATATCCTTCAGTCTTGTATACAAGATTTGCATAATTGCAAAAAAATAAACTTTGCTTATTGAAAATTAATTTAATTTGCAAATGATGGCTTTAATAAAGTTCCTGATGTTCACAATGCAGCAAAGTCATTGAGATAGGAATATAAACTCAGGCTAGAGCTGCTGCTTTCTGAAGGGGAGGAGAATCAAGGAGGTCAGAGGGTCTCCCATGCCCATCACACAGAGCACAGAGGGTGATGTAACATGATATTATATCCTCCCTGCTCCATGTTAACATAGCAGAGGAGCATCATGCTGCCAGGCACTGCAGAGACAGAGCCACCCTTAGAGAGCAATCAGAGAGTAGCTGAAGGGGACCAAAGAGCTGTGGAAGGGTGAGCAGGTGGAGCTCACCTTCAAACAAAATTAGCACAAATGAGTAGGGAGGCTTAACAGGGCAATACAGTCTCCCCACATATATTCTACATCATCCCCTCTCCCCACAAACACACACTCATGCTGTCACACAGCCCACTCACCCCACACACAGTCACCTTGTCACATCACCCCCTCCCCACCACATACAGATAGTCATCCTGTCACATCTCTCCCTCCACCCACACACACAGACAGTCATCCTGAAACATCACTCCCTCCCCCCACACATACAAACACACAGATGGTCACCATGTCACCCTCACTAACACCTCACACACAGTCACACTGTCAAAGTCACCCTTTCAGACACATACACTCTACACAATGCCAGATAGGAACACAGGTTCCAATACACACTTCCAGACACACTATAATTGTATGACTATATTTGTCAATGTATGTGTGTGTCATTATATATCTCTATACATCAGTGTGTTTGTGTGTTTCTGCATATATAAGAGTGTGCATGTGTATCCAGTGTATATTTGTGCATGTGTGTCCAAAGTGGCAATATTGCTGCAATGTGAGGGTGATATGATATAGGTATATACACACATACACTGAGTGCATATTGGACAATGTATAGGAAAGAGAATTATAGCGTATGTGAGGGGGGGAAAAGTCTATTACAGTTGTTCACAAAAGTTTGCATATCCTGGCAGAAGTTGTGAAATGTTGGCATGGATTTTGAAAAGATGACTGATCATGCAAAAAAAAGTATTTTATTGAAGGATAGTGATGAAGTCATTTATAATTACATAGTTGTTTGGCTCCTTTTTAAATCATAATGATAACAGAGACCACCCAAATGGCATTGATCAAAGGTTTACATATCCTTGAATGTTTTGCCTTGCTACAGACACACAAGGTGACAGATACAGGGTAAAATGGCAATTAAATGTTAATATTACACACCTGTGGCTTTTTAAATTGCAATTAGTATCTGTGTTGTAATAGTCAATGAGTTTGTTAGCTCTCACGTGGATGCACTGAGCAGGCTAGATACTGAGCCATGGGGAGCAGAAAAGAAGTGTCAAAAAACCTGCATAACAAGGTAATGGAACTTTACAAAGATGGAAAAGGATGTAAAAAGATATGCAAAGTCTTGAAAATACCAGTCAGTACGGTTCAATCACTTATTAAGAAGTGGAAAATTCAGGGATCTCTTGATACCTAGCTAAGGCCAGGTAGACCAAGAAAGATTTCAGCCACAACTGCCAGAAGAATTGTTCGGGATACAAAGAAAAACCCACCTCAGGAGAAATACAGGCTGCTCTGGAAAAAGACGTTGTGGTTGTTTCAAGGAGCACAATACAACGATACTTGAACAAAAATAAGTTGCATGGTCGAGCTGCCAGAAAAACATATTTACTGGGCCAATGCCACAAAAAAAGCCCTGATACTTATTCTTGATAAGCCTCACGGCTTCTGGCACACTGCAATTTATAGTGATGAGACCAAAATAGAGCTTTATGGCCACAACTATAAGCACTATGTTTGGAGAGTGCTCAACAAGGTCTATAGTGAAAAGAATGCCATCTCCACTGTGAAGCATGGTGGTGACTCACTGATGTTTTGTGGGCGGGGTGAGCTCTAACTACATGGGGAATCTTGTGAAAATTGATGGCAATGTGCATCATGTTATCACAACATACTGGCAGACGATTTGCCTTCTTCTGCACAAAGGCTGCACATGGGATGCTCTTTTCATCATGACAATGATCTTTCCATCATGACAATGATCTTAAGCACAAAGCCAAGTTGAACCTGCAGTTGTTACAGCAGGAAAAGGTGAAGGTTCTGGAGTGACCATCACAGTCTCCTGACTTTAATATTATCGAGCCATTCTGTGGAGATCTCAAATGTGAGGTTCATGCAAAATGACCAAAGACGACCTTTGCATGACCTAGAGGCATTTTGCAAAGACAAATGGGCAGCTATACCACTTGAAAGAATTAGAGACTTCATAGACAACTATTACAAAAGACTGCACGCTGTCATTGATGCTAAAGGGGGCAATACACAGTATTAAGAATTAGGGGTAGGCAGACTTTTGAACAGGGGGCGTTTAATTTTTCTCTTTGTTGCCATGTTTTGTGATTGTGCCATTCTGTTATAACCTACAGCTGAATATGAATTCCATAAGAAATAAAATAAATATATTTTGCCTGCTCATTCATGTTTTCTTTAAACATCAAAACATATAATACAAATTCTCCAAGGGTATGCAACCTTATGAGCACAACTGTACATACAGAGAAATGTTATTTATTTACAGTTTTCCTATTTACCCCATTAATAGGATTTTTTTTACGTTTTTCTGTCTAGATAAAATTTTCATTTTTGCTTACATTACTTTCCAGGACATCCAAAAATAATTGGATTTTGGGGGTGGGGGGGGGGAAGGGGAGGTGAGAGGAGGGGTGGTTTCTGTATCACTTGGTAGTGAAAAGGTTAAGAAAAGCGGGTGAGCTAAAATTAATTCAGATGCAATTTCATGTTTAAAATCCAGATAATCATGTGTTTTCTATTTTATGGACATTGAATATGAAATCTATTTATATTCTAAATGTTCACCATTTTATAAAACATTTTCGATCACATGGAATATGTTAGGTTGTTTGGTCATTGCATCCATTTTGTCTGTGTCACCATGCATGATATACAAATAAAGTCTATTTGACAATAGCTCTTTTACTGAAGTTAGGATTGGGTGTCTAATCAGGGGTTTAGTGTCAGTTTGTGTATGTTATTGATCATCCAAGATGCCTTTATATATACATATAGGTGAACTGCTGTTTATGATCAAATTATGAGAGTTTTCATAAATGGGGTAAATTGAATACTCATATGCATAGTAGATACATCAAACACAGAATTAACAGCAACAATTTAAGAAACTGAATAAATTAATATGTTCTTTGTAGTCTTTGACATTTTTGTTTCACATAGCTATTTTGCCAGTATAGGGCAATTAGAAGGAATTTCATGTAAAGAATACATTATCAGAACATGCATTCAATTTTAGTTTACATAATTTTGTGCATTTGAAATGAGGTATTAATATATTTATGTGGTTCAGGAAGAGCGGCATGTGATAAACACCAAATCAGTCTACAAAAATAGTTGAATGATCAGACATTAAAAGAATAATTGTGAGGATTAATGTAATGAGCAAATCATAAGAAATAAATAAGTTAAATCAAGATGTTAAAGAGTTCAGCAGCTTTGTATTTTGTATATTGAGCCATGAATATTAAACACAGTTACAATAATTGTATCTCTTGCAGTGTGTAGATTATTGATTGGACTAGTATTTTACAACTGCTATTTTATTTATTTATTTATTTATTTATTCAGTCAGTCACTTAGAAACATCTGACTATTAAAAGCATTTAAAAAGTATTTTTCATGAATACGACCAAAGCTGGAGAGGAAGCATCTTTGGATGAGTTCATTTCTTCAAAACACTCACAAACAAATGCAAATCAGTGCTAAACAACTGTTACTCTACTATTGCTTCTTATCCAGAAATGAGTCCTTGGCAGAGAAAAAAAAAGCTTTCTGGAAAGTCATCAAAACCTTCTAAAATAAATCTAATTATTCATCTTTCCCCTAGTCACTTATAAAATGATTTTTACATTCTTTACTAATGAAAGCAACCCGAGTTCTACATTAAAAATGTGTTTTAGCCTTTGAGAAATGATGCTACAGCAAACTCTATAAATATCATAATTTCATTATGTTAACAGCCCAAAATATTTAGGTTCCAAATGTTTTCATCTTTGAAAAAATAGGGATCAGACATTACTGGAAATATAATGGAAATACAATATTTATATCATACTTTACAATAAATGTATATTGCTGATTATATATATTGTAAAGTATGACCTTATTCAGTTGTCTAGAAGAGTTCATATTGACTTACACTCATCCTACACTATGTCCTAAATATACTAAATAACTTCTGTTATAAGAGATAAAATTAATTTTGGTAATCGAACAGTTCTTCTCCTATTGACCTCTAAGGGAAATTGATGCTCAATGAAATTTATATAATAGAATCTAAACCTGGAAAATTGAGGAACATTGATGAAGGAATAGTGACTTTAGGTAAAAGTATATCAATTTTCCAACCCATAAACTCTGAAAATCCACTTATTAGTTATCTCCAATTTAGTGTTTTATGAATAACCACATTAGCTTTTTTTTTTTTTTTTTTTAACAAATTTGAGTAAAGAAAAAATATACACATTTTCTTTCCAAATCACCAACTTAGGTTAACATAGCAATCCGCAATGTGTAGAGAATAGGAAAAATAACTTTATTTCACATAAAGTCATCTTGCATTGATTTTTTTCTTTGTAATGTTTATTGGTTTTGATATGCTGTTACTTTTAACTTTAAACAAAATCTTTCATAGGGAAGCAAAACAAGAGATCCATAAGAAAAAAAAAAGTAATAAAAATAGTTAAAATATATTAAAATCTGGGATCTTGATTAGCACTAACTAGACTTGGGCATTTCAGAAATACTTTAGTCAGAACCGAATTTCGTCAATTCTTTCATTCGTTTTCGTACGATATTCGGTAGTATTTTCGTTTCGGCTAAACTTGTTCGTTCATTCGGCGCGATTTAATTGAGCCAAATGAATTGAATACATAAAACTATGTTCCCTAATCCCTAAATACCGAATAGCTTCAACCGAACTCAGTAAAACCATTTGTTTCAAATGTTGTACATTGCTAACAACATGGCATTGATTGAATTGTATTACGCTTAAAACTCCCGAACCGTCAAATGCACGAACGCTGGCATTCGCATGAAAATGTATTGGCGCTATTAGTAAATTACTGAACACCATTCACTATAGTCATTCGTATGTCGAATGGTATTGCAAATACAATGCAATCATAAAAGTCAGTTCCCTAATCCCTAAATAGCGAATAGCCTCAAGTGAACGCAGTAAAACCATTCATTCGTTTACATTTTCGTACATTGATCTCCCAACACATGGCATTGAACAATGTTCTAATCTATTTACGCCTAAAACTCCCGAACAAATTCCCGAACCGTCAAATGCACGAACACTGCCGTTCGCATGAAAATGTATTGGCACTATTAGTAAACTACCGAACACCACTTACAATAGTCATTCGCATGTCGAATGACATTGCAAATGCAATGCATTGCTTTTGCTTAGTTTCTTGGGCTCATGAATCATCATGCTTCCCTGACAGGTGGTACTGGCAACACAGTATCATTTTATAAGGGAGTGGGAAAGTAGTAGCCAATTAAATAGGCTTTTACATACTGCCAGACAAAACTGTAGAAAAAAAAAGTATCAACTCAAGGCAGTCCTTCAATGCAAAATCTATCCAGATTTTCTATAGGCCAGCCATTCAGCCATTTTGGAGCTCAGCCAGCCCACCACCCTGTCAGCCATTTTAGGCACTTGAACACTAAGCCTGCCAGAAGTGGCCATGTCCTCCTCCAGCTCCTCAAGTGAGATAGAAGTCATGGATGTAGTGGAGGGGGGCATTGGCCACTCTGGCCAGGAGATAGGAGAAGCAAGTGGGAGAAGCAAGCAGAAGCAGAGGCAGCCCAGGATCTTAAAAAGAGCAGATCCTGGGAGGAAGAATAAATATGCAGATAGCTTTCGTGCAGAGGAGAATACAGTACTGGTAAACAAACTTTGCCAGTACTACCAATGTATATTTGGGGGAGCAGCCAAAAAGAGTTCCAGAGCACAGAAGGAAAATCGGTGGAGGAAGATTGTGGCAGCGGTGAATGCTGTTGGAAGGAACAACCGCACCGAGGACGTGGTGAAGAAACGGTAAGTGCACTTATATTCCTAAAAAATAATTTTCTTTATGCCATGTTTTATTAAAACTTTTTTTTTTCCTCCATGTGCTTTTGCTACACACACCCACTAGTGGCAGCTATGCTTTTAAAGTCTTTTAAAAGTGAGGGTTGGGTCACTTAAGCACATAGAGGGAAAAAACACCATGTGCTTTAAAGGAACACTATAGTGATAGGAATACATGTTTGCATTCCTGTCACTATAACTGTGAAAACACAGTTTAACCTCCCTCTCAGCAATGTAACTGTAATTAAAGGGACACTCCAGTGCCAGGAGAACAAACCGCCTCCCACCCCTCATCCCAGGGGGAGACCAATTGTGCATGCGCTGCCGCCGGCGGGGTGAGACCTAATGCGCATGCGCTGCAATGCTGCACATGCACATTAGACCTCCCCATAGGAAAGCATTGAAAAATGCTTTCCTATGGGGGTTTCAGCGACGCCACTAGAGGAGGAGTTAACCCTCCAAGGTAAATATTGCAGTTTATGAAAACTGCAATATTTATTTACAGTTGCAGGGTTAAGGGTAGTGGGAGTTGGCACCCAGAAGTGGTCTGGGTGCTTGGAGTGTCCCTTTAATTACTCATCCTTATAGCAGAGCTGTGCTCTGCCTCCTTGGCTGCGATCTTCATAATTGACAAGATCAGCAAATCCAATGCTTGGTCTGGGTGCCTATAGTATCCCTTTAAACATGTCAGTAAACATATATATATAGAAACATATTAAAGTAATTAATCAATTACACATGTCATCATGTCATTGCAGTTACTACGACATCAGGCGGATGGTGAAGAGGAAGGTGAAGGCAGCAGCCGCCTCCAGGAAGACAGGAGGCGGTTCACAAGAACCGGACCTGCTGCCCTATGAAGAGGAGCTCCTGCAGTTCCTGGGAAGAGAAAACCTCCTTGGGATTGAGGGGACACCTGGCACTGAAACATCTGAAGGTACGATGTTAAAGGACCACTATAGTGCCAGGAAAACAAACTCGTTTTCCAGGCACTGTAGGGTAATTAGGTCCCTCCCCACCCTCGTGGCCCCCTTCCCACTTCAGCCACTTACCTTTCTCCAACCCCTTCAGCCACTTACATTTCTCCAGCGCAGGGCTCCCTCGGCGCTGGGGAACACTCCTCCCTCTGCCGACGTCAGCTCCGAATGCGCAGCAAGAGCCGTGCACGCATTCAAACCACCCATAGGAAAGCATTACTCAATGCTTTCCTATGGACGTCCAGCATCTTCTCACTGTGATTTTCACAGTGAGAATCGCGGAAGCGCCTCTAGTGGCTGTCAGTGAGACAGCCACTAGAGGCTGGATTAACCCTCAGTGAAACAGCAGTTTATCTAGAACTGCTATGTTTTCAGCTGCAGGCTTTAAACTAGAGGGACCTGGCACCTAGACCACTTCATTGAGCTGAAGTGGTCTGGGTGCCTATAGTGGTCCTTTAAATTCATATTTGTTAGTCGAAATGTACATATATCAGTTTGCTTGTGTTAACCTTCCAATGTGTGTTTTCTATGCCATCAGTGCAAGCCCCTCAATCCCCAGAAGAGGCACCAGGAACTGCAGGAGATGCTGTCTCCACGGAGAGCGGGGCAGCAGGTTCACCTCCTGTCTCCCTGGAAATGCGCCTGGCTTCACTTTCCTCTCGTAAGTACTTGCATAGCATTGTTAGATAAATGTTATGTGTGTGTGTGCGTGCGCATTTAAACATACACACACGTATGTGATTTTACTGTATATGAAGTTAATTTATCACATACATGTATTTCAGGCCATCCGCAACTTGTCGACGTTTCTTCACCACGTACGAGTGTGGTTTCCCTCCAACAGCCGGCCACTGGTGTCCAGGAACAGGGATCCACTGCTGAGCGTAAGTAAAAAATGCTTTAACTGTACACATTTTCTTTGCAGGCATACTAGTTTATGTAACAGGCGGGGCCGGGTCGACCGCTAAGCATACTAAGCATCTGCCTAGCACGTGCTGGCCAGGGGGCTAAATGTCTGGGTGACCAGCAGGGGTGGGGGGGAGCTCACATTGCTCCTCTCCTTCTGTTCACTTTATGTACTGTGGCTGAGTGGACCACGTGTGATCTTATCTACCATCTTCTTGGCCTGACAGGAAGCTGAGTGCAACGATCAGCTTCCTGTCATGCAGAAAAAACAGGAGATTCTCTACCTGGGGACGCTCGTCCACGATACATGTAGTGAGATTAGAAGGAAAGGGAGGTGGGCACAAAGACATGCAAACAGACAGAGAAAGGGCTAGGGGCGACAAAGATGCATAACTATACTTAGACATAATAATAAATTAATAGCATGACTGCATATATCTTATTTCCAAGTTTAAATAATATTGTTTTACAGATAATAGTAAGCATTGCAACATATGACACATGCTAACAATGTTCTTTCTCTGTTCTCCCCTATAGGTTCTGATGGTACTCTCCCCCTGCAAGAGGAGGGTACCATTACCCTAACAGCAGTGGATCCTGAGTCAGAGACATCAGTGGCCGAAGAAATGCCACAACTTCCTCCACCATTGGCTGCGCTGTATGCGACGATCCAGGCTCGTCAAGATGAACTGGAGACGTCCATACAGCAGGATAGGGAGAATCAGCGAGAACTATTGCAGAATGTAATAACCGAGGTACGCTCCATGTCGAATATTTTGAATGAGGGCGTTAGGCAATTTACATCAGCAATGGTTTCCTTGCAGCAAAATATGCAGCGCTTTATGGAAATGAGGGAGGAAGAGTGCATTTTAATGCGCGCGCAAGCTGCCCATAATTTGGGCATAACCATCGCTGATGTAGATAGCCTAGTTCGTGAAAGACGTGCGCAGGGTCTTCCCAGAAGGGATGATGATGATGAATAGATATCTGTGGGAAGAATGCACTCAGATGTTTATTTCTCATTATCATCCACAATGTGAACACAACTGACGCTGTTCATCGTAGGTTGTTACATTCTCAATTTCCTCCTGGTTTTCCCTATCCTTCCCCTGAATATACATTGGGTATTCTCCTCTGCACTATATCCTCCCAGGACTGCTCCTAACAACCTGGGCTGCCTCTGCTTTGTTGCTTCTCCCACTTGCTTTTCTAAATAAAAAAAAATATTGGATTACAACTTCTGACTCCTCTTTTCTTTAATAATTTTTATATATATATATACATACATACACACACACACACACACTTGAAAAAATATCACTATATATAAATAAAAATAATTACAAAAAATATATATACACATAAAGCAAATAGTGAACAGAGCACTCCTTAGGAAATTTTCAATTGTGTATTTTAGTAATCTTGATTACTTATTAAATACATGATTGAAAATTTCCTAAGGAGTGCTCAATTCACTATTTGCTTTATGTTTGGCACTGGAAGCACCCAGGTATTACAAGTTATATTTTTTAATGATGGTGAGTGTCGGATTATATATATATATATATATATATATACAAACACGTGTATATATATATATATAATAATTCTATGTATATATTTATGTAATAGTTTTAAATAATTAGGTCATTTTATTAATTACAATTTGCAGGACCTGACTGACAACCCAGGCCAAAAGTCCAGGGAATTTAATTTGCTAGCACTGTATATAACCCTGTAACTTTCTATGACACCATACAACCTGTACATGTGGGGTACTGTTTTACTTCACTGAACACAAATTTTAGTGTTTCAATGTATTACAACGATGCTATCGTCAGTGAAAGTGACATTTTTTACATACAAATGGCACTTACCTGGACGAGATAATTGTTGTGATACGTTTTACTGTTTTGAAACACTAATTTTGGTGTTCAGCGAAGTCTCCTGAGTATAACAGCATCCCTCATGTACAGGTTTTATGGTTGTTACGGATCGACGGGCACCCTGACTGGGTACCTTCGTTGGAGGATGCACCTAGTGCTTCCTGGGGCTTCCAGCACTCCAGCTGACACCATAACCACCGTAGAGTCCTTCAGAGCGCAAACCAGGAACAAGCTCTTACAAGAGTTTAGGAGTGATTATAGCAAGGGAACATGCAGGGCATAGCAATCCCTAGTAGCAGATTCCCCCAATAAGAGACAGGACTCAAATTGAGTGTGAAGAAGAAATGAAGATTTTAATGAGACACTGCTTTTATGAACATTTTGCACACATAGTACTGCCCACAGGGTTTTGTAAAACAACCAATCAATACGTACAATACACTCCCAGAAATTACAGACAAAATCCTCCCCTCTGCCTGTGACTTAATTTCCTTACACAATGGGTTAATGTAATTATAACTGGCAGAGAAACACCATTTTTACACATGTACTATAACTTTAAAACTACACATTCAATATTCATAAAAATGACATATTATTAATCAGCATACTTTAATTATAAACATAGTCAAAATTCAGCCAATTCCATCCAGGGGTTAAAAATTTAGCTGGAGGTCCCTTTTTTTACCGACCGCAAGCACATTTTCCTGCCCAAAACAGTTCCATAGATTTGGGCTGTGCGGTCGGTAAATTTCACACTGAAAAAATGACTAAGTCCCATCGCCGAATGGGACTTAGTCTCTGCGGCTGCAAAATCATTGTGGGAGAAGGTAAGGCTCAGCGGTGTTCGCGGAACTGTGTAGCCGATTTCAGTTCCATGAATTTGGCTACACACACCGCTGACCGCATAGAATGAACAAAGATGGCCGCCGACACGTTTTTGTTTGCACGAACGGCGGCCCCCCAGCGTTCGGCAATAAGTCCCATCGCCGAATGGGACTTAGTCTCTGCGGCTGCAAAATCATTGTGGGAGAAGGTAAGGCTCAGCGGTGTTCGCGGAACTGTGTAGCCGATTTCAGTTCCATGAATTTGGCTACACACACCGCTGACCGCATAGAATGAACAAAGATGGCCGCCGACACGTTTTTGTTTGCGCGAACGGCGGCCCCCCAGCGTTCGGCAATTTACCTACAGCAGGCTCCCAGCCTGGGAGGTAAATTGCCTGCACACTTCCACTTCTGGGTGGTCCGCCTGTGTGGTACTTGGTTCAGTAAGCCCCATTTACTGAACCAAGTGGGAGAAAGCCAGGAACACAATATATTAACAGTCTGGGGACAAAGTCTTAAAGGGGCATTGTTCCCAAAAGTCACAATATGTCCCCAGATGGTTCTTAAAGGGGCATACACAGTCCAATAAAAGTCCATTCACTGTGCTTAAAGGGCCAGTAGTCGCACAATAAAAATCTATTATGCCTAAATATGTTCTTAAAGGACAATACATCCCAGGGGCCGTAGTCACAGGGCAGGAGGCCAGTCGGGGTGCCAGGCGATCCGTTACATACTACCATTCTCATCATCCCTGCACTGACTGATAATGAGAATGGTAGTACTCAGTCAGTGCATGGATAATGAGAATGGTAGTACTGCCATTCCCATTATCCCTACTCTGCACTAACTGAGTACTACCATTCCCATTATCCCATACTCTGCACTAACTGAGTACTACCATTCCCATTATCCCTCCTCTGCACCAACTGAGTCCTACCATTCCTATTATCCCTGCTCTACACTTACTGAGTCCTATCCTTCCTCTTACCTCTGCTGTCAACATCGCCCGTCCCAAGATGGCGCCCGCATTTCTCGCCACTCAGAAGTCAATGCGGCTTCTATGTATACTATGTTTGTGCGGGCCCACACCCTCAGGGTCCACCTCCCGTGGCGCTGAAGGGGTTTAAACCCCTCTCCTCCCCGTCTGACGTCAGCTCCTGAGTGGAGCGGAATGCACATTTGAAGAGTCCAAAACATCTCCAGTGCCGAAGGTTGCCTATACCTGTACTAGAGACTGGATTAACCCCTAATGTAAACATATCAGTTTCTCTGAAACTGCTATGTTTACATCTGAAGAGTTCAAACCTGAGGGACCTGGCACCCAGACCACTTCATTGAGCTGAAGTGGTCTGGGTGACTATAGTGTCCCTTTAATCATCTCTAGGTACAGAAAATATTTCCAATTTTTAACTGTAAAAAACACATTAAAATACATAACTCAAATTTCACACAACTGGACCTCCCACATTCACCATATCCCCAGATAGCTTGGATCTGAGCGCTCAATATATCCGAACAGCACTCTGATCCCATGAACACAGTCGAATTGCCATGGAGTTAAAGGATCACTTAAGTGCCAGGAAAACAAACTGGCAAAATAGGATCTTTAGGGGGAGAAAGGGGTTAATCACTTTCCTTTTTCCAGCGCCGGGCTCCCTCTGTGCTGGGGAAATCTCCCTCTTCTGACGTCAGTGCTCAATGTGCATGCGCGGCAAGAGCCGCGCGCACATTAAATCAGTCCATAGGAAAGCATTACTGTAACGGATCGCCTGGCACCCCGACTGGGTACCTCCATTGAACGATGCTCCTAGCGCTTCCTGAGCGCTCCAAGCACTCCAGCAGATACCACAACCACCGCAGACCGAACCTCTCTTCCGACAGAGCGAAGCAGGAACAAGCTCTTAAATGAGCTTAGTAGTATAGCAAGAGAGTATGACAAACATAGCAATCCCTTGTAGCAGATTCCCCCAATAAGAGACAGGACTCCAAATTGAGGGTGAAGTAGAACTGAAGTTTTATTGAAACACTCAGCTTTTATGCCCATTTTCTACCCATAGTACCGCCCACAGGGTTTTGTAAGATGACCAATAAAACACGTAAATTATAGTAAAACACTCCCAGCAATTACACACAAATCCTCCTCTCTGCCTGTGATACAATTACTGAACACAATGGGTTAAAGTAATTATCACTGGCAGGAAAAATATACTTTTTACACAGTTAATGTAACTTTAAAAATATACATCCAATCTTCCTAAAAGTAACATATTATTATTCAGCATACTTTAATTATAAACATAGTCAAAATTCAGCCAATTACAACCAGGGGTTACAAAGTTAGCTGGAGGTCCCTTTATGACCGACCGCAAGCACATTTTCATGCCCAAAACAGTTCCATAGATTTGGGCTGTGCGGTCGGTCAATATCAGGCATAAAAATGATTAAGTCCCATTCGAATGCACGAACAGGGCCGTTCGTGCAATTGGCTCAGTAACAGTGCGTGAGTTCAAATAGCCGAACTGCGACCACCCAGCCGTTCGTCTATTAGGTCAATTAGTTGCGGTTAACCACAGCTTCTGGGAGGTTAACAGGCGGCACACTCCCATTGCGTGTGGTCTGGCCGTTCGGCAGTTTATTCGGTTAAATAAAAGGGAATACATAAGGCTAAATGCACGAACGGCATTCGAAAAATAGGGCACTGGTATCCACAAAACTGTTTTTTGTCAGTTACTTACTACACACACACAGTAAAAGATATATAAAAATAAATCTGATATATAGAATTCTATACCCCAAGGCCTGCTAGCGGACATGCGCACTGCTGAGATCAGCAAGTGCTTTAGCAGACCTTGGGGTATATAATTTTATATCAGTTTTTATATATATATATATATATACATATATATATATATCTTTTACTGTGTGTGTAGTAACTGTGACAAAACCCCATTTTTGTGGATACCAGTGCCCTTTTTTTATGCCGTTCGTGCATTTAGCCCTATTTATTTGTTCCCTTTTATTTTAGTTACGGTGACGTGACATTTTTTTATTTTACTTACAGTGACGTGGGTGCACCGGAAGTGACCTAGGTATAGAAATCTGATAGATACAGATTTCTGATAGAGCACAGGAAGTCCCTCTAGCGCAGTGGTTCTCAACCCAGTCCTTATGTTCCCCCTAACAGTACAGGATTGAAGGATTACTCAATTGTGCCTAAGGTGTTTTGGGTGAAAAAACAAAAAACACTTTAGACACAACAGGGTAATCCCTAAATCCGGGACTGGTAGGGGGTACTTGAGGACCGGGTCTGGAACCCCTGCTCTAGTGGCTGTCTGATAGGAGTTAAAGGAGCACTATAGTGCCAGCAAAACAAACTCGTTTTCCTGCCACTATAGGCTCATTAGGTCCACCCACCCTCAGGGCCCCTGTCCCGTTGGGATGAATGGGTTAAAACCCCTTCAGCCACTTACCTTTCTCCAGCGCCGGACTCCCTCTGGGCTGGAGAACTCTCCAAACCCTGCCGATGTCAGATCTGAATGTGCATGCGCACATTTAATTTGAATCATAAGAAAGAAGGTGAAAAAGATAGAAAAAGGAAAAAAAAGTGAGATAGTAAATAAAAATGTAACCACAAATGGTAAAGAGGAGTGAGTGGGCAATTGGCGACCCACTCACTTGTTTCATCCCCAGGGCAAAGCATCCAAACTCCTTCAGTCCTTGGCGTGGGGAGCGGACCTCCAGAGCTCAAACACAATACCCTAGCGTTAACTGACTGCGCTGGCGGAGGTAGCAGGCGTTGCCACACCGCTGTCAGACACAGCCAGAGGGGAGAAACCAGTACCACTTTAAGAGAGATTTTAAGGTATTTGGGGGGGGAGGAGAATAGAAGAATAAAGAGGAATGAGAAAAAAAAGATGTTTTGCAACCACCAACAGCAAAATAGAAAGAAATAAAATGGTAAAGAGGAGTGAGTGGGCAATTGGCGACCCACTCACTTGTTTCATCCCCAGGGCAAAGCATCCAAACTCCTTCAGTCCTTGGCGTGGGGAGCGGACCTCCAGAGCTCAAACACAATACCCTAGCGTTAACTGACTGCGCTGGCGGAGGTAGCAGGCGTTGCCACACCGCTGTCAGACACAGCCAGAGGGGAGAAACCAGTACCACTTTAAGAGAGATTTTAAGGTATTTGGGGATTGGGGAGAGAATGGAAGAATAAGGAGGAATGAGAAATAAAATAACTATTTTGTCGCCACCAACTTTATATAATTAGAAAGAAAGTTGAGAAACCCTAAGCTCAATTACAGTCAAAGTGTAGAGCAGGGTACCCCAATTTAGGCAGATTGAATTTAAGAAAGGCAATCTGCTCAATGAGATGAGGTGACATTTGTGAGCGCTGTGGATTCAGTATATTACCGGTTACCGAAAATACACGCTCACTTGGGACAGTGGTTGGCGGACATGATAGCAGCTCCTGCGCAACCAATGAGAGTGCAGGCCACACACTCTTCTTCTCATCCCAATAGCTAAGAGGGTCGACATTATGGGGCAAAGGAGGTTCAGAGAGGTACGATCTGACCATTTCTGAGGCAGTACTCTCCTGTCTGCTGCTAGCACTCTCAGTGGGTCCAACTATATCCTCAAGCAACTCTTCCCAAAATGCAGCTGCTCCACTCAGTTGTGTGGTGGTGGTGGTAGTGCCACTGCTTCTGCTAGAAGTAGCCGACATCTCAGCCTCCTGCTGAACTACTCCCTCAGACAGAATTCCCCTCTTTTGCTGCCAGTCACACACCCTCTGGATCAATTTCTCCCTCCAATTTGTTAAGTTATTGGATCTGAGTGCAAGCTTTCCCTTAATCCTTGGATCACACAGGCAAGCTAGCATCAGTTCAGGAGAATTATCCATTCGCTCACGTAGGCGAACTTTAAGCTGATCCTTCAGCCTCCTGACCAGAGTTATTACATCAGGATGTAAAGGATCACCTTGAACAACCTCTTGGCATTCAAGGAAGACACCCATCTTGCTCCCTAGATGGGTGAAAACAGGGATTACCTGTCCCAGATTGGCAGTGTTCAAGCTTAAATTTTCAGTGGCATCCCTGAATGGTTTCAGGACTGCCACTAGCTGAGCGATCACTGTCCAATCGTCTCTACCTAGTGGAGAACCAAT